>SAXG01000047.1:0-73366 GCA_012932865.1 Amylostereum areolatum | reverse complement strand
TTTATTCGAGTAGTGGAACGTTCGATGAATAAGCGGTAATTTTAGAATCAGATGCGACACTTACAACTTGGGTTTCACGCTCCATCGGCCACCCCATCCGACTGCATAATCACTAGGACCTTCCGCGAACCATTCGGGGAATCGGCGGTGGTCGTCAGTTCCATGCGAGAGATTTTGAGGTACTTGCGGCCGGAATAGTGATATCTAGACGGCAGACATTCAGCGGACCGTCGGTCGTGTGCGAAACAAAATCCAAGCCTTCTATATGAACACGTATTGCGAAGTATGCGACACCTCCGGGGTAGCCTCGGCCATACGGCCTGCCGACGCGGCCGTTTGAGGCTGTCCGGCCAGAAACTGAGAGCCCATACACTACTAATCGTTGATGGTCGTACTTAAAAATATGTGGAAAGCATGAGACGGTACGAATCAGGATGAGTTCTAGGACGTCTTTGAAACTCACAAACCACAGTAGTAGTGACCTCGATATCCGAAAGTCGTGCACGTTCTAATTGCCTTAATTTTTTTTGTGTTCGCCATACCTTGTGTACGATATCGAAGAAAGCGACCTGAATTCGATGATCCTGACAGACGGTGTCAGTACCCCTTCCTATCGATCCTTGAGGACGTCCATGAAAAGCTTTGCGGAAAGCGTAAGCGACGACACGGCGGTGACTCGCCTCAGGGACTTGCACCTCCTCTATATTTCACGGCGAGTGCCCTCGATTCTTCTTGAAGGCCCTCCTTCGCGCTTCCAGTTGTAGGCAAAAGTGCTGTATACAAAACTCTTACCCAATGACTCGGAATCGTATCAGGTCTCGGACCTTAGTAGTTAGTACTCAACTACTAGATCCCTACGTTATCTCCCACCATGCCATGATATTCCGATGGTTGTGTCTGCCTGACAGAACGTCAGTATTGGTCCAGGCGTATCGTCCTAGCTCCCCCCTCCTTGCCACCTACCAGAGAGTTGAAGCTTGAAGAAAGCACAACTTGTTGAGTTGTTCGGAAAGCGAATTGCCGTGGGAAACCCTCTCTCATCGTTTGCCACCATCCTCCCCCGAGTGGGCCCCGACGTCTGCTTACTTCGCCAACGCATCGCCCTGGGCCCAAACGAATTCAAGATTTATATCGACATGATGGATTGATGTCTGAACGGGAAAAGATCGGAACCCCCAGGTGTCGAACTTAGTGCGTGGCTCGCTCTTTTGCTCCCCATATCCATCTTACGACCGTCGCCGCCTGGGTACGGGGCCTGTAATACTAGGCTTATGGGCGTGAAGAGCACACGGTGCGGCGCTGTTGTGTTGTTGACGCGCCCCCTTCGACCACGGCAAGATGCCGACTCGGACGGGACCATAATGTCGATGAACGTTAATTCCTCACCGCATCTCTCACCCTCTTGTCACCGATTTCTTCCAAAGTTTTTCGTTCTCCAACGCATCCACCTCCTTCCAATTTTGACCTCCCGCGTATACTTCAACCCACACGGTCCCATCGCGGTACTGTCGCGCGAGAGATGTCCACGGAGGATGCAATACGCTTGTTTTTTGTGTATTCTTAGTCGTTCACCTGAATCACCTCCCCATGCACACCACAGCAATGAATACAATCCATGTCGCATTCGTACTGCTCTCCGATTACTCCTCTTGATGTTCACCACGCGAGGCCAGCTACGTGCTCGATCAAGTCGTTGCGACGTCCCATCCATCACCCAGCTTCAACTCGGAATTCCGCCTTCGGCTGGCGAGTCGGATGTACGTGAAGAGCCGGCAGATCCACGGGTATCGCGACGAGCTTGCCGCTCACCACGTCTCGACGTCGACCGACGACCTGTAACTTCTAGGTCACCAAATTTTTGGATCGTCCAAGGATCGTCCGCCCAAGCAGAATGTTCCTGGATACGCGCCAGGGCGGGAGCTCGGGTCGGGCGGTAAAAGTCTATCACAGTTCTGCTCCACCCACTCATGATTCATGAATCTCCCCTCCGAACCCTCTCCATACGCAAGCGTGTCGCCAGCGTTCTTCGGGACCCAATGGATCGAGGTGTTTGTTCTCGTCCGGGGCAAGTCACAAGTGCGTTTCTCCAACATGTTCGCCTCAATCTCCGTGTGCTCACATTGATATGATATGATTCGCAGATCAGCAAAGAACGGCAACGACCATTTGACCTGGTTCAAAGTGCAGCTTTGGCCCCGGAACCCCTGGCCACAGATGTACAGTTTGCGGTTGAGGGCCATCGAAGTGCCTTGACTTGGGCCCTTTTACGATTGTGCAATGCAAAAGCGGTCCCGGGTCGAACTATGGCAACAATGCGGTGGAGGCCCGTTCACAGCATGCCTCCATAAGCCGGGCTTTCGTTATTGTCCGTCTCGAAGCGGCACGCCGGGCCCACGCCACGCTTCTCGGTTCTTTCATCCGGGACATCCGGGTGGAGAATATAAAGCCTCGCGCGTTGGTCGTCAAGCCTCCCGCTCCGCCCGTCTTCGGACTCTCTCCCTCCCCCTTTTCCTGCCCTCTCCTCTCCGTCTCTTTCTCGAGGCACCCCCTACTTTCCTTTGGACCGACCTGTCCTTCACTCTCTCTTTTCTCGCCTCTTTTTCAGATCTTTCACAATGCAATTCCGCACGATGACTATACCCCACATCGGCACGCTCGTGCTCGCGCTGGTCGCGGCGGTTGACGCGGCGACGTACAACCTCGCGGACGACTACACCGGCAACGCGTTCCTGGACAAGTTCGACTTTATGACGTTCGACGACCCCACGCACGGATTCGTGTACGTGCTTCTGTGATACTTCCGGAGACGATCAGCGCTGATGTCGGGTTGGACGTGCAGGAACTACGTGGACAAGAACACCGCACTTGTCGAACGGGCTCGTGTCCGTCACCGGTAGCAACTTCACCCTTGGCGCAGACAGCCACAACGTCGTGAGCGGTTCGGCGCGGGGGCGCGATTCGGTGCGGATCGAGTCGCAGAAGACGTATGGAACACATGTCTCGGTGTGAGTCCTTCGTGATCTCCATCTGCGCCCGTGGCGAGGCTGATTTTTTGGGTGCAGGTACAACGTCGCACATATGCCCAAGGGATGCGGGTGCGTTTCTGTTGGGTTTGTCTGGCCATGAAGGTGGAGGCTGACGGGTGCGGGATGGTCTAGGACGTGGCCCGCGATTTGGGAAGTGGGCTCAAACTGGCCGAACGGTGGCGAGGTCGATATCCTGGAAGGTGCGTTTTTCATGTGCAGTGAAGCCCCGGTCGACCAATCTGACGAGGATATTCGCAGGCGTTAACGGCCAGGCAAGTTCTGTCTCTTCCGATAGTGTGGTGACGAGAATTTCTAATGATTGTTGGACCGGACGTTTGGGGTTGGGACGGATAGGGTGCGTGATTTGAGATGTTGTTTCCATCATTGGTGGCTGAAGAGGTGCTTAGGTCCGAATGCCGCTACGCTTCACACCAGCAACGGTTTGTGCCCCTTCCATCCCGCACGACGTCTCTTAGCTGATTTCATCTGCAGGTTGCAGCATGCCAGACGTAACGTCGACCCTGCGCGAAATGCTCGGGTACGTGCTTTCATGCTCTCGCCTCTCTTTCCGTTCCAACGCGGGTGCACGTAGCTTGGTCAAGAACAACGACTGCGCGAGCGGGACGACGAACACGGGCTGCGGGGTCGATTTCGCGGGCGACAACACGTTCGGACACGCGTTCAACGTGAATGACGGCGGGTTTTACGCGATGGAGCGCACGAACGCGATCGTGAACGTGTGGTTCTGGGCGCGGGACGACCCGAAGACGCCGCAGGACGTGCTGAACGGCGCGCAGACCGTCGACACGGGCAACTGGGTGCGTTTTACTTGTTTTCTGGGGGGTGAGATGCATGCGCTGACGCAGGGATTGGTAGGGCACGCCGGATGCGTTGTTCCCGAATACCAACTGCGATATCGCGTCCCACTTTGACGACCACAAGATCGTGATCAACCTCACGTTCTGTAGGTGTCTTTCGTCGCGCGTGTCCTTTGTGTCAGATGTACTGACGCCTTTTTGGGTGTTTTCGCGCGCAGGTGGCGACTGGGCCGGAAGCGAGGCGTATCAGGCGGCAGGCTGCCCATCCACATGTACAGGTGCGCCCTACGTGCCACGGACCGCTTGTGCTGTGTGCTCACGCGTAGACTGGGCAGACTTCGTCACGAACAGTCCCAGCGAGTTCAGTTGGGCGTACTTCCACCTGATGTGGGCGAAGGTGTACGAGCCCTGAGCGCGCTGGCTACGTTTCAAAATTTTTCTTCTCACTAGGGGCTCTCACTTGGATGGGACGAGCACAGTGTGCTCCGCACGTGCGCTGCGCTGGATGTTATGCCGTACTTTATGTGTATCTATAGTTTCCTGCTTAGAGGCGTCTTCGACAGACGTCGTGCTCTAATGATCAAATCATCAACCAGCCTTTCCACCATTCCCTTCTTTCCTTTCGTGGGGTTGAGCACGCAGGACTGCGATCGTCCTTGGGACCTTGCGATAGGACCCTGGCATATCCCCCAACAACTTCGATCGAAAACGGTCGATTTTTGGCCCATCTGTGCGGACAATTTGAGCCTGAATCCGGCAGCATTATACTCAGGGTTGCTTGTTCGGGGGTACTTCCGTGAGGATTACAGATCAGAGGTCAATCTACATACAGGTCGTGCGGATTGCAGGATCAGTGTCGACGTAGCAGACGATCCGTGAGCATTGGGAGATCGGTGTTCACGTTCAGACGGCATGTAGCTGAAACTCAAAGTGGTAATTGGTGAAGTTTGTGAGGGTGGACTAAAGATGGACGGGGTACACAGAGTAGCTGTAGACTAAGTATTACTATTAGATCTTTGTATCTGTCCTGCTGCTTTTCATAGGTGCGAAGTTGCTCGTTTGGCGACAGCGTCGAGCGAGACGGACTTGCGCCAGGTCACGGGGAAGAGTCGAGAGACTGGAAGTTCAACGTCACGCTCAAGACCTGATGCACCGGGCCTCCCGCCACGGCGCCGATCCGTACGCAATGGATCTTACATCAACCAGACGAAGTTTTCGACGGGGCGATCGGACGATTTTGAATTTCGTTTCCCATTACGAGACATGATAGCCCAATCGAGGCATTCCGTGAGCCATAGGATCAAAGTTGCTGGGGAATGCCAGGGTCCTCTGCGATCCTCGTCGCTTGGGTTACGCAGCGGTCGTGCGTGGGTGGTTTCCCCCGATGGACGATCTCCCGACTCGTGCTCGCATGAAGCGGGGGATCGTCGATGCGGCTCGATGGCAACGCCTAGAACTTGGCTTCGGCAATGGAGGCGCTACTACCACCAGGATCGAAGAGGTGGGGCCGCGTCCAGTTTCTGTGCTCCAAAACTGTGTGCGTCTTGCACTGGCAGGCTCCGCCTCCCCGTCTCCACGCTTATTCCACCACGCCCAGCAAGGCGAACGTCGCACTTACCAGCGAGCTCGAGGTATAAAAGTCCGAGTTGCGCGTCCCGGGGACGTGTCTCCCCGACAGTCTGTTTGCGCTTTGCCTTTGCTCCGTCTGAATCGAGGCACTCTAATTCGACAGGTCCGACAGCTTCCGTGCCAGGGCCTTGCCGCACTCAAACTCAAAAAGTCGGAAGGGAAGCTCGGAAGGTGTCAAACGCCCGCCCACGCGCTCTCAGCCCTTGCCAAACTCCGTCATCGCTCCTCCTCGCATCGCCCAAAACGGACGCGCACAAGGATTGTTCGACACCCAGACTCGAGTGGCATCCCCTTCTGACCGCGATGTCCGGGAACGATCGTCTCTCTCGGGCAGAGGGCGCGGGCGTATATGACCCGAACCTCGGCCAGGGGAACTCTTTCCTCCCCCCGTCTCGTTCCTCTCCCCGACGACGTCACCGTCGACCGCGCCCGCCTTCGTCCCTGTCGCCCTCGCCGCCGCACCTTCCTTTCGCCCCAACTCGGACGTCCCCTCCTGAAATGTTCTTTGATCCCCTCGAGTATGCCCCGATCCCGCCGCCGTCATTGTTGAGTTCCCGGGCGCTGACGTCCGAACAGTTTCACCTTCATCGCGTCCACGCCCACGCCCTCCTCCTTTCTCTTTTGCCCCTCGCCACTCCCCGACTCGGATTGCTTCAGCGATCCCGACCTCGACGCCGACATCCCGCACTTCCTCGAGCGGCAAATCGTCCGTTTCTTTCCTCCGTCCACCGTCCTTCCCCCCTCACTGCGTATCATCCAGTGTACAAATTTCACCTGCTGCGGCCTCGACATCGCCGACCTGCACGAGCTCCTCGATCACTTTGAAGAGGCGCACGTCGTCGTTCTCAACGACGACGACGTACCCCCGTTCGGCCGCCCTCCGTACCCTTCCAACGTCGCCTTTCACGACGCCAAAATGTCTCCCTTTTCCGACTCCTGGCGACCAGAAAACGGGTCCCCGCCTTCCCCTCTCGTGCTCGACTACCCGCGACCCCGCGCCCTTCCGCCGAACACCAGGCCCGTCACCCCCGTTCCCTTGCTGTTCCCGGCCACGTTCGACTCTCGTTATTCATCGTCTAGCCTATCCTCCCCGACACTCACCGAGCCACCGAGCCCTCTCTCCTTCCCAATGGGCGATTTTTTCTCCGGAACACGGCCGTCGTCGCCGTCACCCCAGGGTGCCTTTCCTCCTGCGTCGTTCAGCAAGCGTCCTTCCACGGGCCCCATGCGTACGCCCAAGCGCGAAAAAGAGACGGAGAGGCGCGGACCTGGCGGTCGATTCAAAGCGCGCGAGTCCCCGTCGCACTCGATCGCAGGTGGAGGCAAGAAACGCGAACGCCATTACCGCTGTCCCGTGAGTCTTTCGCTCACTCGAGTGGCGCATATACTCACCCTACGTCCTTTATCCCGCGGTAGCGGCCGGGTTGTGTAAAGGTTGGTGGATATATGCTCGTGTATGCGCGTCAAGGGGCTGACTGGGGCCGTTTCGCAGACGTATTTGAATCCGAACGGGCTCAAGTACCACATCGACAAGGGGACGTGCAAAATCGAGGTGACGAGCTTGGCCGCGTCCCTCTCTCCCGCTCAGCAGCACGCTTCGCCCTCGACGCAGTAAGGAAGGGCTTCCATTCGTCAAGTAAGCCTCGCGTCGTTTTGTCGCGTGAACGACCACGGAATCTGACGGGGATGTATGCGCGCAGAATAGATTTGCGGCGCGTCCCATGGCCGGTCCTCGCGCCTCGCTCCCCATTCCGCCGCGTGGGTTCGGGTTCGCATCTATGTATTTTTGTCTCTCGCCCGTTGTCTGTATCATCCCCCCTGCTTCTGCTGCACCCCACGCGCGCCTCCGATCTGCTCGCTCGCTTTGCTCCCGATTCCGCCTTGCGTCGTGATCAGCCCCGTGTCCGTCGTCGCATATACTTTGCTTTTCGTTTGCTTTCAATATCGGCGCCGGGTGCGCGTGTAGTGTACCATGGACTGTATTCTTAGATGTAAAAAACATGTAGCGTACGTAGACGTGGGCTCGTCCACACGGGAGAGTATTAAGTATACCCAGTTATTCTTTGCTGGAACGCGACCGCGGGTGAGGACGGGAAAAGAGAAGGAGAAGGTCCGGGGGAGAGAAGGGAGAGGGGGTGGGGGGTGTGGGTCCGGTGCGGGGTTCGATGGTGAGCTTGAGCTTGATTCGTCGTGGAAAGGGAATGAGGAGGCCGAGGAGACGTGCCGGCACGGTCACGGGGAGAGGGATCGGGCGCGGTGTGGGAAGAGCCCATCGTCGTTGACATTGTGGGGTCTGACGGCGAACGAAAGTCCGAGGAGGGCGCGTTGCATACGCTGACTGTGCGGGTGGGACTGGGAAAGGGGGGGACACTTGACGCTGCCAGTCGAGTCGCACTGTGGGAGTTCGCGCGTGCTTTATGAGAAGGCGATTGAACTTACTCAAAGAGCGCAGGTCAGCGGAGCCCGGCGAGCGCGGGCGCGCCCTCGGTCGCCTCTTCCTCTTTGTATGAGGACGAGTTTGATTCGATGATGGGGCCGATGGGGCGATGAGCGATGAGCGATGCGATGCGAGACGCGAGATGCGAAAGGTCGAAAGGTGAAAGAGGACAATGGCCAGGGGGTGGAGATGGGAGATGGGGTGATCATGGGACTCAGAGACGACTCGACGTCGGGAGCCTCTTCTGTCTACGGAGAGATCGAGTGGTCTGTGTCCCAGGGGGGTTTCCCGTAACAGATCGACGGCTCGGGTTGAAATCGGGAAGCAGGGCGTCTCTGTACTCTATTGAATGTACGCGCGCATCGTTTCGGGCGTTCAGGAGTGCGCCTGTGTGGGATGTGATGCTACGGATGGGGGAAGGTCCGGGGAGATCGACGGCCAGTGGGGGGTCCATGGCACGTGGTGTCCATCGCAGGGACTCGCGAATTGAAGGAGAAAGCCCGAACGGAACGTTGGAGAAGGCGGAACAGAAAGAGGAGGTGGCGCGGGGGACTCGGGAGGGGCGGACGGAGGACGGTTTGGGACTCGCGGCTGATGTACTACGTACAAGTACCGCCGGTGGGTTGGGCGCAGGAGGATGTCGAATACGTGCGTGCGTGCGTGCGAGAGTACGACGCGAGTGATAGGTTATGTATGTTGGCTGTGACGCGGACACGTGGGTACGTCGGTGCGGGGATTGGACGTGCGGGTGACAGAGACCTGGACATGCTCGAAGCGGCGGTTTCATATGCAGGCGTCGGTACGAAGGACCACGATGGTCAATAGCCCGACTCATGGCCTGAGCAGTGAGGAACGCGAGCGCGACGGGGGTGAGGGGTCTGGTGAGCGAGCGTTTGGGAAGTGCGCGATCGCTGATCGCTGACTGATGATGAGGATGAGGAAGAAGGTCCGGGGGGGGGAGTTGTGGTCAGACGACATGGACGGGTCGTACTCGCGCGGGCGCCGTTGGTCGGTTCAGATCCACGTGCGGTCCGGGGGGTTGCCCAACTGTTGGGGATGCGTGCAGCGTATTGGAAACGCGGGGAATGACAGGGAAGGCAGGCAGGCTAGAAGGTGTGCGGGGAAACGAGTGGAGAGCGGGGAAATGATGGGGACATTGTTGGACGGTGGGTGGGTTACGACGTCGACAGCCACGAGGCGGGGGTCGGTCGGCAGACTGCTTGTGTGAGCACGTATCAGGATGGTTACCTACTACGCGGCGTGTAAGTACGCGTGATACGCGACGCGATCCCGCGAAAATGAGGTGGATTTCGCTTGGTGACAGAAGGGGAGCGACGTGCGGGGAAATTGGCACGGGGAAGCGGGAGGTCCAGGAAGTCCATCGGGAGAGAGCGGGACGTCGGAGACTAAAGAAAAACGAGGCGTGGACTGGGTGTGGACTCGGGGTGGACAGCGTGGACCCGAGCGTGGACCGCAAGTGGACCGGTTGATTTTCGAAGGAGGGACCGGCTATAGGGGGCGGCGGGGATCGGGCCGGGCCCACGCCCAACGGACTCGGGCCTTCTTCTCGCTCTGCCGCCTTGGACGCCCGTTTCCCAACTTGCTCTCGACCACCAACCCGTTCGTCGTCGTCGCCCACCCAACCCTCTCCGCGGCCGACGAAGCACCCTTCCTCGTCGTCCTCCACGGCGACCACGCTGCTTTTCACCCTTTCTGACCCCTTTCTGACCCCCCTCCCCTCCCCTTCCCCTCGGGTCAAGGCTCTCCACTGGCGACTGGCCGTGTCGTGGCCGTGTTGACCATTCAACCTCGTCCGCGCTCTCTGTGAGAACTCACTCGATGGTCACCCACTTTCCCTCCCCCGTTCTCTCCGTCGCCGTCGACGTCGTCAAAGACCTCGACGGCGGAGACGCCCTGAGCGGCCTTTGGACCCGTGCGTATCCTACACCTTCCCCCCGTCCCCTTTCATCCTCTTCTCGCTCGCTGACCCCCTTTTCCCCCTTTCCCCTTTTCCTTTCTCCTCCTTTCCCCCCCGCCTCTTCTTTCTTCTCGCGCAGTGTTCACAAAATGCAAAGAGTCGCTCAAAGACGGCCGCCGGCTGGAGAACATCTCCTGGCGGTTGTGGTATCGGGAACTAGCCGCGCACCATTCATCGCCCCCGCTCTCCCCGCATTCCTACCCCGCCTCCCCCGACTCCCTCTCCGACCCCGCCCCTTTATCCCCCACTTCCGACTCTGGCCGTTCCCGCCCCGACGGTGCGCTCGCCCGTGCTTCCTCCTCGCTCCAATGTTCATATCGCTCCCTATCTTCTCCAGACCCGCCCCTCCACTCTCCATCCCGATCCGACCGCCTCTCCTTCTCCTCCGCCTCCTCCCATTCCCGCCCCCTCAGCCTCCGCACAAAGTCGACCTCCTCCGTCGGTCAGATCATCCTCGATATGACCCACTCCGCCCTCGACTGTCGCCCCTCCAAGGCTCGATCCCGCTCCCGCCTCCCCTCAAATCCGTGCCTGTCGACGCCCCCGAGCGCTCATCGCTCCCCACCCCCGAGCCGGATGTCATCCTCGCCCCCTTTCCCACCGTCATCGTCCCCTCCACCCCGCCCCATCCCGCCGCCTTGTCTACCATGTTCCCTCGCGTCGTCGTCGTCAATCCCACTCCCCATCCCTACCCCTCCCGCAACACCCGTCCCCGCAGCCCCGCCTTCGTTGACCCTGGCCACGGGTCAGATGCATCTCGTACCACCCTCCCGCTCGCCTGCCAACCTGTCCCGCGCCTCCGCCTGCCGCTGCCGCCGCGTCGTCTAGGTCCGCTGGACCCCCTCCCGCGCTCCTGCCCGCGGCCCCCGCACCGTCCATTCCCGCGAAACGCAACGACGAAACGCTCAAGCCCTCCGATCGTCGCTTCTTCCTTCAGCAGGACCAGTCGCCTTCTCCCGAGCGCGACTCTAGCGACGCGCGATCGCCCCGTGAGGCTCGCGACGGCTCCCAGGGCTCCGTCAGCACCGGCAAATCCCCCTCGGACGCCGGAGATCTCCTCCCGAGCTCCCTCGCGTCCAACCACACCAAGGCCAGCATCGTCCTCCCGCCCCGGGCGGGCAGCACGGGCCCACCGCAAGGCACACCCGACGACCACCGCCCGTCCCGCGCATCGCTTCCAGGCCCAGCGTTCGCACCCGCTCGTGCAGCGCAAGGCCGCAGGCACCGAGCAGCAGCTCAAGGGCTCTCGCCCCATGTTTGACGTCGGTTCCGTCACCTCGGACGGGTCCAAGGCCACGGGCGACAGCAGCTTGACGCGCGCGCAGGCGGTCCAGGCGGAAAAGCCCCGCCCGAGCGGGTCGCGTTCCCGTCTCCCGTCCGCCCGTCCGCCCCGTCCACCACCGCTCCCATCGCGCCCGCTCCGCCCCCGGCGCGCCCTGCCCCATCGCACAGCTCGTCCGAATACGAAACGACGACGGACACGGAGGACGACTCGTGGGCGTCGGACGACGAGGACGAGCCGGAGCCGAGCAAGGAGGAGATCCGCCTGCGCGAGGCCGCGCTCGAGGCGCAGCGGCAGCGGGAGCTGTTCGTCAAGCAGCCCAAGCGATCGTACTCGAACCTGAACCGGACGCAGTCCGGCCTGCTTTCCGCGTTGCTCAACCCGGACCCCAACGTCCTTCCGTCCGGCCATCCCCTCCGCAACGCCTCCTCGCCGGACGTCACGCGAGGGTTCCAACCCGTGCGCCCGCCGATCCCCGCCGCGCTCACCTCCAGCCCGTCCTCGACCGCGCTGCCCCAAGTGTCGAACATCACCGCGCGAGCGCCCTCGTTGCCGCCGTCACAGCCACAGCCCCAACCCCCACCACCGCAGGCGAACGGGGGATACCGACCGAAAGGACGGCCGCAGGGCCAGGAGATGGAGGAGGAGACGGACACCGAGGACGAGAATCCGGACGACAGCATCCAGGTCTCGCGCAGCCTCGCTCAGCAGAAACTCGCCGCGCTCGTGGACCCGACGCGGCGCCGCCATTCGGACCGCGCGGGCGGGTCGGAGGCTGCAGGTGCGTCCTGTGCTGCCGAGCGTGGCGACGGCGCCGATCCCGCTCAACCATCCGTGGAACCTGCCCGCGCCGGCGCCGCCGATGACGCCGCGGACGACGCGCCGGCAGATGCTGTCGACGGAGCTGAGCGAGAGCCTGCGGCGGAATCTGCTGTGGGAGCGGCAGGTGAGCAAGACGAATTTGCTGGGGAACGGGGGGAGGAGAGGGGGGGTGTTGGGTGGGGGGTTGAGGCCGCTGACGTCGACGACGACGACGACGGTGCATGCGCATGGGAGCGCGGAGGAGACGGGAGAGGCCGGGTCAGAGTCAGAGGGGGGAGAATAGCCGGAGTGGGGACGAGGAGGACCCGGCGCGGGCGGAGAGGAAAAGACAGGTGCTGGCGAGGAATCGGAGCTGGGCGGACGACTATCACTACGCGGGGTGGTAGTGCGTTCTCCGACTTCTCGTTGTTATTGTTGTTGTTCGCTTGCCGCCCGCTGTAGGTGTTGTTGTTCGTCGCTTGCCTGCTTGTGTCTTTTTCTTCTTCTTTTCCCTCCCGGTCTGAACCCCTCTACGCATTTGACACTCCCCGCCCTCCTCATATTGCTTCACACCACACCACACCACACCACCCCCCACGCTCTACCCCTCACCTTTTTTTGTTTATTACGTTTACGCGGGCCTTGTTGGTTGTACTAGGATAGCATACTCATCTTACTTTCGCGCGTCTCTTCTCTTGTGCCCTCTCCCTCCTCCGCCTCGGTTCCACCTTCCAACCTGTCCATATATGCTTTGCTCTGTCGCACCCCGCTGCGCGCCGTCCCCGCACCCGCATCCATCGATCCTTCTCCGTTTCCGTCTCCTCATCCCTTCTCGACTCGCATCTCCTCATCTCCCCATCCTCCATCCTCCATCCTCTCTCTCTCTCTCCTTGCATCGGCCGCTCCCGCTCGGCGTGTACCACGTTTGTACTTCTATACCTAAGTGCCCCCCTCGATCCTATCGTATATAATCCGCCCGTCTCCTCGTTCGTCCGCATCCGCATCCGCATCCACACACATCGCACACACGCCGCCGCTCCTCCTCCTCCTCTCCGTCCGCATCTTGCATTTGCATTCCCCCCATCGGCTCTGGTCGCAAGTGGCCCTGCATCGTCCGTCCGTCCGCCCTCGTTTGCTCTTCCCTTCCTCTCTCTTCGCTTCACCCGTTCCCCGCGTCCGCCTTTCTTTTTTGCCCGCGGCCCCCCCCCCCTCCGCCCGTCGCCCGTCCGTGTACTTACTGTACGTCCCTAAGTTAGCCCTAAGTTGCGTTTTTTTTTGCTTGGTTGGTTCGGTCGTGTGAGCAGGACGCGCGACCTCGCCTTGTCTAGTCTGGGAAAATATGGAAGGGCGTCGAAAGCGACCGGTTGTTGAGGTCAGTGGTATTTGTGAGTCAATTACTTGGATCACATGCGAGACAGGACCAGATCCGACTTGAACTTGAACATTGTTGCTTGCAACACTAGCAGCACGCGCATTTATTGAAGAATGACCCCATCGCAAGCCACCCTCAGTTCCTGTAAGCACAAACGACGACCGTGCGACAGGGTATGCCACCATCTATGCGAATCAATGCGACCAATGTCCGCGCCTCCGAACGGATTCCCAAACCCCATCACGTCTACGCCATATTCGCTGACGGCCTGGCCGCGTGCCCATCACTGCCCACCGACGCCTTGAACGACGCAGTGTTTCGTCGCCCGCGCGCTTCTCACGCACTGCCGCCGTCGACGACCCCCTTTTCCGCCATCTTCCGCGCCGCGCTCTCCTGCTTGACCTGCCTCGGGAGCAAGCCAAAGCCGAGCCCGTACAGGGCCCAAAAGATCTACAGAAACCCCCCCGTTTCCCCGTCAGTTTCGCCCTCGAGAAACGAGACAGGACCGGCGCAGGCACGCACGACGATGAGCGCCAGCCACGCCCGCTTCGCCGCGTCGGGCACGGGGTGCAGGTTCCCGGTGCTCTGCGCCCACTCGGTGTAGAGGCCGTAGTGGACCTGGAAGGTGCCGAGCGCGAGGAGCGCGATGCCGAGCGCGATGTGGACGTAGTTGCCCGGCGCGCGTCCGAAGAGGCGGAGCGGGAGTGGGAGCTTGACGGCGTGGATGAAGACGCCGAGGACGAGCTGGACGCAGTAGAGCACGAGCATCGCCAAGCCGACTTTCTGCGTGCGGCGCGAAGGGGTCAGGAAGGGGGTTCGGGAAACGGCGACGGCGCGAGGACGGTAAGTACCTTATGTGTGTCGGCCCAGTGTCCACCCGTGAAGCCCGCGTCCGTGAACCGGTACCCCTTCGCCCAACCCGCCCAGAAAACGGGGGCGGCAACGAGGAAGTTGAGCACGGCGTGGGGCAGGAACCAGCTGTGGCGGTCGGGGGCTCGGTTATGCGGCAGGAAAAGAGGAGAGGAAAGGGAGGAGGACGGACTGTTTCGTGAACGTGCGCAACCAGCGCGCGGTGAGGGTGCCGAGGGGGATGAGGACGAGCCAGGCGATGGAGGCGAGCAGGGCGTGGTCTCGGACCAATCTTTCGGGGGCGGTGAGGGGGCCGGGGCTGAAGCCGGGGAAGGACGGCGTCGACATGGTGTGTGCTTCGGGGGGTACCTTCGACGAAGGGAAGGCTCGAGGTGGGGTGAGAGACGGGAATATGCTGCGCCAGAACGGCCTGTATATAAGTCTTGCAGTTGCGATATGTGCATACCACTGTGGGCTGGGCGCGCGCTGCACCGCATCGCGATCAGCGTATGCCCAGGGGAGGGGGAGGCGAAGATACGCACGTACGTCAAGCCCAGGACGTCATTGGACTTCGTGAGCGCTTCGGCGGTGGGCTGGACGACGGTGTCGATGTCGGGCAGCACAGGAACAACGGGTTGTCTGATGGTCGAGGCGGCTTGTGCGTCGACGCGTGGGCCAGTTTTGGACGGCGAACGATGCTTAGGGGGATATGCAGAAAGACGAAGACGGTGGGCGCACGAGGGAGATGCGCTCCGGGCGTGGGACGCGGTGGCGGTCGGGGTGGTTATGCCGTCCGCGTTTTTGGTGGGAGTTTTCTGTGCCAATGCGGAAAGGTCTTCTTACGGGTCGGGATGAAAGCTGCGCAGTGCAGTGCAATGTGCGAAGCCGTCAGCGTAAGTAGACTTCCGAGCGAGGATCGTGGCAACTGGCACCTTGGTACTTACGTCGGTGTGTAGTAGAGTACTTGCACGAGAACGTCCGACCGTCCAGCACCACTGTCGGACGTACACGATTCCTAATAGGTGGTTTTATACTGCAACAACTATCAGTGAGTATGAAGGTGAGAACGGGTATCCTGTCGATGGGTCGAACACGCACCCTCGCCCCCGCCTGTTCGGCATATGTAATGTGGATGGCCCTTCTCACGGAGATGATTCTGCTGATCGGCTTCACGTTCAAAAGTACACAACTTACCCGAAGGGCTCCATTCGGGTTAGGTGCGCAGCCGGTGGAGGAAGCAATACGACATGAGGCGTTCTAGAGTAATCAATCCAGAGGTCAAATGAGCGTCACCACATCAGCAAAGTCGGCTGAACATGGGCGCTTATTCTCAGCACCAGTCAAACCTGCCATGCCAGACCATGCATCGGGAGGCACGGCCACGCCGTCGCTGCGAGCACAATGCAACTCGCTTGCGCCGCGTCCCTCCGCTGGAGATGGCGTCGGGGGGCTCATGTACAGTACGCAGCGGAGATACAATGGTTCTATAATACATGTACATGCTGTTCACCTTCGCTAATATACCCTCATGAACCAGCAGCCGCTTGGGGGCTTCAATTTGACCGTGGGGTGCCAGTGTAGTTGGTAGAAAGGCTGAAAGAGTGCACGCGTCCGCCGCGCCAGTGCCTGGGCGAGACTCATCCGCAGGCTTCAACGCGCACCAGAGGATGGGGAAGGGAGGGACAGAGGGAGAGCCGGGTTGAGGCATAGTCCTGTATGGGGGGTGAGTACTGAGAGGAACATATGAGACACAGAGAGCACACCTCTGTTAATAAGTAAAGCCCTCCCTTGCGAGGATGCTCTCGTCTGTCTCTGCCCCCGCCTCGTTGCCCTCGTAAAAATCGTCGTCCTCGTCGTCCTCGTTGTCGTCCTCGTCCTCGTCCTCGTCTTCGTCGTTGTCCTCGTTGTCTTCGTCGTCTTCGTCACCGAGCTCCTCGTCGTAGCCCCCGCCCCCTTTGTCCTGACCCTGCGCTCCCTCTGTCGCGTCGCCCATGCCTTCGTTGTGAGGACGGAGGCTGTTCAAAAAATCGAACATGGCCTCATCGTCTTCGTCAGCCTGGTCGTCGAATGTCAGTGGTTCATCGAGGGCACTCCCAGTCTGTGGCACGCGCAGGGCGTCGGGGTTCCGGTGGTGCTCTTGCTCTAGATCCAGGTTGAGGTGTCGAGTGCCCAGGTGACCGACGCCGCCCCCGCGGAACCTCATGAAGGCGTCGCATTCAACGAAGCTATAGGGTGCGTCAGTTGGAGCCCTTGAACGGAACACTGGCTTGATTTACTCACATGCACACACGGAACATTTCCCAGTCCAGGTCCTTCTCCTTTGGCGCACGGGCAATTGATGGTCCAAGGCGCCGATTGGTCTGTCCGTGTGCAAAGGCGGGTATAAGCTGCACGGCGCGAATGACCTGGTCTGGATTGAGGAATCCGAAGGGCGCATGGTCGTGTTCAGGGATGAAACTGACGCCGTGCAGTCGCTTTTCCCCCCAGCCGCCTTTCACCGCCTTTTCTGTATTCAAGCCGAGCCACCGAACCCAGAGAACGTCAAGACGCTGAGGATTCTCTGACTTCGAGAGAGGTCCGCGGTGGATGACATCAAGATGGAAGATATCCAGGACACGTGCAAACCAGTAAGGGACGTGGGTTCCGTCGTCCTCCGGTGACAGAACCATCACATCGGCGTGTGTGCGTGGGTTGACAGTGTCTTGCTTACGCCGGAGGTCGTATGTTGTATAGTTGATGCGGAGGACGCGGTGTTGGTAGAGCGTATCGTTGATGAAGATGATTGTTTCTCGCTGTTCGTCGGTAAAAGGGTGCTCGTCGCCGTCGTACTCCTGCCCCAAGAGCCGCGCAAGGACGTGGTCCCGAAGGAGGTCGAGGAAATCCTGATCAAGTTCCCAATCAGTCGTGGCCAACTCGTTGTGGTTAGGAAGCATACCTTCAGCGCGGGGTCCCCTTGGTGTTTCCTAAGCCAAGGAGCAATGCTCAGGTGATCTGTCGCCTTCTCAGATATGTGGTAGTGCGTAGCGGGGTCGGTGGGCGGAAGGTGCTCGAAGATCTGCTTGCGCTTGCGCTTTTTGGGGGTCTTCGTACTTTCTCGCTCCGTCACATGGCGGTCCAGCCGCTTTCCAACAATGAGGAGCAACCGCTCCCGTGCGTCCTGCTTCGCAATCTGAGCCGGAATGTTTTGTTTGTTGGTGCGAACAAAATGCCGTGTCGCTTTGCGATGTTCGAGCTCGCTCTGCGGTGCCCGTTACTGACTGGTATGTGGTATAACGAAAGCAAGTCAAACTTACTGTCTGTGTTGATCCGTTGTCGGTTGTACCAAACATGGGTATCGAGTCGGGGTAGTCGGCAAGTGAATGCCACTTGTACGTCTCGAGATTGAAGGGCTTGTACGCGCGCGATGGGTTGAGGACGGCACCTGAGGAAGGATTGATCTTGACAAGAGCGGCGTGGCGGCCTCCGCGTGCGGCGGTCTCATGAGGGAGTTCTCGTGTAATGAAGACGGAGCATGTTTCCTTTTTAAACTTCCGTACCGCATCTCCGAGGGCTGCTGTCACTTCACGGAAGAAAGTGAGCGTTGTTTCGGTGTGGAGTCGTAGCTTTGCGTAGGCATGCCAGGTAGCAAGGTGGAACAGCATGTCGGAGATGATTTTGTCGTGGGGAGCGTCCATAAGGCCCTCAAAGACGGGAATGATGCACTACGTGTTTATCGTTATCTCCAGCGGATACGAGATAGCGAACTGTGGCTTACCTGCAATATGTCTGCAAAGTCACGGGCAGCAAGCTTCTTGAGTCCCGAGACGTTGTGGTGAAAACGACGGATGATATCGCGTTGGAATGTTGGGACGAGACGGAATCTGTTATCCGTTTAGCTTTGATGAGGCAATCAAAGATAATACGTACCGCATATTGAATGTTTGCATGCGATCTCCCCCTGCCGCGTCCAGCAAGCGGATGAGATGAATCAGAATGGACTTCCAAACGCCGAGCTCAAACTCGTGAAGGAGATCGATCGAGAACATCTTGTGGTAGTCAAAGCCGTGCGGTGCTAGCGCTGTCGAGAATGCATTCTAACCTTTGCATCAATAACTGGTAAGGACGTGCACAAAAAGCAACGCACCCGAGTGGGTACAATGGAGTTTGGTGCCAGCCAATCTTGCACGCGCTTGGAGTTGATCGCAAGGCCGGATTCAAACATCATGCCGCGCGCAAGGCGAACAGCAGTTTGGCGTGCATGGTCGTCGGCTCGAGGTTTGTCATGGCGGACACGCATGTCTGACTTCATGCCCATTCGGACAACTTGGTACTTCTCCACAAGACAGCGTGGGCATAGACGGTTACCGAGCATCTTGATGCTCACAAGGAGTACCCTGCAGAGATCAAATTAGATAGTTTCCGTTTGCAAGCCGAGGCACACTCACTTCTCTGGGTAGTCAGCTGAGTATATAAGAAACCGGGGGTAAATCTGGCGCACGACACCATCTCCGCAGCGAATGACGATCCCATTGCGGTATGCGTCCATGAATCGCTCGTTGAGAAGCAATTCCCATATGGCGTGTACCATCTCTCGTTTGCAATGTGCGAGCATCGCGGCCGTCGCAGGCTTGCCGAAATGTTTGATGAATGTCTCCTGTATGTCGTCGGGGAGCTGTCGTCTCGAGATAAGTCCAGGTGGGCAAAACATAGCCCGAGTTCCCATACCGAAGTAATATGTGCTAGGTGTTTGCACGCGTTGCAAGTAGGTTTGCAGCGTGTATACTTTGATTGGTTGCCGTACCACTTGTAGATTGGCCAGAGGGCGGCGGAGCCAAAACTCGCTAGGTGCGTAGAGTCTGATGCGCAGAGCATCCCAGCTACTACACGTTCCAGGTCGTCTCCAGGTGCATGAGGGAGGGCTTGTACCTCTGCGTATGCGTCCAGCATCGCGGTTGCGCTGTAGACCTCAGAATAAACACGACGTGCGGGCTCGTCTGGTGAGGGCTGCCAGAACTCCTCGAAAGGGGTCATGTGGAACGTGCGCGCCGTGTCGCTCTCAAACGTTGTGCGGATGATGTCAATGATGTCGCGGTGGTATACATTGTCGATTACAAGCTCAGGGGCGTCTTGTTCTTTCTGCTTCACCCCGTCGCATGGCAGGCGAATCTTGATAGTTGAACATGTCCACCCATCGCGTTCCTCTAGACATGTCTTGGGGTCGGAGAGATAACGATCCATGCGTAGTTGCTCCGCAGGGACGCTCAATCCCGCCAAATTGTGTGCCAACGCGGCTGGATCTTCTTCACATTGACCCAGCATCCGTGCGAGTCGCTGGACCTGAGCGGCGGACTTGTTGGAGGACTCGGTGCCTCCCCAGACCATCATGGTTGCCGCTGTGGGATTGCTGAAAGGGGCATAGAATGTTGTATCGTCTTTGGGATCGGGCTTGGGGACAGGTACCGGGGCGGGAGAGAGGTTGGCGGTGCGAAGGTTGGTAGAGTCGCAGACATCACTGAGGGACTGAGATTCGAAGGGGTCGAGCGTCGGAGCCTGGGGGTAAATGCGAAAGATGCCGAAACCGTCTGGCACCGTTTGGACAGGAATCGGCGCAGTAGGTGGTGTTTCCGCACGCGACAGCTCAGATTCTGGTGATTCTTCTTGCTCGGGGGTTCGATGACGATGGCTCGCTGGAATTATCTTCGGAATATGTTGAAGTGGAGTCCTTGAACTTGGCAAGAAGTCCTGGAAGCGTGCAGGAAAGGCCACTGCGCGTCCTGATCGCACGGAGATGAAAGTAGCAACAGCTGGAGGGGGGATAAAAGGTGGTGATTGGGGAGGTACAGAAGTATCAGGCTCTTGTATAGTAGCAGAATTCTAGTCAGGAAGTAGTCAATATATACCGTTGTTCACGAGACAGCTATACGAACGTACCTCGAGCGTGTCCATCTCCTCTGCCTCCCTGTATCCCACTCCTTCTTCTACCCTCGTACGTTTTGAGATGCTACCATTTGCATCATCCTCCTGAGCCCGCTTTTGCATGTTCGCCGTTGTATCCGTCATTGAGAGATATTGAGTACACCGCTTTTTGTGGTTGTTGAGGCTGCGCGTGCTATTGAAGTCGGATTTGTTGCATCCTACACACTGGAGGTCATTGTAGCTGTCCATTATAGAGCACAGTGATAGATAAGAGAAATAGTTGAGGGGATGTGGTGATGAGAAGTGCAAGGAAAAGAGAAGAGTTGAATGTTGAACTTGCGGTAACGACTTTGGGACACGATGTCCCAAACTCGATCACGTGACTCACGGTGCCATTTGACGCGTCGTCCATTGGTGGACTCCGAAATATCTCTTTGTCTTCACCACATCCTGCACTCAATGCCTACCTCTCCTCCCACTTTTCCTGTGGAGGTTTCCCCCCAAAAAAGCACAGAGCAAGTTTTATTGGGTTCTCTCTTGAGAACAGGCAACACTTACCGCATTTTATCAGGTCCACTTTAGAGGATGCTGTTGACATCGTCCGTGCGCGTTGGATTCCCCGAGGTGCAACACTATACGATGACATTGGAGAGATCATCCGAGTCGGCTCTCGTCTCGAAGCCTCTGATCATAGTCTACAACCAGATGGTCTCAATATGTGCGTTCCTCTTCTCCCCGCACCAGACGACCCTTGCTTATCTTTTTTTCGACAGGTCCACAGCGCGCAAAAATCGGTTCCGCTGCGTCTATCCACGCATCCTCGAGTGTGTTCCAGGTCTGCGTGAATTTATCGTCAGCATGCCGTCCTCGACGTCGTTGGACCGGGTAATCACAAAGGTATGCATATATGCGCATGTACTCCTCCTGAACTTGCTGAACTGTTCCCAGATCACAAAGAGAGCTCAGAATGCCCGCGGTGAAGACACGGCAAATCTTCGGGCCGTATTGGATTTATTCCCCTGCGCAAACGGGGTCGACTCACTGTTAGATCCACCATTGACGCACTCCAAGAAAACCCGAGGCACCAACCATCCCGATCTCGCGCGTTGGCTTTGCCCCGCAGAAGATATAAGTCTGTACGACGAAGACCCAATAATGTATGCTTCACCTTCTCCTCTCATCCTATGCATCCTCACCCATCATTAGTGGCCGGAAAATGCTTCGCGACAGGCGGATTCCTGTCGAGGGTGACCGATACCCGCTCGGCCTGTACAAGGACGGCGTTTTTAACCCCAAAAACCCTGAGGCGGGACTGTTCCAGTCTGCTTCCATTCTCAAGGTAGTAAATGCTGTTCGCCCTCGGCTCTAGTTCGCTCACTCAACCCTGTTACAGGCTGGCCGTCTCATTTTCACTGGAAAAGCGACGATACGGGAAGGCTTCAATCCCCAGGGTCTGCGTGGCAACCTGAAGGCTAACAACGTACGCAAAATCGACGGGTATCATATCGCGTCCGTCATAGTCCAGGTATGTTCCGTTGTACACAAAACCGAGCACATATACTGACCGTTGAATTCTAGACTCGCTTTGCCGCATCCTCCTTCGAAACGTGGACCCCCATCGAAGCAACTGGAAGCAAGAAAATCGGATCGAACACAGATGTGGAGCCGTACTCGTATGTGACGCTGTACAACTGCATCGTGTCCAGCCTCGAAGACGACCCCGATGACGAGTTCGCCTGCCATGTCAAAGCGGTGTGGAACTTGTAAGTAACAGTGTCAGTTGTACTTACCGTTGGACCACTCACGCGCTCATACAGGCACATCCTCGGGACCGCGGACGGAATCGAGGATGAAGAAGAGCGTGTCCAGGTTGTTGCGCAACAGGCGGAACCCACCTGCTGGGAAATAATGGTCGGACTCCGAGCTGCACGTTCCAACGCACGTAAAGAAAAAGAAGGTACGTGTTTTTCTCTTTTCTCTGCTTCCAACACATCCATAACGTTGCCACCGCCGTCGATAGCCCCACCTCCTGCACTGGACGCAATGGCTCCAGGATCCACCGACATACTATCTGCGCCGGCTACGCTGGTGGCCGTCCCAACTGGTTCCATTCAAGTCTTCCCTCCAGACATACTGCCGGCGCGTCGTCCTCCACCACCTGCGGGTAATAGCTCCGGGATGCTTGCTCTGCGCGGCAACTACCCAGCGGCTCGGTCGTCTTCGCCGCAACCGACCCCCGACGTTTCGCTCGAGGTTTTCGCACCCCAAGACTTACCAAGTCCACTCACGGAACATACACCATCTCCCCCTCCGGCGACTCGGACAACGAGGTCTACCAATGGGCCTGCAAACAAGCGTCCGGGCAAGGTCGCGAAGGATGCCCCCCTCCCCAAGAAAGCGAAGACCACGAAGAAGCGGTGAGTATTTATGATGAACACGGACTTTGCTCTCCTCGGGTTCTCTCATTTCTGTCTCGCTGTCATGTTGCTCTCGTCGCTGTATTGCCGGTTCTCAAGCTCTCATCTCGCCTCATCGCATTCTGTATTCTCCTCTCGCTAGATTTGTATTACATAAACCAGTAGCAATTCAATAACCTGTATTTTTGTGAAATAAACTGCATTGTGAACTATTCTATCCCGACCGATCCCCACCAACCTTGCCATGCATCAAACAGCCGTACCATACTGGCCAGATTCCACCAGTATGGTAGGATATAGCGGATATGGTGGAACCGGCAGGTGCACCAGTGGTGCATGGTGGCATCATCGGCGCGTGGTGGCATGGTGGGTCTCGCGATGCATCGTGAGGCCCTGGCCATGCATCGCGAAGCTCAGCCGACTTTGCTGATGGGGTGTTCACTACGTCGACATCGGCGGATTCGGGGCCAGGACAGCCAGTCCCGAGTCATTTCCCAGGTTACGACAGCACTATCGTCGAGCCGAGATACAATACCATCATGAGGTACCCAACAGGGTGGGGAGGGAAAGATGGGAGATGCGTCTTCGGTAGTCAACGACAATCGTCGTTTGCATGAGCAGGCCAAAGGCCATGGTTGCACGTTAGGCCATCACGTCAACAGCCGGGATAGCTCAGCTGGGAGAGCAACAGACTGAAGTCAGATCATTTCGCATTCTGGAGGTCCCGTGTTCAATCCACGGTCCTGGCATCTTTTTGAACCTTCAAGGGAAAATTTATTAATTGACTCATATTACATATAAGTAAGTACGGTACCGTACTACGTAGGACGTACCCAAGACGTACCACCGTACTTCGCGATGCATGGCCAGGGCCTCACGATGCATCGCGAGACCCACCATGCCACCACGCGCCGATGATGCCACCATGCACCACTGGTGCACCTGCCGGTTCCACCATATCCGCTATATCCTACCATACTGGTGGAATCTGGCCAGTATGGTACGGCTGTTTGATGCATGGCAAGGTTGGTGGGGATCGGTCGGGATAGAATAGTTCACAATGCAGTTTATTTCACAAAAATACAGGTTATTGAATTGCTACTGGTTTATGTAATACAAATCTAGCGAGAGGAGAATACAGAATGCGATGAGGCGAGATGAGAGCTTGAGAACCGGCAATACAGCGACGAGAGCAACATGACAGCGAGACAGAAATGAGAGAACCCGAGGAGAGCAAAGTCCGTGTTCATCATAAATACTCACCGCTTCTTCGTGGTCTTCGCTTTCTTGGGGAGGGGGGCATCCTTCGCGACCTTGCCCGGACGCTTGTTTGCAGGCCCATTGGTAGACCTCGTTGTCCGAGTCGCCGGAGGGGGAGATGGTGTATGTTCCGTGAGTGGACTTGGTAAGTCTTGGGGTGCGAAAACCTCGAGCGAAACGTCGGGGGTCGGTTGCGGCGAAGACGACCGAGCCGCTGGGTAGTTGCCGCGCAGAGCAAGCATCCCGGAGCTATTACCCGCAGGTGGTGGAGGACGACGCGCCGGCAGTATGTCTGGAGGGAAGACTTGAATGGAACCAGTTGGGACGGCCACCAGCGTAGCCGGCGCAGATAGTATGTCGGTGGATCCTGGAGCCATTGCGTCCAGTGCAGGAGGTGGGGCTATCGACGGCGGTGGCAACATTATGGATGTGTTGGAAGCAGAGAAAAGAGAAAAACACGTACCTTCTTTTTCTTTACGTGCGTTGGAACGTGCAGCTCGGAGTCCGACCATTATTTCCCAGCAGGTGGGTTCCGCCTGTTGCGCAACAACCTGGACACGCTCTTCTTCATCCTCGATTCCGTCCGCGGTCCCGAGGATGTGCCTGTATGAGCGCGTGAGTGGTCCAACGGTAAGTACAACTGACACTGTTACTTACAAGTTCCACACCGCTTTGACATGGCAGGCGAACTCGTCATCGGGGTCGTCTTCGAGGCTGGACACGATGCAGTTGTACAGCGTCACATACGAGTACGGCTCCACATCTGTGTTCGATCCGATTTTCTTGCTTCCAGTTGCTTCGATGGGGGTCCACGTTTCGAAGGAGGATGCGGCAAAGCGAGTCTAGAATTCAACGGTCAGTATATGTGCTCGGTTTTGTGTACAACGGAACATACCTGGACTATGACGGACGCGATATGATACCCGTCGATTTTGCGTACGTTGTTAGCCTTCAGGTTGCCACGCAGACCCTGGGGATTGAAGCCTTCCCGTATCGTCGCTTTTCCAGTGAAAATGAGACGGCCAGCCTGTAACAGGGTTGAGTGAGCGAACTAGAGCCGAGGGCGAACAGCATTTACTACCTTGAGAATGGAAGCAGACTGGAACAGTCCCGCCTCAGGGTTTTTGGGGTTAAAAACGCCGTCCTTGTACAGGCCGAGCGGGTATCGGTCACCCTCGACAGGAATCCGCCTGTCGCGAAGCATTTTCCGGCCACTAATGATGGGTGAGGATGCATAGGATGAGAGGAGAAGGTGAAGCATACATTATTGGGTCTTCGTCGTACAGACTTATATCTTCTGCGGGGCAAAGCCAACGCGCGAGATCGGGATGGTTGGTGCCTCGGGTTTTCTTGGAGTGCGTCAATGGTGGATCTAACAGTGAGTCGACCCCGTTTGCGCAGGGGAATAAATCCAATACGGCCCGAAGATTTGCCGTGTCTTCACCGCGGGCATTCTGAGCTCTCTTTGTGATCTGGGAACAGTTCAGCAAGTTCAGGAGGAGTACATGCGCATATATGCATACCTTTGTGATTACCCGGTCCAACGACGTCGAGGACGGCATGCTGACGATAAATTCACGCAGACCTGGAACACACTCGAGGATGCGTGGATAGACGCAGCGGAACCGATTTTTGCGCGCTGTGGACCTGTCGAAAAAAAGATAAGCAAGGGTCGTCTGGTGCGGGGAGAAGAGGAACGCACATATTGAGACCATCTGGTTGTAGACTATGATCAGAGGCTTCGAGACGAGAGCCGACTCGGATGATCTCTCCAATGTCATCGTATAGTGTTGCACCTCGGGGAATCCAACGCGCACGGACGATGTCAACAGCATCCTCTAAAGTGGACCTGATAAAATGCGGTAAGTGTTGCCTGTTCTCAAGAGAGAACCCAATAAAACTTGCTCTGTGCTTTTTTGGGGGGAAACCTCCACAGGAAAAGTGGGAGGAGAGGTAGGCATTGAGTGCAGGATGTGGTGAAGACAAAGAGATATTTCGGAGTCCACCAATGGACGACGCGTCAAATGGCACCGTGAGTCACGTGATCGAGTTTGGGACATCGTGTCCCAAAGTCGTTACCGCAAGTTCAACATTCAACTCTTCTCTTTTCCTTGCACTTCTCATCACCACATCCCCTCAACTATTTCTCTTATCTATCACTGTGCTCTATAATGGACAGCTACAATGACCTCCAGTGTGTAGGATGCAACAAATCCGACTTCAATAGCACGCGCAGCCTCAACAACCACAAAAAGCGGTGTACTCAATATCTCTCAATGACGGATACAACGGCGAACATGCAAAAGCGGGCTCAGGAGGATGATGCAAATGGTAGCATCTCAAAACGTACGAGGGTAGAAGAAGGAGTGGGATACAGGGAGGCAGAGGAGATGGACACGCTCGAGGTACGTTCGTATAGCTGTCTCGTGAACAACGGTATATATTGACTACTTCCTGACTAGAATTCTGCTACTATACAAGAGCCTGATACTTCTGTACCTCCCCAATCACCACCTTTTATCCCCCCTCCAGCTGTTGCTACTTTCGTCTCCGTGCGATCAGGACGCGCAGTGGCCTTTCCTGCACGCTTCCAGGACTTCTTGCCAAGTTCAAGGACTCCACTTCAACATATTCCGAAGATAATTCCAGCGAGCCATCGTCATCGAACCCCCGAGCAAGAAGAATCACCAGAATCTGAGCTGTCGCGTGCGGAAACACCACCTACTGCGCCGATTCCTGTCCAAACGGTGCCAGACGGTTTCGGCATCTTTCGCATTTACCCCCAGGCTCCGACGCTCGACCCCTTCGAATCTCAGTCCCTCAGTGATGTCTGCGACTCTACCAACCTTCGCACCGCCAACCTCTCTCCCGCCCCGGTACCTGTCCCCAAGCCCGATCCCAAAGACGATACAACATTCTATGCCCCTTTCAGCAATCCCACAGCGGCAACCATGATGGTCTGGGGAGGCACCGAGTCCTCCAACAAGTCCGCCGCTCAGGTCCAGCGACTCGCACGGATGCTGGGTCAATGTGAAGAAGATCCAGCCGCGTTGGCACACAATTTGGCGGGATTGAGCGTCCCTGCGGAGCAACTACGCATGGATCGTTATCTCTCCGACCCCAAGACATGTCTAGAGGAACGCGATGGGTGGACATGTTCAACTATCAAGATTCGCCTGCCATGCGACGGGGTGAAGCAGAAAGAACAAGACGCCCCTGAGCTTGTAATCGACAATGTATACCACCGCGACATCATTGACATCATCCGCACAACGTTTGAGAGCGACACGGCGCGCACGTTCCACATGACCCCTTTCGAGGAGTTCTGGCAGCCCTCACCAGACGAGCCCGCACGTCGTGTTTATTCTGAGGTCTACAGCGCAACCGCGATGCTGGACGCATACGCAGAGGTACAAGCCCTCCCTCATGCACCTGGAGACGACCTGGAACGTGTAGTAGCTGGGATGCTCTGCGCATCAGACTCTACGCACCTAGCGAGTTTTGGCTCCGCCGCCCTCTGGCCAATCTACAAGTGGTACGGCAACCAATCAAAGTATACACGCTGCAAACCTACTTGCAACGCGTGCAAACACCTAGCACATATTACTTCGGTATGGGAACTCGGGCTATGTTTTGCCCACCTGGACTTATCTCGAGACGACAGCTCCCCGACGACATACAGGAGACATTCATCAAACATTTCGGCAAGCCTGCGACGGCCGCGATGCTCGCACATTGCAAACGAGAGATGGTACACGCCATATGGGAATTGCTTCTCAACGAGCGATTCATGGACGCATACCGCAATGGGATCGTCATTCGCTGCGGAGATGGTGTCGTGCGCCAGATTTACCCCCGGTTTCTTATATACTCAGCTGACTACCCAGAGAAGTGAGTGTGCCTCGGCTTGCAAACGGAAACTATCTAATTTGATCTCTGCAGGGTACTCCTTGTGAGCATCAAGATGCTCGGTAACCGTCTATGCCCACGCTGTCTTGTGGAGAAGTACCAAGTTGTCCGAATGGGCATGAAGTCAGACATGCGTGTCCGCCATGACAAACCTCGAGCCGACGACCATGCACGCCAAACTGCTGTTCGCCTTGCGCGCGGCATGATGTTTGAATCCGGCCTTGCGATCAACTCCAAGCGCGTGCAAGATTGGCTGGCACCAAACTCCATTGTACCCACTCGGGTGCGTTGCTTTTTGTGCACGTCCTTACCAGTTATTGATGCAAAGGTTAGAATGCATTCTCGACAGCGCTAGCACCGCACGGCTTTGACTACCACAAGATGTTCTCGATCGATCTCCTTCACGAGTTTGAGCTCGGCGTTTGGAAGTCCATTCTGATTCATCTCATCCGCTTGCTGGACGCGGCAGGGGGAGATCGCATGCAAACATTCAATATGCGGTACGTATTATCTTTGATTGCCTCATCAAAGCTAAACGGATAACAGATTCCGTCTCGTCCCAACATTCCAACGCGATATCATCCGTCGTTTTCACCACAACGTCTCGGGACTCAAGAAGCTTGCTGCCCGTGACTTTGCAGACATATTGCAGGTAAGCCACAGTTCGCTATCTCGTATCCGCTGGAGATAACGATAAACACGTAGTGCATCATTCCCGTCTTTGAGGGCCTTATGGACGCTCCCCACGACAAAATCATCTCCGACATGCTGTTCCACCTTGCTACCTGGCATGCCTACGCAAAGCTACGACTCCACACCGAAACAACGCTCACTTTCTTCCGTGAAGTGACAGCAGCCCTCGGAGATGCGGTACGGAAGTTTAAAAAGGAAACATGCTCCGTCTTCATTACACGAGAACTCCCTCATGAGACCGCCGCACGCGGAGGCCGCCACGCCGCTCTTGTCAAGATCAATCCTTCCTCAGGTGCCGTCCTCAACCCATCGCGCGCGTACAAGCCCTTCAATCTCGAGACGTACAAGTGGCATTCACTTGCCGACTACCCCGACTCGATACCCATGTTTGGTACAACCGACAACGGATCAACACAGACAGTAAGTTTGACTTGCTTTCGTTATACCACATACCAGTCAGTAACGGGCACCGCAGAGCGAGCTCGAACATCGCAAAGCGACACGGCATTTTGTTCGCACCAACAAACAAAACATTCCGGCTCAGATTGCGAAGCAGGACGCACGGGAGCGGTTGCTCCTCATTGTTGGAAAGCGGCTGGACCGCCATGTGACGGAGCGAGAAAGTACGAAGACCCCCAAAAAGCGCAAGCGCAAGCAGATCTTCGAGCACCTTCCGCCCACCGACCCCGCTACGCACTACCACATATCTGAGAAGGCGACAGATCACCTGAGCATTGCTCCTTGGCTTAGGAAACACCAAGGGGACCCCGCGCTGAAGGTATGCTTCCTAACCACAACGAGTTGGCCACGACTGATTGGGAACTTGATCAGGATTTCCTCGACCTCCTTCGGGACCACGTCCTTGCGCGGCTCTTGGGGCAGGAGTACGACGGCGACGAGCACCCTTTTACCGACGAACAGCGAGAAACAATCATCTTCATCAACGATACGCTCTACCAACACCGCGTCCTCCGCATCAACTATACAACATACGACCTCCGGCGTAAGCAAGACACTGTCAACCCACGCACACACGCCGATGTGATGGTTCTGTCACCGGAGGACGACGGAACCCACGTCCCTTACTGGTTTGCACGTGTCCTGGATATCTTCCATCTTGATGTCATCCACCGCGGACCTCTCTCGAAGTCAGAGAATCCTCAGCGTCTTGACGTTCTCTGGGTTCGGTGGCTCGGCTTGAATACAGAAAAGGCGGTGAAAGGCGGCTGGGGGGAAAAGCGACTGCACGGCGTCAGTTTCATCCCTGAACACGACCATGCGCCCTTCGGATTCCTCAATCCAGACCAGGTCATTCGCGCCGTGCAGCTTATACCCGCCTTTGCACACGGACAGACCAATCGGCGCCTTGGACCATCAATTGCCCGTGCGCCAAAGGAGAAGGACCTGGACTGGGAAATGTTCCGTGTGTGCATGTGAGTAAATCAAGCCAGTGTTCCGTTCAAGGGCTCCAACTGACGCACCCTATAGCTTCGTTGAATGCGACGCCTTCATGAGGTTCCGCGGGGGCGGCGTCGGTCACCTGGGCACTCGACACCTCAACCTGGATCTAGAGCAAGAGCACCACCGGAACCCCGACGCCCTGCGCGTGCCACAGACTGGGAGTGCCCTCGATGAACCACTGACATTCGACGACCAGGCTGACGAAGACGATGAGGCCATGTTCGATTTTTTGAACAGCCTCCGTCCTCACAACGAAGGCATGGGCGACGCGACAGAGGGAGCGCAGGGTCAGGACAAAGGGGGCGGGGGCTACGACGAGGAGCTCGGTGACGAAGACGACGAAGACAACGAGGACAACGACGAAGACAACGAGGACAACGACGAAGACGAGGACGAGGACGAGGACGACAACGAGGACGACGAGGACGACGATTTTTACGAGGGCAACGAGGCGGGGGCAGAGACAGACGAGAGCATCCTCGCAAGGGAGGGCTTTACTTATTAACAGAGGTGTGCTCTCTGTGTCTCATATGTTCCTCTCAGTACTCACCCCCCATACAGGACTATGCCTCAACCCGGCTCTCCCTCTGTCCCTCCCTTCCCCATCCTCTGGTGCGCGTTGAAGCCTGCGGATGAGTCTCGCCCAGGCACTGGCGCGGCGGACGCGTGCACTCTTTCAGCCTTTCTACCAACTACACTGGCACCCCACGGTCAAATTGAAGCCCCCAAGCGGCTGCTGGTTCATGAGGGTATATTAGCGAAGGTGAACAGCATGTACATGTATTATAGAACCATTGTATCTCCGCTGCGTACTGTACATGAGCCCCCCGACGCCATCTCCAGAGGAGGGACGCGGCGCAAGCGAGTTGCATTGTGCTCGCAGCGACGGCGTGGCCGTGCCTCCCGATGCATGGTCTGGCATGGCAGGTTTGACTGGTGCTGAGAATAAGCGCCCATGTTCAGCCGACTTTGCTGATGCCGAAGTACTTAACTGGCATGAGCTTGAGTTTCATGGACATGGACAGGTGCTAAGCAGGTTAGGATTGCGTCTGATGTGAGTCCCAATCCTGTCTAGCGACGCTCTTCGCTGACCTTGTTGAAAGGCGTGTGCTCGTCCCTTCACTTTACACTGTGTGTATGTTTGACGGCCGGTCTGCACCCTTTCCCCTCAATTTCCCCAAGCACAATATCCTCGTTACTAGCGTCTGCCAAGGCCGGCCCCCCCTCCGAAGGTCGACGTGTCGGCTATGGTCACGTCGTTCGTCCGCATGGTCATATACCGGAGCACTCGCTGAAGTTTTCCATATCGTCTCTCGCCGATAGCGATGAGGTGGGCCGCGCACCGCGTTCGTGGGCCCCGTGAGCGCAATGGAAGGACGCTCGAACCACGAGATGTTCACATCGTGACTTGGGGACACGTTCTCTCATGTTTTCCCCCAAACTAACATGGACCCTCGAAACATACAGCCGTTCCTCCATATCGGGTGCACTCTGTGGATCCTCCCGCTACGGCCCTCCCAGACGTTGTCCGTTTCGTCCGAGGCAATGATGCAGGATGCATGAGAGCCCATCCGTGCGAGTGCAGAATTAAAACGGTGCTACCGCTCGATGCTGCTCCTTATCTCCCCGCTCCATCGTCGGATCTAGCGAGCGCTACAGCGTCACAGACGCGAGGCGACTCGGATTTTGTTGGATGAGACAAACCACGTCGGATGCCCGGTATTCACCCCGCACAACATCTAAGGAAGATACACGACTATTCCCCTTTCGACCATCACGTCTCGATGATATCCGGTCGCAAGCTGTGGATCTGACGCCTAGATATGGACCCGACCTTCCAGAAGTAGTTTATCGTCTAACTTTTGTTTCGGCCCCTTTCTCATTCTCTCCTTTCTTCACTAGCTTGGTGCTGGTACCCGATGCCAATGGAGCGCGGCCTCATGCCATGCTCGGTCATTTCTCTGTTGCGGTGCCCCGCGTGAAGGGGCCAGACCGAGCTCTCTCAAAGCGTCTCCAGGAGTAATCCCACTTACCTCCTCACGACAACAAGCTTTTCGTACACTGTGCTTCTGAATCGCCACAGCACGACAGTTGACGACGCCACTGGACGCCAGCTCAGCGCCTGCCCGGATGGAGCATCGACCAAACTCTCGCTGGCAATAAAGTAAAGGACCTCCTTGCCAATTGAACATCGACAATCCCACGGCACATGAAGGGGAACATATACACGCTTTTCTTTCATCCCCATTCCCTCTCTGCGGTTCCTTGATCCGATTTCAACCGTCCAACGTGATGCTCTCCTCCGGTCTGGTGTACCTACTTGTGCTGGCATGCTTGTTTTCAATTTCCTGCGACTTTTTTGGGTGTTGTGGATGTTTCCATCCTCGTCCGCGTTCGTCTTCCACCCTCTTTTCGTCGCCCGTCCCCATGGACACTGGCCGTCTGATAATGTATAGCCCGCGTGGCGTGGCGTGCGTGGTTTCCCATTCACTTCCTTGTCTCATTCCTCATTTACCCTTTTCTTCCTTATTCTCTCTTGTTCAGCGTCCGCGCTCGGAGACATGATTCGCCACCGGCTCTCATATAAAGCAAGCATGCGTGTCTGAACATTCGCTCGGCCCTCCACGTCTACCTAGCCCAACCCCAACCCGCGTCGGCGTCTCCTCCTCCTCGTGGCGATGAAGTATCCAGTGGCGCTCCTCTCTCTCTTGTTCCTCGTCGGCCAGGTCATCGCAGCGAAGTACACCCTCTCCGACAATTACCAAGGCAGCTCCTTCCTCAATGAATGGGACTTCGAGGCGATCGCCGATCCGACGCACGGATATGTGTATGTTTTCCCACTTTCTCGATCTCGCCGCGCATGCTCAGCAAACGCGCGCTAGTAACTATGTGAGCAAGTCGACGGCGCAGAGCAAGGGCCTCGTGTCTGTCTCCGGGTCCAACTTCACGCTGCGAGCGGACGACACGAGCGTGCCGAGCTCGAGCGCAAGCGGACGCGATTCCGTACGGATCCAGTCGCAAAAGTCGTATAACACGCACGTCACGGTGTACGTATCTCGCGCATGTTTCCAACCTTCATGTGTTTGATCTCTCAACTTGGGTTATATCTAGAATCAACATCGCGCACATGCCCAAAGGCTGTGGGTGCGTAGCTGTCGCTTCCGTTCGCATACGGCGCTGATATATGCGCGCTTTGTATGCAGAACGTGGCCTGCGATCTGGGAGAAAGGGCCGAACTGGCCGAACAATGGTGAAGTGGACATCATCGAAGGTGGGTTGCGCGCGCCTTTCCGTCTTCTGCGTCAATGGCGCTCACGGGGCGGGTGATAGGGGCCAATGACGTGCCTCCGAACCAGTCGACGTTGCACACAAGCTCGGGTACGTCGTTCTGCCCTCCTCCATTCTTAGAGACCCCTGTACGATCGTGTATCTCGCAAACAGGATGCACGATGCCCTCCTCGCGCTCTATGACCGGGTACACGCTTCCCCGCTCCTGCTCTCCATTCTCCGGTTCTCCGTCCTGACACCACTTGGCGCGAACAGGACCGCCATAAGCAGCAACTGCGACAGCTCCGGGAGCAGCAACACGGGGTGCGGTGTCGCGTTCCCGTCGGACGACAGCTATGGGCATGAGTTCAACGTCGAGCAGGGCGGGTTCTACGCAATGGAACGCACGAGCTCGTTCGTCAAGGTCTGGTTCTGGCCGCGCGGCGCGAGCAATATCCCGAGTGACGTCAAGAATGGCGCCGGGACGATCAACACGAGTAAATGGGTGAGCATCTCCCTTGGGTTTTGCGGGATGACGAGCTGACAGGGTGCAGGGGACGCCCGGGGCGTACTTCCCGAACACGAACTGCAACATCGGCTCGCACTTCCACGACAACAACATCGTGATCAATTTAACTTTCTGTGCGTCATTTCCGTCCTTTTATGAGGTCGTAGTATTCACGGGGATGTGTCAGGCGGCGACCTCGCGGGGAACACTTACGCCAGCTCTGGATGCCCGGGGACGTGCAATAGTGAGCTTACCGCAGGCCTTTTCGCGCCTCGAGACGTTTACTTACGGGTTTGGCTTGCTCAGGCTTTGTGCGGAATAACCCCGGCCAGTTCACGTGGGCCTACTTTCTGATCATGTGGATGAAGGTGTACGAGTAAACTTTTAACTCGTTACCCAATCCTCTCAATCCTCTCTTACTTCCCGATATTCCGGAGCTCGCTTGCTCGCGGCCTGTAGCCTAACCCTCTCATTTTAGCCTGTGCTTGACGCACACACATGCATACACGTCTGTATTCAATAGTAGTAGTGTTGCATTTCTTCAGGTTTCAAGGCCTCGAGATGCATATGTACATATCCTTCACGACTTGTAATGACAGACCAGCCACTATCTATCTCACTGAACATATATCGACAGATATCTGGGCAGATCCTAGGTATATCCGAGGTATTCGCAACACGAGACCGAAGATGCTTCTGCGTGGGAGATCGGACAATGGCCTGATCTTGTTCCCATCTCGCGGTCGCCGATTGCTCTTGTCTGTCAGAATGCTGCTCCCCATTGCCCCCAACGCGCTACACTACGACCCGGACCATCCTGCTCTTGGGTTCAGTGCCGTCACCACACATTTCACCGTCCGCCACAACCGCATCTCCATTCATGCATCCGATGGCGAGGCAGATCGGGTGATGCAACCCGGCCGTCATCGTGGCAACAATGGCCCTTTTTACTTCGAGCGGGTGTCCTCGGCCAACGTAAACCATCCCTCGTTCCTTCATTTGAGGGAGGAGCTTGGAGAATACATAGCGGCGGTGATGTTTGGGCGGAAGAACCAAGGTGAGTGTCCCTCTAGTTCGTTCGCAGGTTTGCGTGTGGATGCCGATGCCGATGCATGCTAACGGTTGGCATACTATCAGAGGGGCAGCCCGCGTGGGAGCTGGCATCGTGGCCGAAGAGATATACGTTCTGGGTGACTGACCAGGACAAGGGAAATGATATGAAAAGAAGCTATCTGCATGGTATGTGTTATACATGCCGTCACAAAGTGCGTCAATATATTCTCTTAGGATAGGTTCTTACACGCGTTCCGCTGCAGGTAGCCCCGCCGGCGTCTTCGCGTCTCCGCACGAGTTTGCATGGCACATTATCTGGCTCATGCGTGGGAAGGCGACGGAGCTGGACGACGGGCACTGCAGATGCAAATATTGCGGGGATCCCCAGAGAAGACAGACGTCAATCACGACGGAACTGAAGACTATTGTGAACGAGTGCGATGGGGAGGGGGGATTCGGCAATTACGGTTCGGAGGAACATGAAGCGCAGGGCTTGGACGAGGAGGAAGAGTAAAAGGGTAGGAAGTCTCGGCCGTCATCGCGGTGAGCTGGGCATTTCTGATCTATTTTGCTTCTGATTCATGATAAAGAGCAGGTCGTGCGCAGATCCTCTGGCGCGATCTTTCGACATTTTCCACCATCGCAGATGAGTCCGGAGTCGGAGTCGGACACCACTTACTAGTACCCACACGCCAGCCCAACGCCAGCCAGCCTATGCATGTCCCAGCCTTGCTATCCTTTCCCTGCCTCGTTTAACCACATTTCACGTTCGACATGGCCTACTAGCGTCCGTCCGCTGATTATATAAAACATGGGAATGGCCGCTACGACCCGAGGAAGACGGGCCCGTGGGATACCCTGCGGTGTCAACCGCTCAGCCTTACTGTACTAGTACTTACTCCGACCCCCGAGTCACACCGATCCTTCACGCATGTATCCCATAGCTATATGTATTTATACGAACACAACACGAATCTGTTTCCTCAAGTGCATCGTGCTTACACTCATGTTTCCCTGCACTCGAGTCCGACTCCGAATTTCCGATGTCCGACCGGCGTTATCAGATTAGATGACAAGCTCGTCATAACCGGTCAAACGCGCGTGCGCCGGCTACTTTACTACGCTCAGACACTCAGGACCTTCACCCGCTTTCATCACCTCCTCATCGTCCTCCACGACGTGCCCCCACATTTTTATGGCCGTCCACGCCGTTTGAAACAGCACAGGGCCCGTCATCTCAACCCATGCAGGCGTTCCGCGCATCGGCGCGCGCCCTCTGCGTCATCCGGGCGCCTCCTCCTCGCCCCTTCTTCACCCACTGCCGTCATCGCCTTCCTCTCCCATCTTCCTCCTTCCATCCCCCACGCACATTCAAACATCTTGCCAAACATTATGCAGACACGGCCCCCAAGTCCTCGCCCAAAGATGCCGTGAAGATGTCCACTAAGACCGCACAGGACCTCGTCCCGGACGAAAAAGTGTCGCAGTCCGAACAACGGAGAAGGGACCGGGTTATCATACGCCGACTCGCGGTGAACCTTTGGCCGAAGGACGATTGGGGCGTGCGCGCGCGCGTCGTGACTGGCATCGGACTGCTCCTCGCAGGAAAGGTGCGTTGTTTCCGCGCAGTGCAGAGGATGAGGCGACTGACGTTGGAAACGACAGCTTTTGAACGTCCAAGTCCCGCTCTTCTTCAAGGAAATCATCGATGCGCTCCAACTACCCGTCACGGCGGACTCGACGGTCTGGATCGTCTGCGGATCGGTCGTGCTCGCCTGTGCGTGCCCATCACAAACCCTCCAAACGCACCCATTCACATTTTTCGTCATCAGATGGCACGGCTCGCATCGGCGCCACGCTCTTCAGCGAGCTCCTCAACGCCGTTTTTGCCAAAGTCGGCCAGCGCGCGATTCGCAAGGTCGCGCGGGAGACGTTCGACCATCTCCTTCACCTTGACCTCAAGTTCCACCTATCACGGCAGACCGGCGGCTTGACGCGGGCCATCGACCGCGGTACCAAGTATGTCGTTTCTCCGCATCATCTCGTCCCCGGACTCTGACAGTGCCCTCCCAGAGGAATCACTTTTATTCTCCAGGCCATCCTGTTCCGTGTCGTCCCGACCGCGCTGGAAATCTCCCTTGTTTGCGGTATCCTGGTGCGTCGTAATCCGTCGCCGTCCTTCGCATCTGATCTCATTGTAGATTTTTTGCGTAGACCTACAAGTTTGGCTGGGACTACGCGGCGATCACGCTTGCGACCATGGGCGCATATACCTGGTTCACGGTTCGAACGACCGCGTGGAGGTGGGTTTTCTGGCGCATATATCCAACCGTTTCATCTTCCTAACGCAGTGCGTAACAGGACGCAATTCCGACGTGAAGCCAACGTCGCAGACAACAAAGCCGCGACCGTCGCCGTCGACTCGCTGATCAACTACGAGGCTGTCAAGGTTCGTTTTTCCGCCTGCGGCCCTCCGCCCGTAAACGCGCCGACTCATGGGATGTGCAGCACTTCAACAATGAGCAGCACGAGATCAGCCAGTACGACAAGCACCTTAGCGCGTATGAGAAGGCCTCGGTCAAGATCGCGACCTCGCTCGCCTTCCTCAACTCGGGCCAGAACATCATCTTCTCCACTGCGCTCACGGGCATCATGTTCCTCGCCGCGCAGGGCGTCATCAACGGTGCGTCTCCGTTTCCAACCGTGTGGATATGCTCAAAGCTGACAGCGTGATCCAATCCAGGGAGCATGACCGTCGGCGATCTTGTCATGGTCAACCAGCTTGTCTTCCAGCTCTCGATGCCGCTCAACTTCCTCGGCACGATCTACCGCGAGGTCCGTCAGAGCCTGCTCGACATGGAGGTCCTGTTCAACATCATGGCCAAATACACGCCTCCCCAGGTGACCCTCCGTCCAGTGTCCTCTTCAGCTTGTCCTCGACGCTGACGCCGTGCACCAGGACCCGCCCAACGCGCCCCCGCTCGCGCTTAAGGGCGGTGCGATCACGTTCGAGAACGTCTCGTTCGCGTACCACCCCTCGCGCCCGCTCTTCCGCTCGCTCTCGTTCACGATCCCGGCCGGCAAGAAGGTGGCGCTCGTCGGGCCCTCGGGCTGTGGCAAGTCGACCGTGCTCCGGCTGCTCTACCGGTTCTACGACCCTTCCTCGGGGCGCATCCTCGTGGACGGGCAGGACGTGCACCAGATCCAGCTCGCGTCCCTCCGCAAGGCGATCGGCGTCGTGCCGCAGGACACGCCGCTCTTCCACGCGGACATCATGCACAACGTGCGGTACGGCCGGCTGGACGCGACGGACGAGGAGGTCGTGGAGGCCGCGAAGAAGGCACATGTGCACGAGACCGTGCAGGGCCTGCCGGAGGGGTACGCGACGACCGTCGGCGAGCGCGGGCTGATGATTTCCGGGGGGGAGAAGCAGCGGTTGGCGGTGGCGCGGGTGATCCTCAAGGACGCGCCGATCCTGTTCTTCGATGAGGCGGTGAGGCGTTTTTTTCCGTTTTTTCCGTGGGGAGGGCGGGCGCTGACCGGTGTGGAGCGCAGACGTCGGCGCTGGACTCGAGGACGGAGACGGAGTTGATGCGGAACATCAACTCGCTGCTCCTCGGCAGCGCGCGCACGAGCATCTTCATCGCGCACCGGCTCAGGACCGTGGTCGAAGCTGGTCGGTCTTTCTTTTCTTCTTCTCCTGTTGTGCCGGGTCGCTGACGGCGAGTCCAGACCTCATTATTGTGCTCAAGGACGGCGCGGTGGTCGAGCAGGGCACGCACGAGGAACTTCTCGCCAGGCGCGGGCTCTACCACGCGATGTGGATCGAGCAGGCCGCGGACGTGTTCATGGAGGAGTCGTCCGCACTCTCCGCGTGAACGGGTGCCTGTTTGTGCTGCTGGTTGGACTGTGACAATGTATGTATAAGGATACCACAACCGCACACGTACACGTCCCAGACTAGAAAGATGGCCACTACACACAGAGGTGTTAAATAAGGAATAAAGTAATGGGTGGATGCAAAACGATAATGTGCTAGTCATGTGGAGGACAGATGACCCAGAATGCAGGAGTTCAAAGAGAGTGTAGCACCACCCGATACCCTTGGGAGCCAATGAGGTTGGCGAGTAGCTGCTTCCGTGCTGGTAATGTGGGTGGGATATCCTCAGCACCGTAGCGTTGGAGATAGCGCCGGGCTTGGGCCATATTCAGTGTATCGATGGCGGCGAAGGTGACCAGTGGTATGTAGTTGTAGTGTTCTGCCGCCTGGAGTCGAAGGGGTCATGAATATCGACCGTGGGTTATATGAGACAGGAATTGAATACGTACACCCAGATCCTCGGGCAACTGCCCGCTGGGGAAAGGGACGATCTCGAAAGGTTGATCCTCATCACCTCTTGGGCCATTGTATGCCTGCAAGTCATGTCAATCCTGCGGAGAGATGGCAATTAATTTTCAAACACACCTTGATGCCGTGGGTGGCATACTTCCTCATCTCCACCCGGAGCTCATCGACGGACTCAAGGACCTCGTCACGGACACCCTGAATATCCTCGCGAACGCCCTGAATATCATCACGGATGGCATGAATATCATGGCGGACGGCCTGAATCTCATCATAGAGGTTGTTGTGGATAACCAGTAGGTTATCCAACGCCTGCATCACCGGTGCAAGCCCAGCAGCGAGGTTTCCCACTGATTGCCGTGTCAGATCATAATACGTCCAGAAAAGCGTGACGAACGCACCGAGTTCGGACATGGAGATCTTGAGTACTACTAAGTAGGTTACTTTGAGGTTACTGGGAGGGAAGCCAGGATTCAAGAGGAAGGTTTTAGGTAGATGGCGTGCTGGTAGTGCGAGTTTCGAGGATACCGACGTACTACGATGAACGTTGAACGCCAGAGGTAAAATCGCCACTTAGGGGTTCGGAGGCGACTCCTCGACGGAGTATGTAGATTAGATAAGCGCCAATGCCGTCATCGAGGCAATCTCGGAGATTTGCGGGGTGTTTGGCTTTGTCGAGCGCGCTTTTGTTTCTGGCCATCACCATGGGCGGCCCCGCTCAACGTCGGCGCAGACGACCATGACCTCTTCCCCCTCTCGCGACCCACGACTCGCGCACGCCTTCTACAAACATATCCTGGAGTCCAAACAGAATGGCTCAAATCGCGTTACATCGCCCGCCGCATCCCCAAACCTCCTGGACGACGACGCGTCTCTCGATCTGGAGTATCCCGACTCTCCTGAGGACGTCGGTGCGTTTTTATTCTTCTTTCTATGCAGCGCGCGCAAAGGTCTGACTATGGATTTCGGGTATGTGTGCAGAAATGGCCGAGGCGGCCGTCGCAGGGCCCGATTCCACGAAGACGGAGGAGAGGATGCCGTGTCAATCGAACGAGCGCGACCAACACGCCCCGACGCCGGTCCAACCCCGCCAGCCCCTCGTCACCTCTCCCACATCCATGTCCTCATCCACCTCTGCCCCACTCCCGCCGCCGTCCCGGAACGCCCCGTCTCCCCCCGCTCTTCTCCCCCACCGAACCCAGGTTCCCCTCAAATCCGCGCTCGTCAAACCCCCTCCTCCGCGCCCCACCAGCGCCGCCGGACACTCGGTTACGCGTCCCCACCCGGCGCCTCGGCCGCGCAGACGGACGGCCGAAGAGCTGCGTAGCGACGCGCTCAATGCGCCGCTCTACAAGGCGTCGGCCACCCCCGCCCAAGGCGCAGGCCTCCCAATGCCGCAGCCCGTCTATCCCGCCGCGCCCGCACGCCCGACCGCGTTGACGGGGAGGTATCAGCCCTACCCGCCGCACGCGACCCCGAACGCACATGCCGGTCCATCCAACACCGGTCCAGATAGGAACATCGGGCCCAAGGCGTCGTCCAAGGTGCCTCCGCCTTCGTCTGCGCCCAAGTCCACACCTGCGTCCAAACCTGTCCTCGCGATCAAGACGTACGGCTCGTCCTCCGCCTCTCGACGCGTTCCAGGATCGCCCACCCTCGACGTTTCCTCGCTGTCGTTGCAAGAGAGCCAAGGACGACCACGCTCCCCTCGAGGCCAACCACCACCGGCATCTTCGTCCTCCTCCCACCAGCCACCTCCCCGATCTCCTACCGCTCGTCCTGCGCCGTCTTCGTCTCGTGCACCTCCCAAACCCGGGCCTTCTCGCCCACGCTCTCAACCCGCTTCGTCTGGTGCATCCCCCACGTCTGTTGCAGCACCGGCCCCCGCTCCCTCCTCTTCAGGCGCCGCTCGCTCCCGGGGCCGTCGGCGCCTTCCCATCGCCCCCACCACCCTCACCCGGTCCTCCTCCCCCACCACCCGCGGCTTTTCCGGCACGACGCCCTCCTTCTCCGTCACCCTCAACCGCATGTCCGTCCTCGCCTCCGACGGCGACCCCGCGCGCGTCCCCGCCCCGGGCACGCACCACGACACCCACGGCAAGCCGTTCCACTTCGAGCGCGTGCTGCCGACGTCCGCCGACGCGAGCTTCCGGCGCGGGCTGGCGCACTGGCAGAAGACCATCGGGCGGTACGTCGCCGCGGTCATGTTCGGGCGGAAGCAGACCGGTGCGTGTCTTTTGTTTTGTTTTTCGCGTTCGGATTGCTGCGGGCGAGGACGCTGACGGGTGCGGCAGCCAACGATCCGCCGTGGATCATCGAGCGCTGGCCGGAGGGGTACACGTTCTGGGTCGCGATCAAGCCCAAGACGGACGGCAAGGACGGCAAGCCGCGCGCGCCCCGCAAAGACTACTACCTCTACGGTCCGTCCGTCCTCCTCTTCTCTCGCTCTCTTTCCTCGCGCCCGCTGACGCCGGCTCCCCCGCAGGCGGCCCCACCTCGGCGTTTGCCTCGCCCATGGAGTTCGTCTCGCACGCAATCTGGCTCATGTCCGGTCGCGCAGGCGCGTGCGAGTGCAAGTACTGCAGCAGGGAGGATCAGCAGCCGATCACGGATCGCTTGGAGAGGATATTGGAGGAGTGCGGGGATGGGACGGTGTATGGCCAGGGGGAGTAGGAGTGTGCGAAGGGGTTTTGTGCGGAGGGTCTGTGTGTGGGTTTGTCGTTTACTTAGGAGATTAGGTACGTTCAGAGTACTGACGATCGGTGGATGCCAGTCTCGCCCGATGCCGCTGCGTGTTTGATCCTGTGGTCTACTTAGCACTCTATCCGGAGTAACCCTCGTACAGACGTCGCTCAAGAGTTCAACGTTCAACGACAGCCTTCGACCCCCTTTCCGTTATACTATGATATCACTTATCTGAACCTTTTGAGTGCTCTCAGTCGGCAGATGTTGGTTGGAAAGCAGGGGGCATTCCATTCCATAGCATATTGATATTATACAGTACATCCGTTCGTCAGTCCAAAGTCCAAGCGCCTTCAAGCTTGAAGCTTGAAGGCGCATGCTCCATAAAGTTTACAACCATTGAAACAGAGTCGAGAGAAAGAAAGAAAGAAAGAAAGAAAAGAAAGAAAAGAAAGACCAGCTTCTTCCCGAGTTGAGGGAGCGAAAGGTCCGCGGCGTCGCCGCCGTTGCGAGAGGGTTTGCATGGAGAAGCCTGTCGATCGAGCCTGGAGTCTTGTCGGGAGTCGTACGGTTTGCATATGGCTGACATCTGAAAACACGACGGAGGGCCCCTTCGAGGGTGAGGGGAAAGCCCTCGCGCGATCCACTTGAACTATCGTCTGCGAGGGGATAGGAAGCCGACGTGCGCACCTCAGTCCTCGAGACTCATCGCGTCGTCGTTCGTGCCATCCTCCGCATCGGACGCGTCCTCGTCCTCTTCGCCTTCGTCGTCGTCGTCGTCGTCGTCCACGACGTCGTACGCGGGGTCTTGCGGGCCGTTCCCGATCCTGCCCTCCCCGTCGCACGCGCTCACGATCGCCTTGAGCTCCGCCGTAATGGGCTTCTGCTTGCCGCCGGCGCAGTACTGGCACCTGCAGTCGGGCCTGCCGTACGGGGTGACGGGCATGCCGCGCATGAGCCACACGGCGTGGTACGCGAACTCGTGCGGGGACTCGAAGGTCGCCGCGGGGCTGCCGTAGAGGTAATGGTCCTTGCGCTCGCCGAGCGTGCCGTCCTTCTCGATCTTGACCTTGGGCGTGACCCAGAACGTGTAGCCCGCGGGCCAGGCCGCGATCTCCCACACGGGTTGTTTCTCTGTGCGCGCGGTCAGCCCTCGCGAGCGGTGGTGCTGAGGGTGTGGCGGGGACCTACGTCTGTTTCGTCGCCCGAACATGATCGCGGCGACGCAGCGCCCGACCTTCCTCCGCCACGCCGACTGCGCGTTCCGTTTCAGCCGCTTCGCCGTGTGTCCGGCCTTGTCCTTGACCTCGACCTCGTACGTGTCGGGCGCGCGGGGGTCCATCTTCTCGTAGAAGAACTCGTTCCCGTTCTTGTCGATATGTGCGCCCGGACGCGGCACCCGCGCGTCGGACGTAGAGGCGTCCGTGGTGGTGAATGTGATCTGGTTGCGGGTCACGCAGAAGTGCGGGGTGCGGCCAGAGAAGCCGTTTGTGGGGTCGGGGGAGAGAGTGAGTGCGCGGGGGGAGAAGGGGAGAAGACGAGTAAGATAGGGAGGGAGAGACGGGGAGAGAGGCGGGGTGGGGGATGGCAGGCGGGGACGGGGGTGGGGCGGCGGAGCCGGGGACGGGGGTGGGGAATCGGACGGGCGCCGAACGCGTTTCTTGAACTTCATGCCAGCGTAACGATTCCGGTAAGTGGTTGGGTTGGTTGGGTTGGTTGGGTTTGACGTGCCCGGGGGCACTTCGACCGCCATCGAGTCCCCGGCGGGGTCTTGAGGAACAGTCAAGGGTGTGATTGTGGGCGACATCGGCAGTGGGAATTGTGACATCGTGCTTGGATGCGTACGTTTACTCCACGATTCAGTTTCAAAAAGTATGTAAAGTACGAACAATGTATTCGAGCGTGGGTGGTTGGGTGGTTCAGCTAAGATGAGCGCGGGAGCAAAGTTGATGATCGACGATCAATCGGCCGGATCATCCTTATATACCCGCGTTATTTGTCTTTGTTTACATAATGAGTCTTCTACTTTTTATTGTGGTATAACCAAATGACAACCGATTTTTTTGCGCGCGAAATCAGTCTGGATGGATATCCGGGAGTGAGTACCTCTACTTATATATAGTATGTTTCCATCATTTTTCATCCTTACAAATGAGGTTATGACTTTTTCATGGGTTCTTTTTACGATATTTATACTCAGGATCCCATGCGCAGCCGACAATGACTCGTCATGATCGTTGCTGACTCAGAGTTACTAAGTTGCTTTTGTTCAAGTTCTAGGACCTTCGAGAAGGTTCCGGGCTGGAGCCTTCGCTCTGGAATCTGATACGTAGAACAATGAACGCGAAACAATTGTACAAGTAAATACACGATAAAGACACAATACGAGGATAGGGCAAGGGAAAGGTGTACACAGACTGGTGAGCAGAACAGATAAAGCATACGAAAGCGGGATACAGATGTTGTACAAGCAGCTCCGAGTCCGGGGAATCAGGATAGGGTGTGTATGATGGAATATGGGCATGACAATCAACGAAGAGGTAGCAAGGAGGGGGGGGGCATGCAACGGCTAAGCAGTGCACGCTCCCAAAGTGCCGACCGCGCGGCGTACCTTCATGTATGTCCTTTCAATCGGACACGAGCTCGTCGATGTCGTCTAGTTCGTCCGTCTCCGAGTCCTCTTCAACGGCGCGTACATCCTCGAGGAGCGCAAGCCCATGCATCACGCGCTGCAGCTGCGGGGCGACGACGTCCTTCTGGCTACGTTGGCTGCAGTACGTGCATTCGCACTCGGGTTTGCCGTTCCGTTTGAGGGGCTTCCCGGTCATGAGCCACGTCGCGTGGTAGACGAATTGGAGCGTCGAGTCGAACGAGGATACGGGGCTCCCTAAGCACGATGGTAAACGTCGAGATCAGAAGTATGAAGACGTATAAAGAAAGCACAAGAGGGGGGGCGTACCGTAGAGGTAGTAGTCGTGTCTCAGTTTGAGAGGCTGTCCGTCCTTTCCTCTGTTTGGTTTTTCACGCTCTTTCGCCCAGAAGGTGTAATCCGCCGGCCACCCACCCATCTTCCACTTCGGTTGACGGTCTGTGTAGTGTGGAGATCGGAGAGATGGTGAGCATCAGACCGGGAAAAGAGTGTAGGAACACATACAAACATCGCGCTGGCCAAACATCACCGCCGCGACGTACTTTCCGACCTTCCTTGTCCAGAACATCCACGCGTGCTCGAAGTCCGGGTCAGAGGACGGATGCTGGATACGGTGGTGTCCTGCCTTGAGCAGCGTTGGTATGCGATCGGGGTCCCCGTCTGAGGCGATGATGGTGATAACGTTGCCAACGACGCGAAAGTGGGGGGTTTGGGCGTCGAAGCCGCCGGCGGGGTTGCGAGTGAGGACGCGCGGGCCGATGGAGGACGGTATCGGCGGGGGTGGCGGAGAAGGGGGCGCTGATGAAACTAGATTTTGTGTGTGGTGAAAGGATGCTACAAGTGGCAGGGATGATGTGACTGAAGGTGCTCGGGTCGCGGCCGTGGACGCGTCGCGGACGCGTTCTGCGATGCGCATTGTCAGTCTTTGGATCCACGGAGATTATCAGGATGGCAGGCGCACCGGATTCGTCGTCTGTATTCGAGTTCCACGCGACGGGGCTAGCTTGAGGCGACGGAGTCGGAGTGTATGCGTTGCGTTGATAAAACGGGATCTCGAAAAGCTCCGACATCGCGTCGCGTCGGCGGGTTCACCTGTTTGCGCAAGTTAGAACAGAAATGGGGGCACTTTCTTCGACAATTTGACATACAAAGCAGAAGAGAGATAATGGAGAAGAGTAGTTGGATAGGGTGTGGAAGTGATGTGGAAGAGACTACTAAGTAATGTTATGGCGGTCAGATCAGATTTTGGACCTCTTTGAAGCTTGGACAAAGCGACCGTGTGAATGGCTGACGTCAGCATTCCCCACCAGGCTCCACCGCGCAATTGGCATCAGTATTTTCGACTGTATTTCTGTTACCACCAAGTCTTAGTCTCAAGTCATCCAAGCCTACAACTACCAGTAAATTCACCCACAACTCATGCAGTGCGGTGAAGCTGCTTCTGATCTTCCGCTTTGACTCTACCCCAAGGGATCAAAATATCCGCGGCCAAGCGTCTAGCAAGTGTTCGCTTCATCAGCACGTTCTTTCCCTCCTTCTTCCTGCATCCGTGAGCGATGGCAGCTCATGAGGTTTATCCCGCACGACTCTCTACCCTCGCCAGAGGATACGCAATTTGGGAGCCGACTCCGGGCATCGATGCGGTGACGGACAAGCGCAAACGCGCGGTACGCGTCGGCGACGTCGGGTACATGTACATGGGCATGTTCCAGATCCTGTTCAACATCCACCTTGAGCACGACGACCCCGAGCAGTCGACGACTCTCCCGGAGTACTTCGAGCCCCTCCCGCTCGACCGCCGTCTGGCCGTGTCCAAACACTCTCGTTCCCAGAACGTTTACAAATCCTCGAGTGTGCGGTCCGTGGGCGTCGTAGTGGGAGCTCAAGGGTGGGTCTATTTCGCTCTAATTTTCGTGCGTTAGGCAAGCTGAGCGCATACGAATAGTCCAATGCTCGCGGGCGCCAGCGCCTCGTTTTCTACCGCGCGACATCAGGGCGCAGTTCTCGCCGTCGCAGGCAAAATCAACGTCGAGAACGTGCTCCACAAGCAAAACTATGAAGACTACATGCTGAAGAACATCGATCGCTGGCACGCTCTCACCGTCCAGCACGGCATGGGACTGAAAATGGAGGAAATCATCCTCGTCACCGGCCGCGACCTCGTCCGATCCTGGGCGAACGCCGCGTTCTGCAGCACCGACTTCGAAGCGAGCGTGTCGCTCGAGGCTGAGATCATGACTATCGCCGAGATCAAGCTTGCCGTAAACGTCCGCTTCAGTAACATCGACGGGGCTGACTACGGGTGGGGCCCGGACCCCGACGAACTCGTCGAATACCCCACCCGCACTCCCACTGCGACTCCAGCCATCAGCACCAATTCTGACAACGACGCGTTTCCACAGACGAATGCAGTGATCCCCTCCGGCGTCACGCGATCCCCCTCAAGCTTCTCCGATGTTTACCGCTCAGATATGCCGCCCGACCAGTGTGTCTTTCTGCGGCGATATCGGGTGAAGGACCGGCGGTTCTTTGGAAAGAAGCTTATGGCCAACGCGGAGGCGAGGAACATGGAGGACGGCGAGGACGGAGAGGGCGAGGGCGAGCTGGGAAGAGAAGTCCTCGTCGACTGCGAGCCCGATCCTGTGGGTATATCTCAGCTTTCTCCGATGCCAGTTTTCCTCACTTTTTGTCCAGTACCATGATCCGCTCGAGGCTGTTTTGGACTACATACTGGAGGCATGCATTCCGATTTCTATGTGAATATGTCTAATCCTTGTCTACTCCAGAATTCTGATGCCAACTTTGCCATTGCCCACGACGACGATTTGGTGTCGTTTCTGAAGGTAAGTCGCGTTCATGTCTCGGTGTTTCAGCCGCTCATGCCCCTTGATAGGAAATCGACGACGCTTGGGGCATGGCTCAAGTATTGGCTCACAAACGACCTGCGATCGTTCGTAAAGGCCCTGCTGGTGCGCCGGTTATCACTAGTGCCTTGTATCATACCCGCTAACGTAGGAGGTCCCAGGAAGCATCCTCCCGAATGACGAACACTCCGAAGTCGCTCGCTCCTCTGGTGTGAAAATACCGGAGCAGACGGACGATCAAGACCTACCGCCCACGGCGAGAACAAACGTCACCCTCGCTCGAAGGTGGAATCTCGAAGCGCGGAAAATCCTTCTCATCGTGCGCGCGTTTCAAAACCATCTTAACAATTTGCGACGAGCTCATCGTCGCGTTTAGGCTGGTCTTTTCAGTGTGTCAATTACCGCATTTCTGGTGGTGAGAAGTACCACCCAGAAGGACTCCGAGGCCGTCGATACTGTCGAGAAAATGCGTCAGTTACCATACCAGAGGAGCTCCATGGACTTTCTGTCCACTTCAAGCCTTGCCCTCGGTATGGCCTGCGCGTTGGGGTCGATGTTCATCCTGCAGTGGACGAGAACATATAAGCAGGAAAGGCCTGTCGACCGCGACCGCGACAGACGAAAATCCTTCCTCCTCTCCACCGGCATACCGGCGGCCATCTACGTTATGGACTTCGTCCTCCTCATCGCGGTTCTTCTATTCTTTGCAGGTTGGATCATGCCGCTCCGGGCCTTCCATTTCGACGTCGCGGTCGCCCTTGTCTGCGTCGTCGGTGGAATCTACGTCGTCGTCGTTCCCCTTCCGTTCACCCGGGAGGAGGGTGGACGTCCCACTGTAGCGGGGGGTAGTATCAGGTCGCCTGGCCAGAATGGCCGTTTTTCTATTCCGCGGCATTCTACGCAACGTTCTGGACGTCGCGAGCCCGCCCGTCAGTGACCATCGTGCTAGTGAGCGTCCACGGGCGCTATCTGAATAACTTCTTCCGGTCATTGGACTACTATATCCTCTCCGTACACAGATCGTCCTCCGTTGTATGCAGATATCCATTTCCAACCCATCGTACTGCACGATATACGAGACATTCAGCAGCCTCGAGGGCTCATGCAGCTCGTAACCTCGTCCGGGATAAACGCTGACATTGTTTAGGATTGCTCACCGCCCTCAAGTCGCCAGTGTTTAATACCGTCATACCCTCAGCATTTTCCAAGGTTCTGATATAGGATTGCACCAACCTTCACAGCTTTGATCTGATCAGTGAGCATCGTCCTCGACTTCAGACTCCTGGACCGTCCTTGATCGACCTTCGTTCTCCTTCTGGGTTCTTCGCGCCTATACACATACTAAAAATACTGTGTACAGTGCAGGTACCGTGCGAAAACGTTTATCAGGGAGCTGATACGAGGCTCTCAGTCACTCTCACCCTCAGGCTGATCGTTGCGCTTCGGAACGTGACCCCGTGGCAGTGCGAAGAAGCTTTCTCACGCTTTGTGGCCCACTTGTGGCGTTCATACCCTGCCTTGACCTCTTTGCCAATGCAAGCATGGCGGCTCACGAGGTATATCCTGCCAAGCTCTGTGCGCTTGCCCGCGGATACGCACTTTGGGAGCCAACCCCAGGCATCGATGCGGTTACGAACAGACGCAAGCGGGCTGTGCGCGTAGGAGACGTCGGTTACATGCACATGGGCATGTTTCAAACATACACCTTACGGAGAATGACCCAGAACAGGCGACGGACCTACCAGAATACTTCGAACCCCTCCCCATCGATCGAAGCCGTAAGATCTCGAAGCTATATCGTGCGCAGAATGTCTACAAGTCTGGGGGTGTCCAGTCCGTCGGTGTCGTCTTCGGGGCTGAGGGGTGCGTGCATGTCCCGTTATCGTATCGGCTGGGTTATTGAATATACTTATGCCTGCAGACCCATGCTTGCGGGAGCGACAGCTTCGTTCACGGCCACACGACACCAGGGTGCTATTCTTGCCGTCGCAGGAAAAGTTGACGTGGAAAACATCCTCTGTATGCAAGACTACAAAAACTACATCATCAAGAACATTGAAAGGTGGCACGCCTTTACGGTGAGGAACGGCCTGGGCTTAAAGATGGAGCAGATCATGCTCGTCTCAGGCCGCGACCTTGTCAAATCGTGGGCAAATGCGGTGTTCTGCAATACAGAATTTGAGGCTAGCGTGTCCCTTGAGGCTGACATCGCGATGGTATCAGGAATCAAGCTTGCCGTCAATGTCAGATTCAGCAACATTGACGGCGCAGATTACGGGTGGGGTCCCCAACAAGACGAGTTGGTCGATGTTCCAACCCAAGCTTCTGCCGGCCCGGGCGCAGACCCTGAACGTGAAACATCTCCGTCTACAGATGTTGCGCCTTCCTCTAGCAACACCTTTTCACCATTAATCTACGCTAGTGCTTACCATGGACGTGTTATACCCCCTGATCAGTGTATATTCATGCGTCGATACCGAGTCAAACATCGGTGGTTCCTGGGGAAGAAGCTCTTCGCCAATGCGGAGCCCCGTAATCCGAACGAGGACGACTCAGAGGACCGAGGCGAGGGCGAGGATATGACTAGTTCCGTGTCAGAAATGAAGTCCTTGTCGACTCTGAGCTTGAGCCTGTGCGTGTGTTTCGATTTCTCCATGGCGCTAGCTTCTTACTCTGACGCGCAGTGTTGTGACCCACTCGAAATTCTATTGGACTACGTCTTGAAGGTAGGCTTCACGGCGCCTTTCAGCACACAGCTTCACCTCCCTAAAAATCGGACGCCGATCTTGCGATTGCTCATGACGACGGTTTAATTCCCATTATCCGAGTGAGTTGCGTTTGCTACCACCGGGTTCATGCTCTGATCTGTAACACGCGAAAGGACCTCGAAGACGCATCGAGCCTCTCGCATATTTTGTCTACTCAAAATCCCGTAGTTGCCTACAGTGGCCCTGAAGCTTCTGGGATATCTACCGGGCGCATACAGTTCCAGGAAGACGACGAATACTACCCGAAACTATCTAGCGGGTCGAGATATTCCCACAGCTTGACTGAAGATTCCGTTGGCCGCAATACGTTGGACTCCTCATCTGGAATTGGTTATAGCGCGTAAGGTTTTAGTTTTAGTTTTGCTGTAGCTTCGGCCTACTAACACCTACACCGTATATCCAGCCTCACATGACAGAATCCCTGACTTCCCCCCCCGGATCGTTATCCAGAAGATTATGGGCAGTCAGAGGAGCTCCGTGGGTCCGAATCGACCTTGTTTTCTTCAACTGAAACTGAGCCACTTGGGGTGAAGAGAGTTAGATGGGGTATGTCGCACGAGATCATCTCGTCGAGAGACTCGGGTGCCCCAGCGGTTGAGGGCGTCAGCTCCGAGAATGAAGAGCTGAGCGCCGAGGAATAAACAGTAGGACATCTCGTTGGAGACAGCGCATTCAGCGCTCAGCCCCCGTTTGCGCTACCCGTATGTTTCGGACATCGAACTTGAAGTCTACTGCGTCAATACCCGCTATATTGATTCGTTGTTTATAACTTATGTCGCGCGAGACCTCAAGGCCTCAAGCCTCAAGACCTTATCAATAGGCCTGATACGGCGCGGTCTACAACGGGGGACTAGGCGCGGTCGTGATTTGAATCATTCGATGCTTGCTGAGAGCGCCGAATTCGAACACACTGTGGCTTCAGCACTCCAATCATGTCCCTTAATCCGGACCGTGCTAGATCTCTTATCATTTCCACCTTCCGACGGCGAGTGATATGACCTCGCAAATCCGTGCACACACTTGTCCTGACCGTCGGACGCTTCTCATGCCTTTGCAAGCTTTCTCTAGACTGAGTACGACCGGCAACCTATCGGGCCGTGATATCGGACCGTCAAGCCGTTCCAGCGGGGGGACCGAGGCTGACCGAGGCAAACATCGGAAGCTAGGCATGTGCCCACCCTCTCCAACAACAATACTTATGTCCCTCCTCCTCCTCGATCTCCTTCACACTCATCAAGCACACCGATGGCGGCTCAACTCCCTATTCCTGTCTACACCTCTCTAGACCAGCTCTATTCGGATTTGGGGACGGCAACGGATCATGCGTACGCAATCCACTTTCTCTCCTCCTTTTTTTTTCTCCGCTCCCACGACCTCAACGAACGGTACAGCGTACGATGGAATGCCCTCGCGGAAGACTTTGAGCGAAGGTTTGGGCGGAAACCTGCCTACATCGCACGCGCACCAGGCCGTGTCAAGTACGTTCTTCTCATCCGCATCACTCGCCCAAATTTATGTTTTTCTTAGTCTTATCGGAGAGCACATCGACTACGCACTCTTTGGAGTACTCCCCGCCGCCGTCGAGCGCGATATTCTGATCGCGTGTGCTCCGCGCGAGCCCGTCGCCAAAGCGTACGGCGCCGTCAACGCGCAGAACCTCCTCCCCAAGTACACCGCCCAGACGTTCTCCCCCATGCGCCTTCGCAAGAACTCGATCACGGAGGATCCAGGGGTGGCAGATGTCCACGTCGAAGAGTGGCACCTTGACATCGACAAGAAGGAGCTTCGGTGGGAGAGTTATGTCAAGGCGGGATACTACGTGAGTCCGCAGTCTTTCTGGCGATCTCGTTTTCGTTGGAAGTGGGGCGCTCTTGACTTATCCATGCATCAAATAATCTGCTTTCTAGGGTGTCCTGAACACCTTCTTTTCCTCGTCCACCGACGACCACCCTGTCCCTGTCGACCTCCTTGTGACCGGCACCGTACCCGCGGGATCCGGCCTCTCCTCGTCCGCCGCCATGGTCGTCGCCTCTACTCTCGCCTTTTTAGCTGCCAACCAGAAGCTCGAGGGCGTGTCCAAGGGTGCCCTCGTCCAAATGGCCGTCGCAAACGAGAAGCGCGTCGGGGTCAACTCGGGAGGGTACGACGTTCTACCACCCGTCCTTCGTTCTGCACGCTGACGTCACCACCAGGATGGACCAGGCCGCGTCCGTTATCTCGACGACCGCGTCCGCACTCTATGTCTCCTTTTTCCCCCACCTTGCCGCGACACCCATCCGCCTCCCCGGCTCCTCCTCCGCAGGCCCGCGCGCCACCTTCATCCTCGCCAACTCGCTCGTCACGTCCGAGAAGGCTGTGCACGCGCGCACGCGGTACAACCTGCGCGTCGTCGAGACGCTCGTCGGCGCGCGGGTGCTCGCGCACAAGCTCGGGCTGCCCCTCAAGGACGCCAAGGAGCGTCCGACGCTGCGCGAGGTCGTCGGGAGGCTCGGGGGCGAGCCGGCGGAGGGCTGGACGGGGGAAGAGGGCGATGCGGCGTTGAAAGCGGCGCTGGAGAAGGCCAGGGAGAAGGTGGAGGTGCTCAGGCCTGAGGGTGCGGGCGAGGACGGACAGCTGGGCGTGACCATGCCCGAGATGGTCGCCTGGAGTGGGATGGACCCGGAGGAGTTCCGCGAAGTCTACCTCTCCTGGATCGACGGTACGTTCTCCTTCCACCCTTTCCCTTAGTTTGCGTGGCGTCTGACGTGTCCTCCAGTCGAGGCAACCCACTTCCAGCTGTACAAACGTGCGAAGCACGTGTTCGAGGAGGCCCTGCGGGTGCTCGCGTTCCGGGACGTGTGCGTGCGGGCAGAGAGGGACGGGGACGAGGGGGAGGGCGTGCTTCGGCAGCTGGGCGCGATCATGGATGCGTCAATGGAGAGCTGCAGCGCGGTATTCGAGTGCGCGTGTCCGGAGCTGGACGAGCTGACGCGGATCGCGCGGGCGGCGGGGGCATATGGAAGTAGGTTGACCGGTCAGTCATCTTCGATCCGTTTCCTCAATGGGGTACAATACTGATAATGACATAGGAGCGGGATGGGGCGGCTGCACGGTGTCGCTCGTCGCGGACGATAACGTCGAGGCGTTCATCGAGACGCTGCGGACGACGTACCCCGCGTACAAGGGTCTCGAAGGCGAGGCGCTCACTGAAGTAGTGTTTGCGACCAAGCCGAGCAGCGGCGCCTGTGGTGCGTTTTCTGCGATTTCGTCTGCTCGATGCAGCTTGCTGACGGGGGCATGGGCAGTGTTTAAATTTGAAGATTAGACTAGACCACGTCGTGTCGGAGGCATAAGTAAGTAGTTGTAAGAGCTTGTAAAGTAGGTTACATATCGTTTTATCATACGACGCTCTCTGTGAATGCCAGGACTCAGCCAGGACTCAGATTTACAAAGTGCAGACCTGTGCAGACAAGGACCTAGATCTGGTCGCCTGTAATTCACCGACACTTTGACATTGACATGACATGTCGTGTCGTCGACGGGGCAACAAATTTGTAAATTGCATCGCGCCAATCACATAATGTATGCTGTACAGATGTCCCGATCCCTCGTGGGGATTGGGGATTTGTATTTTTTATAACGACCCTGAGGGTTTTTGAAGTTCATGTTTGAACTCTGAAGAACGCCGTGCAAGGCCGCACGCCTGGCTTCGCCCGCGTAGCCAGGGATGTAGCTGTAATACGTCGATACGCTGTTGATTTTCCTACTCTGCATCGACCGAAAGTTCCTTTTTTCACTACCACGGTATGGAATGGTTTACTCGAGGCCACCGGTGCGGTATCCGGAGCGCGGCGCGACGGTTCTCGCCGAGCCGTTCCTCGGTAACCGGGATCATTGTCAACGACAAATTACACTCGCCAGCTCTCCGGGTCGGCTTTTCAGACAATGTTTGCCCGTCGAACTTCCACCTTCAAGATGTTGCATCGATTGCAGCATAAACCCAGACTGCTCAAAAAAGAAGATCGCGTGCGGTGCACGGCTGCCCAGTCTTGTAGTTACGTCCACATCCCCCTTCATTCTCGATACTTGCAGCTGATCACACCCCCGAACCTGCCCAGTAAAGCAAAGATCAAGACAAGGCTAACAAGCTCACGAGTCGGAGTCATGCAAGGCTCGAGAACTGATCTGAGCTCGTGTGAAATTCCCGCAGCGAGGTCGGACCCAAGGACTCCGTCGTCGTTCGGCATGGGAGGCTGTCCTGCGTCCACGCCGTCTCTCTTGCTCCCTTCGCGCGATCCGTGCAGATCCGAGCCCAGAACGGCTGGGCCTGTCAACCCACTGCAAATTGACGGCCAAGTTGTCTGTCCATTGATCGTTGTAAGGTGTGTCGGCTTGTGTCGGGCTCATCCAGAGCCATTCCATCACTGCTCGTCCTCTGAACGTTACTCTTACGCCGCTACGCGCCAACCCATAGGCCCATCACGAAAGATCGACGATGCCAAGTAGTTGCCATGTTGCGTTTTGATTATTCCGTCACTAAACCTGCGCCATGTAGCTGGTTCAAACCGCCCAGAGTCGCCCCTCCTTTCCAGACGGTTTTGCAGGGCGGAATTTGTCCTCGCGGTCGGTCACCCGGTCAGCCTCCGCTCTATATAAAGGTGGATCCAAATGTCTCCTTTTCTCCAGCTTCGGTCGCTCACATTCGTATTTTCTTCGTCGTTAGGTGCTGGTTCGCCTCTTCTCTTTCTCTTCCCCTCTCTTCGCCTTTTGCTTCACTTCGTCTTCACGAATATCCTTATCCGTCACCTATACATTCCCTTAATCCAAACTTCGTCGTTCAACATGTACGCCAACACCGCCAACATCCTCGCCCTTGTCGTCGTCGCCGCCCAGGTCGGCCCCACCTTCGCAGCTCCTTTCATTATTCCTGGCAATGTACCGTGCGTGTTCCTGTTACTTTCGATGACATCGGTGCTTACTTTCGAGCGTAGGGCCGCCTCCACTATTCCCCAGCAGTACACTCCGCAGGGCATCCCCAGCGCACAGTGCGTATGCTGTGGTCCGTTTTCTTTCCCCGCTCATCCGCCCCTCGTCCTACAGGCCCGTGAAACGCCTTAACTCCATCACCGCGGGTCTGACCGAAGGAACCACCAGCAACGTTGTCCCAGCTGGGGTCTCATTCAATGTCTACGGCCGTGATGAAATGCCTGAAAAGCGCATCCAGGCGGTCGTTCAGGGTCTTGTCGAGGGCGCTGCCAGTGGCCTGACGTCGGGTGGTCTCTCACGCATTTTCGGTCGAGAGTGAGCTGCTTGTCCCCGTGGATCTTGTGTTGGTGCTGAAAGTACGCGTAGGGAACACGACAAACGCATCGGGGCTGTCGTCGAGGGCCTTATCGAAGGCGCCGCCAGCGGCCTCACGTCAGGTGGTCTCTCCCACGTCTTCAACAGGGAGTAAGTGACTTTTTCGCCGAGCATGGCTTTTACTGACACGTTGTTCAGGGAGCATGAGAAGCGCATCGGGGCTGTCGTCGAGGGTCTCATCGACGGCGCCGCGAGCGGTCTCGCCTCCGGCGGTCTCAGCCGCATCTTCGGACGTGACGAGCAGCCAGAGAAGCGCATCGGAGCTGTCGTTGAGGGCCTGATCGATGGCGCCGCTAGCGGCCTGACATCTGGCGGGCTCTCGCGCATTTTCGGACGCGAGGAGCAACCAGAGAAGCGCATCGGAGCTGTCGTCGAGGGTCTTATCGAAGGCGCCGCGAGTGGTATCGCCTCGGGAGGTCTCTCCCACGTCTTCAACAGGGAGTAAGTGTGCTTTATATCGGGTATGGCTTTTACTGACATCTTCTGCAGGGAGCATGAGAAGCGCATCGGGGCTGTCGTCGAGGGTCTTATCGAAGGCGCCGCAAGTGGTCTCACCTCGGGCGGTCTCTCCCACGTATTTAACAGGGAGTAAGTACTTTTTTTCATCGGGTATGGTTCCCACTGACATTGTTTGTAGGGAGCATGAGAAGCGCATCGGGGCTGTTGTCTCGGGTCTCATCGACGGTGCCGCGAGCGGTCTGACCTCGGGCGGTCTCAACCGCATCTTCGGCAGAGAGTACGTGACCTCGTTCTTGGGAGATGGCTGCCACTGACATCCGTTGCAGCGAGTATGAAAAGCGTATTGGAGCCGTCGTCGCCGGTCTCATCGACGGTGCTGCGAGCGGTCTCACTTCGGGCGGTCTCAACCGCATCTTCAACAGAGAGTATGTTCTATGCTCCTTTTCACACTGCTCGCGTTCTGATCATGGTTCATTATTAGCGCTCTCGTCGACGCCCTCAGCGCCCGCGCCATCAACGACATTGAGTAAATATTTGAACGACATAACGGCGGACGACAACGATATACGATGTACTCGAACTGGACGCGCCGCCGGCGGTTCTCCAGTTCGTGGTGAAGTTTCATGATCATGGTGTATAATAGAGGGTAATATGTTTGGATACGTACCGTACTAGTAGGACTTTGTAACCTTCCTAACGACAATCGAATGACGCGCCGAGCCATTCTAATATCTGTCCGAGTTGTGATTTTTCACGTCGACGCTAACTTGGTGGTGATCGGCGCTCCGACTCGCTCGTCCCACGCTCACTTTCAGTTTCGCCGCTTTGCGCTCGTCAAGCGACGGACAAGATTTGTGAAGACCCGTCCCCCGGGAGCCAACATTGTAGACGGACTTCGGACATAATTCAAGCGGAGCAAGCTCTCCAAACCGCTGACCGGGCCTTCGTACGAACCATCGCGGCTTGCTAATTTCACGTTGACCAGCGTGCTGCCAGACATCCCTCCATTCACACCACGAAATCTCCTTGAGCTCTCCCCTCTATAACTGGCTCGGCTGTGATGCATCTTGACTTGTACAAATCGATGGACGGAGGCCGACTTTTGGCGGGCAACTCTTTGGGCGTCTTCACTGGTGTCCGAGTGGAAAACCTTGGGGCTGGCCCCCAGTTCCTCGTTTTCGAAACCAGTTTCCAGATATGAATGATAGCCCGGATGTTCGTAGGACCTCTGGGCCGATGTTACACGGCTTGCCTCGATCGGATGGCGGTAATCCAAGTGAAGACGTCCAACTCTTCGCTCCGCGCCTTCATGACTGCGCTCGCTGGCAGCAGCCTCCACGCACAATCTCCCCATCAAAATTACAATATTGGATCGATATTATAACGACATTTCGGTCAGTATATGACAGGGGTCAATTCATGAAAGGTAGAGAGTATTTACAACCGCCCCACGGCAGTTACACCAACGCTCCACGGCGGTTACCCCAACGCTCCATCACCTACAATCTCATTTCGGATCTCAGTCGGCCAACCGTGACTGGGGGGTCACCGACTGTTACGTCCCGGCAAATTGCGAGTGCCGTGCCAGCCTGATCTGAACGATCTGAACACGTTCAACGTGACATATCTGTCACAGCGATGGGCCCGGCGCGCTGTAGTCTCCTTTGCAAACCCTAAAACATCATATTCACCTTTTGGGAATTGGGGCGGCGGTGATGATGTGTAGGGTCTGCGCGCAAACACGCTCCTGTCATAGGAGCACCCGATTTCTATTTAGAACGTCGGTGTTTAGGACTTAAGGGCAATTCTGAGCAGGTTCCGAGCATGTGACGATGTCAAATCCGTCACTAGACGCCGAATTCAAGCACGTGAGGGCATTGTGCATGCCTGCCAGTGCCATATACTTGTACTCAGATGCGCATCCTCAATGTGAACAAAGCATGTAATTGACCGTAGAGACACACAGATCATGCTTCTTCATGTTGGATGGTGGAAAATGAGGTGAATTATAACTATCATTGGTACACTATCGGCAGCTGAAAGACACTCAAGTGTAGTGAGGGAGATGTGTTCGCTATCCGCCAGAAAGGTAAGCAAAACAGTTGAGTCGGCTCCCTGTGCTAAGACGTTGCCGCTCGGAGAGGCTAATAGCGAGACCGCGGTACGATTGTTAGTATACTAGGGGACATAATTATGGAGATAACCGTGGGCAGTGTGTTGTTCCACTCCAGTTGGATACTTTATACGTATCTGAGGACCGAGGGTCATGAAAGAATGGCAGCAGAGTGCGAGGAGTCGAGGACATCTCGCAAACATCTCGTCCTCGAAGGCTCGAAAGTTCGAGCTCTCAAACTTCTCACGCCCAAAGCGCTGGTCATAGGCGCCGAACGCGATACGCGTTTTCGGTGATAGCCTTCACACGTGACCGTTCAGGATTGAAAACGGGTGCTCCTATGATGAGGTGCTGATTGCGCCTAGACTAGGCGCGCTGCCAGCGGCCCCACCACCGATGTCCCTAAGCTCCATCATCGCTACTCCAGAGCTCCACGCCGTCGGGCGAAAACCCGGTTGTAAATACTCTCTGGTGCGTACCCCCCCCCCCTCTCCAGCGATGGAGTTCCTTCCGATGCCCCCACTTTTAATCTTCGTTTCTGTCAGCCGTACATGACGCCGCGCCCTGACGCAGACGTTTCGTGAAAATATGAGTTAGAAGATAAGTACCACGTTTCACCTTCACACACCCTTGACGGCTGACGTGAATCACCATGAAGCACTGCAGCTGATTAATTACTCCCACCGCAATTAGCCTACTGATGCTGCATTTTTCGTTCATATATAAGCCGCGCTCGTCGTCGGAGTTCTCCAGTCTTCGCTGCTCATCCACTCGTTCGTGTACAGGCGCTGGTAGCCTTTCATCCTCTTCCAAGTACTCTTTTTGCACTTCACGACCCATCATCCTACGTTCACTTCAACGATCCTTATTATCATGCGTGTTTCATCCGTTACCGCCTTCCTCGCCGCCGCTATCGCGCTAGTCACACCTGTCATCGCGGCGCCTACCCCTTCGTGCGTCCCATGGTGCCCTTACCTTGTGTGTACTCTTACTGATGACGCTTTGGGCGTTTAATAGGTATGCCGTCGAGTTGAAGGCGCGCTACCCGCCTGATGTCGAAAACTTCCTCAACGATCTGTTCAACCGCGACGAGGTTGTCACAGAGCGTTATCCCCCGGACGTCGAACGCTTCCTCAACGACCTGTTCAGCCGCAACGTCGCCGTGACCGCGCGCTACCCTCCCGACATCGAGAGGCTCTTCAATAACCTGTTCAGTCGCACCGAGGTCGTCACCGCACGGTATCCCCCGGATATCCAGAACTTCTTGAACAGCTTATTCACGCGTGACCTCGCTGTTGAGCCTGTACAGGCGCGGACACCTCCATTTATTCAACCTCTTCAAGCTCGGTACCCCCCGGATATCCAGAACTTCCTCGACAACCTGTTTGGTCGTGAGACGTGCGTCCGTCTGACCTCGATTTTAAATATGTTACTGAAGGAACGCACTCCCTGCAGCGCAAGTGATAACTTTGCATGATAATTTGACAATGAGTTCGCTTTGTCGCGGCTCTGGGATAGGGCTTCGACTCATGGGTGCGCGTTGCAGGCAGCGCGTGCCCTTGAGTCTAGCAGTGGTTCCGTAGTAGTACTTTCAGGATCGGCTTTCATGTTGTAACATCCCTGTACACGAATGCGATGCGTTGACTCATTTTCACGAACATGCTCGTCAGTCCAGGCTGTGGACAGTGCATGCACGCAGCTCTATTCGTTCGACATACTCGATAACACTACACTGCGACTGTCGCTGAGTCGACAGTTTCCCTCTCACCTCGCCCTTCGGATAACTCGTCTGCCACCCTCGGCGTATGCGAGCCTTCCTTTCGACTATCATTGTCTCCGCCATAGCTCTCCACATCTTCGTTCCGTGTATATGAACTCTCGCGGCCTTGGCCTCGGAAGTTGGAGATCGCAAAAGAGCGGAGATCAAAGGTACTGGTGTACCATCGGCTCGTTGCTTGAGAGCGTTGGGCTTGTTGCGAGGGGCGTACTTGCCCGGGGCGTGCGAATGCCATGGTAGCGTCGGGAGGGAGTTCAGAATTGTCATAACCATGCGACTTCCGGAGGAACACGATGAGTATGATGAGTGTGGGGTACATCGCCTACATCACCATGCACATAAGGATGAGTAGACGGTCAGGGATGGCAAAAAATCACGCGTACCGTGAGCTGGGTGACTATGTGGACGAGGTACGGACCGAAACTTCCCAACAGGGGCGTAATGTTAGCAATGATGTTGAGGATCTGTTTCCACATTTTCTGATAATGAGACCACAGTGCTGTAAGAGGAACGAGAACGTACCCAGATACAGCAGTACAAAAAGCTTGACTCGACAAGCAGCAAGAGCACGCTCTCCACGGTTGATTTGTTTCCCTGCCCGTCCTCCTTGAATTCGCGACGGGATTCCCTGAATCGATAAGAGCTCGGTGAGAAGGAAGGCGCAAGATGCCGATAAACGATGCGTACAGTGCGCGGTAGGCGATAAGCACCGTTGACCATACGTTAGACAAGAGCGAAACGCAAAGAGACACCAAGGGGACCACGGGTATATCGCCTCGAACGGTTTTGAGGCTCGCGATCTCGTCTTGAATAATGACAAAAACGTTAAATGCTGTTTATCATATCCTCAGCATCCGTCCGATAGCGTCGCTGCGCATAGGGCTCACCTAAAATCACAAAGGCGAGCACTACCGAAGAGATGACGACCGCCCTATTCTTCTCCCACACGATGCACGCGCGCCAAAGCACCACAGCGTCGCTCAATACGATCTAATGCAATCCGCCGTTATTATCCTAAATTTGAGTTGTATTAAGACTCGAGGGAGACCCACGTTTATAGAAACCAATGCGCTATCCATAGAGTGTATTGCCGGGTTCGTAGGCGTCTGTGCGCCTGTTAGAGCAACACTGCGGACCTGCACGACGAGGTCGTTCCACACAGATTCGATATCGAGGCCTAGCTGCATGGCGGAGACGATGTACATCGCCAGTGTGACAACAAGAAGGAACTTCCTTTCAGGTGTGGTGAGGCCTCGACGTCTACTGGGGCGTCAAAAAGGGCATTATGCGCGGTGTATACGGTATACGCACATCATAATGTATGTCGAAAAGATGATGAGAAGTGTGAACATGCCTAAACGGGTCCGAGCCATTGATTAGTTATTTATCGAGAACGCATCGCGACCCTCTAAGTGCCGGCGTACCAAAAACGATGGCCGCTACGATCACAGGAAGCACGAAGGTAAGTGTCGTGTCGTCCAGAGTTGCGAGTGTTTCCTCGATTCGGACTGCAGCCGTGGAATTGAAAGGGGAAGATGACGAGGACATGGTACTTGGGATGCTGAGTCTGGGGTAGATGATTAGACGAGAACGATGATGAGCAGCAAACGATGGACGCCACTTTATACGCGCCCCACTGGCAGAGCACTAAATTGAGCTCACATACACGCACGGGTCAGGCACAACGCAGACGACATAGGATTCGATTCAAACACGGCGCTTCCTCAGCTGGTCGAAGCGTACATAGGAGGGACCTGGGAAGACCGCACCGCCTTTCGATGGCAATGTCGGATAGAACGTGGCCGTATGGAGGCCAATTCCGAAGAAGTTGACGTAAAGATACCTGCTATAATTTAGTATATTTCGCCAGCAGCACTGGATATTAGATGGTCAGACCACTAATAACCGTCAAGGGAAATGAAACACGATGGCGAGTAGCGATGCCTGTAGCCTCACAATGCGAACGATGAGTTGCGATGAAGTTGCAATGTGCAAGGAAGAGCTAAACTGCGAGCCTCAGCGCGGGAGAAGCAGTGTCCAGTGCGTCCGACATGCGATGTATCGATCGGTGCACGTACATCGTCCGCTATCCAATTGTTATCCAGATTGCGCGTCATGGCCATGCTCCTCAGATCATGAGCGGCACTTCAAGAATGAAGAAGGACCTGAAGTCTATTAGCGGTTACTTCAATTATCAACGGAATGGCGACGGAACGAAGGAGAAATGGATGATCACTTCGTCGGACGAATGGAAGTTCGATGCCTTTACGACATCGGGTGTTTGCGAAGCCTCTATAAGGTCCTGTCGACTATATTTCTTTCATGAATACCACGGAAACGTTGACGAAGAGGCAGAGAAACTGAGACTTACATATCGCGATCCAGACCCCACTGGCAACTCTTCGTAGTCATCTACGAATAGCGATGCACATGCATGCCTAGTGGGTTATACTCAGCATCGACCGGGGATGCTTCGAACCCGAGCTACTCTCACCTTCATTCAATTGATTGAGTTGAATTAGATAGATGGGCGAGCAGCGCCCTCTCGACCGTGCGGTGAATCTGACAGGAAGAAATGTGTCATCTCCGACAGTGCTTCTACTCTCGACAAATGTCCCGCGATTGCTCCCAAAAGTGCGGATTCCGCCTTTCCGCCAACGCATCACACTAGGCACCCCTCAGTCTTCTCCCTATCGCAAAGCTGGGAGTCTCCCGCTTCTACTGAGTCTGACTGAATCCCGAGAACCCTGACAGCAATCGCGGGAACAGGGACGTCCGCAACTTCAGTCCGGGGCGGGGCGGAGGAGGCGCTGTAGGTGAACTGGTGCTCGCAAGGCGACTTCTCCAGTGCGACTATGACAATGATAAGGGTCGGATACATCCCCTGGCGCCATACACACGGATGCATCGCAAGAAAGAACATCGGATGTCAGACGATGTAGGGCTCGGACAAGGAAGGAAGCCCAAGGGCGCACCGTAATCTGCGCGATACTCGCAACAAAGCATATGAAGAATTCCCTCGATCCAGATGCAAATCCCGACACGATTCCGATCAGCTGAGCACAGACGTCGGGAATATGTGAGCAGGGCGATCGCGCGGAAAGCCGAGCCGGGACCAACTCACCCATATGGCGCAATAGAGCGCGCCTGATTCAACCAGAAGCGCCATGACGCCCTCGACGGCGGACCCCCTTCCTGCATTCTGAAGATATTTCCCGATGCGACGGCGCAAAAGCCTACACGCGCGTCGAGTTCAGAAGGATGAAGAATGTGGAGAGAGCGAGAAGGAGACTGACCAGGCCTTGTATGTGATCAGCATCGTCGCGCATATGTTCGACACGAGCGACAAGACGAACGCTACAGCGAAGAATACGACAACGACAACGTGCTGGATCTCGTTCAAGTAGGCCAGCACTCCCACGGTGATGGAGATGATGTAAAAGACTGCGTGGTATGGGGCATAGGTCAGTGAAAGAAGGACCTTGAACAACAAGGAAACGAACCGGGAATTGTAATGACAAAAGCTATGGATATCGCAACGACGAAGACGTTACGGGACCATATAACCGACGCCCTCCAGAGAACGATAATATCGCTCAAAATGATCTACAAGCACACGTTGGAGATATCCATGAAATACAACGGGGTGGAAGGCACGTACATTGACGATTGCAACCAAAAGCTGCACGAACAAGATGGTGGTAGTAGCATGGAATTCACCCCTTGGTCGGTGTCGTTCACGTTTCCGGTCTAGAAACAGCAGGAGGGGATGCCCGTTGTTATATTCATTCCGGACGGACTGCACACCTAGCGCCCAATGGGTTGCCGACATGGTGTACATGACGACCGTGGCCGCAAACATAAGTCGAATAGGGCGACTCGCAAAGCCCCTGCGTCTAGGAATACGAAGTCAGATATCGTCGGACGCTTCGGCGGGATCGGATCGCACATGAGTATGGCCGAGGATAAGCAGATGAGGAGTGTGTACATTCCTGTAAGCGATGGACGGTACGCGTTAGGATATTTCCGCAGAAGAGCTATGAGTGACTCGCCGTACAGGAGGGTCTCCGGGATCCCAGGAAATAATTGGAACTCAACCACCAGGTTTATCAGCGCTTCAAGCTGTTGCGTGCCGGACGCGGACTGAGGAGATGTCATCGTGAAGGCGGACAAGGTCTAAGTTCGAGCGTGCACCTGATTTGAACAGGCTTATATGTAGGAGAGGGACCCGTGCGTGATCAAATCAGCGGCGATGGGGAAAGACTCACTTCTTCAGATGAAGCTGCCCCGTCGTTGGAGATCGCCATGGTAGAGTACATCTCATGAGCCGCGCTCGAGCATGGACGATGTGAAAGGAAACCGAGGCAGTAAGGTTTGAGTGCGTTCTTCCGTTTCTTCAGGGTCGGTAATGACGGTAGCTATGAACAACTCATGGCAACACCGTATTGGCTTCCCAATAAATGCATTCTTATAGACCTTTAAGACCTCGTTGTCCTCAATCGCTACTCGTGCTGCGATCAGCCTGTGCTGTACACAAAGTCGAGTGTACACACCGATGCTATCAGACTGCCCGGCTGGAATTGCACATGTGTCACTGACCTCGGAACAGATGAAAACATGCCAGGGAGACAGTAAAACTGAGGCTTGTCTAACGGCGGTTTCCCGGTGTACAGTTTTCCAGGTGGAAAAGACCTTTTGAGTCGGAAGAAAATGAAAAGGCGTACTGACGTGAGATCGAGTCACTACGCACCTTTCTCGATTCATCAGAACAGTAAACGAAATGAACGCTCCTCCTCCTCACAAGATGTCCCACGGCGCAATGGATGACAGATATTGGAGTAACGGTTGCACCTGGTCGGAATCCTGAGCGTAGCTGGCCACAGGCTGTCGTTAGGATCCGGCGGAGGTGCCCAATTATAGAGTCCATCCATCGCTTCGGAACCCGATGCATGGGCCAGTAAACAGACTACATGAACGTCAGGCAAGCACAATCAGATATTGACATCGAACACGCACCTAAGTAGACCCAAACCCAGGCTCGCGCGTACTTATGGCAGTGGCCGCTCTTAGCGAGGTCCCCAGCTCCGAGTCTCCACCAATTTTAATTTGGACATTGATAGTGTTGGTCCCAGTATCGGTGTGGGAGCGGTAGAAAGAGACCGCGGTGCACGCTGTTAGGCGTCGTCGCGGGTGGAAGTGGAAACCCCGCTGTCAGTGTAACGTCGAGCGTTTGACACGACCATTGTATTTGACGTTGACGAGCGCCCAGGCGCCCAGGAGGGAGCGCGGAGCTGGAGCACCGTGCGATAAGTAGTTACGGTCACTCATCACAGTCCATCACACATCACGCATCACGATCTGACAGTCACGGCATAAGTAAAGCAAAAATGAAAACCTATGGTGTTTTCTAGTAGTCCGCGTTCTATGACACCGCACGAATCTCGATGTCCGTATCCATTCTAGAATTCGAGTGAGCTTGGGGACTTCACTTAGCGATCCCGTACCCCGCTCCCGTCTCCATGCTCTCGTCGTCCCTACCGCCACTCCCAGCGGATACCGTACAGCCGTCCAAGTTACCATCCTTCTCCTCGCGTCCTCTCCCCGTCTCCTCGTCCCCAAACGATTCGACGGCCTCCGTGACAGTCACACGCAGCGGGTAGTCGCCTCTGTCGTCGTACTCGTATCCTTTCCCTACGTGAATGTCCGCGGGCTCCTTGCCCTTCAATATAGGGCTGAACACGCGCGAGGGGGACCTGGCCAGACGATCCCAGTTCACCGTGCGTGAGCGTGAGGCGCTGCGCGTGATGATGGTTGGAGGGAGCGCCGCCCTGGACGAGGTGGGGGAAAGAACGCCGAACCGGAAGCGGATTTGAAAGATAATGAGGGCGACGACAACACCCTTAGAATTTGCTGAAGTTAGCACACGAGATTGATGTGTTGATAGTGCGATGCGTACCACGAGCGCAGGCGACGTGTCCAGAAGGACAAATAGAGCTTTGCTTCTGGACATATAAGTGATGAAGAGGACGAGGGCGCCGGCGGTGTTGAGAGCACCGGACTGGATTAGGACACTGGCGACGGCAGAGCCGCGGCGGTGAAGTTGAGATACGTTCGACGTCTTCACCAACCGATGGGCAACAGCGACTGGGAATATGATGATCAGGGTTGGGAAGCCTGCATCGACGACGCCAAAAGAGTACGTGCCGGTGATACTGATGTTGAGGGCGGCGAGGACCGTGAACCAGATGGCGATCCACAGGTGGCTGGTGTCGAAGATGTCGAATTTGGAGCCTCCACGCAAAAGCTCGACAACAAACCCGATTCCAGCGACTGCAATCCATTGTCATCAGGCATGAACGCGAAGACGAAACCTCGCGTGCGTACCCGCCATGAGGACCAACATCACTCCAGCTAGCGCGACGATACGTTTGCTCTTGCCGTACACAACGTAGCATCTCCATACCTTGATCCTAGCATCATTAACTCGTCCTTTCGGCACGTTTCTGAACGACAAACCATGAATCCGTCGCACACCAGGCTCTGCAGAACGTAGAAAGCGACTTTCACCAGGTTGATTGGCCGAGACAGGTCGTCATAGTACTCGTCCGGCGCATCTCGCGTGCCCAAAAAGGCCGTCATCGCGCGGGAGAGGTCGACGAGGAGATGCTGACGGTGCATCAGGGCTCTCACTCCTGGAGGTGACGGCGAGATGAACTTACGATTACAGAAATGCAGAGCACAGAAGTCGACGCCACGATCAAAGTTTTGCGTGGCTGTCGGAGGCATGCGTCTCCTCCCCGGGCCTTCACCAACAGAATGGCCGCAACAAGATACAAAGCAGCGGATAAACCTGAACAGTATCAGCGTCGCCGTGAGCATCCAATTGCGGGACATGGAACGAAGAGAGAAAAAAGACTCGCCGAAAAGCATTGTCTCCAAGAACAGGCCCAGGAGCTCTGCTTTCTGAATCGAGATGCCCATGCGTGGAAGACAGCCTGAAGGAAAGTACGCCAGAGCGCGGGCATGGATGGGAGCGCGGGCACAGTACTAAAAGGCGAAGGGAAGGCGATGCCGCATCTCTACATTCCTGATTATCACGAAAGACGGTGTCCACGGGTGACCATGGTTTTCGATCCCTTGAAGGAGACGTGCCGTCGATGGTCTGTGCTAAGTTCGTATGGGCGGCGCGGTGCAAGTCCTCTAGGCGTGTCCTGTTCCAAGGTGTTGGATTGAGATACCTGTCGTCGTCGAATTATGTATATGACCATGGTGTGAATGAAGGTGTATGATAGGCTGTAACGCAGCTGGATAAGGACATCGACGCGAAGGGACTTCGATCATCGATCATCGCCTGTCGAAGTTGGCAGAGATCGAATCTCCTTCGAGAGTGGGAAAAAAAACCCCTTGTCGAATGAAGATGACCTGGTCGGACTGAACATTGTGGCATCAGTTCCAGCTGTGCTAGCGAGTGTCCAATTACGCACGCATGGAGTAGACGTACAAGTAGATGCAGCGTTGGCGGTCTTGCTTACTACGTGGTACATGCTATCGTTATCGTCTTTCCGTCCTGGACGCGCACCCGTGGGTGCGGGTAGAGGTTCAAATGGACGGCACAATTTCTTCTTTCATAAATGTGTTTGATAAAGACATGACTTGATACAGAGTCGCGGGAGCCATTCACAAGATTCTCCTCCCACAGTAAGACCCGGCCTTGGGTTTAGTCGTCGTGTTGCAAGCGCTGCGCAGGGGTAGAATTCGTACAAACGGGACGGCGCTCTCAAAATGAAAGGGCAACTCACCGTGCGTAGCTTCCACACGTTCTGGGTGTCGAGCACAATCGTCTGGTTGATATGCCTGCGAATGGTCCATACGGTGAGTTCCCCGTCAGCAGGCCGCAACCGACCACGATTGGCGACGCACTTGATCAAGCAATGCTCGAACGACATCCCCGTGCTCTCCATGATCCCCGCCATCTGCTGCGGCAATATCGCGTCCAAGCGCTTGTGGTGCTTTCGCACGTCCGGCCAGAACGTCCGCGAATACCCCGCGACCTTGTACATGTCCTTGCTGCGCTCGCACGCGAACACGACGTCGACGAAGAGGTGTTCAGGCTCGCTGATGACGCCCGCGACGCGGAGCGGGTGGCGCCGACTCTTGAGCATCTCGAGCATCCCGCGCTCGATCTCGACGCGCGGCTTGATCTCGACGCTCTCGAGCTTGAGCATGTAGCGCTGGGTGCCGGGCTTGGCGGGCGTGGCGTTGAACCACTCCTTGGGCGTTTGGAGGGGGACGAGGTCCCAGGTGAAGAAGATGACGAAGGTGTGGGAGTTGTGGGGGTGGGTGGAAAGCGAGAGCATGCGGTGGGCGAGGTAGAGAATGTGGCTGCAGATGACGTCAACGGCCATGGCGCGCGTGGAGAGCGTGAGGGTTTTGCTTTCGAACACCTCTGCCTCCGGGTCGGGCGCTTTACAGTAACGTTTGTGTTTCGGCCTGGGAGTCGTGCGTATATATGTATCAGGTCGAATGAACTCAGGGTGCGACCCGTGAATGTGCGCACCAGTCCGCCTTTTGGCACTAATAAACGTAGAGACCGACTGCGTCAGCATCGGCAGTGGTTGGCACATATAACTCGGACGAAGGACGTGCCTCGCGACTGCAGTAAGCGGCGTGTTTGCACTATAATCATAGGTTTAGGATTGAGTCACGATGTGAACGAGAACTGACGACTTTCGAGCACAAAGACAATTTCTTCCCCTCCTTATCGCAACGCACGCACCCATTGGTGAGTTTGGCGGTCTCGCGGGCCTCTGGCGTAACCGGCGGGAGCTGATCGATAGTCGCTTTGGCTTGCTCCACAAATTCCTTGAGCTTCTTGTTGAACGCTCTGCAGAGCAAAAAATTGTGAGGACGACAACGTTACTCGATCGACGGATCTCAGTGAGCTTGCAGCAAGGGCTAATGAAAGAACGAACGTGCGTGATTTCTCTGAGCTCTTCTTGCCTTCCTCAGGAGGACTAATGGCAAGTTTAACGAGACTGAGAGACTTATCTACATCATCTGCGCCGGTGAAGGGAATATCCATGGTTAAGCTGGCGTAGATATGAAGACGAACAGTGTTGTCAACTTCGCCCCTTCGCGGCTGGGTAGTATCACGTGGTGCCAACGCGGGCAATGCCGGTCTAATCCCAAGTAACTTTCAAGCTTCAAGGTTGTTTGACTTGTTTCAAGGACTGCCTTTGTGCATCTCTGTGAGCGTGTACCGTCGGTCACCTACAGGTTTTGCTTCTGAAGAAATCTTGTGCCATTCACCGTCGGAAGCCTGAAGGTGAGACGAATGACGGGAGACCGACCCGGACGAAGCCGGGCGCGAAGCCGAATTTCGTACCGTTGTTGCGTCCGCACCCGACTGGTCGCGCTTCTCCCCACTTGTGTCGCGTCTTCCCTACAATGAACAAAGCTCCCGATTCTCCCCACAAGTCTTCCGTTCGGCGTAGGCTCCGCAGGCTAAGGATCGGGCCTCTCGCATTCATCAATCATCGCGCTGCAGGACGAAGTCGGGCATGGAGCACGGGAGTCTTTCAACGTCGGGTCGGAATGGGTGCCAGTGAGTGTCGTGCATCGGGAGGATGAGGTGCGTGCTCTGGTATTCGAAGTGACTTCGGAAGGCTGAAGAACGACCACTCCGCGTTATTTCCAGACGTTTCTCTGGTTGCATATAAAAGCTCGTTCGTGAACGGGACGTTCATCATCACATCCACCCAACGCACCCAACCCCCAGAACCACTCCCAATCCTACTTCAGTCCCTCTAGAATATAATGAAGGCGAGAAATCTTGCTCTCATCCGTGGTCGAGACGCTGACGTCGTGTCTACTCAGGTCCTTGCCATTCTCTACAACGGCTTCAAGGCTGCCAAGGCAGAACCTCGTCTGTTGGGTACCGTTGAAAACGAAGTACGTAGACATTCCGTTTGCATCACCTAACATAACTGACATCTCTCTAGCTCGGTCTCCGCGCATACCTCGAGTCCCAAGGCCACGAATTCATTGTATGTTCTCCCACTTTCGTCTCCACGGTGCTTGTGCCAACGCGTTTTCAGGTCTCGAGCGACAAGGAGGGTCCCAATAGCGACTTCCAGAAGCACATCGCCGATGTATGCGCACTTTCATCCACCCAATCGCTTTGTAGAGGCTGACGGCTATCCAGGCGGATATCCTCATAACCACACCCTTCCACCCCGGCTATCTCACCCGCGAGCTTATGCAGAAGGTTGAACATATGCGTTTCCTGTAGACGCTGCCGCTCATATGACTTTTGGACAGGCGAAGAACCTCAAGCTTTGCGTCACGGCCGGCGTCGGCTCGGACCATGTCGACCTGAACACGGCCGTCGAGAAGCAGATCCAAGTCCTCGAGGTGCGCATCTACCGTCCCTTCACTCTTGCCTCATTCCTTCGCCACCTTTCCTCACCTCACCTCGCTCTAGGTCTCCGGCTCGAACGTGACGTCGGTCGCCGAGCACGCGGTGATGTCCATGCTCCTGCTGGTCCGCAACTTTGTTCCCGCCCACGAGATGATCGCCCGCGGCGACTGGAACGTGTCGGACGTCGCACGGAACGCGTTCGATCTCGAGGGCAAGGTCATCGGCACGCTGGGCGCTGGGCGGATTGGGCACCGCGTGCTTCAGCGGCTCGTGCCTTTCAATCCCAAGGAGCTGCTCTACTACGACTACAACCCGCTCCCGCCTGGTTCGTTTTTTTCCCTGGATAAGGACACGTAACTTACAGGCTTACAAACTTTAGCTGCTGAGAAGGCCGTCAACGCCCGTCGGGTGGAAGATCTCAAGGTTCGATTGTTTTGGTCGTCTGCCACGCGATGTATGCGCTGACGAGCTCGCCACAGGACTTTGTCTCCCAGTGCGACGTCGTCACCGTCAACGCGCCCCTGCACGAGGGCACGAAGGGACTCATCAACAAGGACCTCCTCCCCCACTTCAAGAAGGTATGGTTCCCCCTCCACGTCTCCCGTCCTCGTTCGCGTCGCTTAATGAACCACATCCGCACAGGGCGCCTGGCTCGTCAACACCGCCCGCGGCGCGATATGCAACGCGAACGACGTCGCCGCCGCGCTCAAGTCGGGCCAGCTGAACGGGTACGCGGGCGACGTGTGGAACGTGCAGCCGGCGCCCAAAGAGCATCCCTGGCGCACGATGACGAACGCGCTCGGCGGGGGCAACGGGATGGTGCCGCATTATTCGGGCACGACGCTCGACGCGCAGGCGCGGTACGCGGCCGGGACGAAGCAGATATTGCAGAACTTCTTTGAGGGGAGGGAGCAAGAGCCCGGGAACGTGATCGTCGGGGTGGGCAAGTACGAGACGAAGGCTTGTGAGTCCCGCTTTGTTGGTCAAGCTCGTCTGGGGACGGTGGGCTGATGTGCATTCGTAGATGGCCAACGCTGAAGATGGTAAAAGGAACCGCTTCGTCCGTCAATACTGGTTTGAAACATGTTCCTGTTCGTGCTGTATACACTACTCTGAACCAAATGCATTTCTAATTTTATGATGATCCATTTGCACCCACGAGATGAAGATACAAGTTATTGATATGATGGTAGAAATACAGGTTGGCATTTGTAAGGCTATAACGATAGGCGTACATGTGCACGGAGAGGCTGCCATACAACAGCCCAAGTACAATGAAGGGTCGACAACGAGAGGCGAATCACACGTCCAAACCCGACTGAACAGTAAAGTTTACACAAGGCCTCTCCGGCTTGCGCACCCGCGGGTTCCAAAAGAAATCGACGTTCTCGGCGGGCACTGCGACCCGGTGCCTGTTGAGAGGGGAGAAGCTCGTGGTCAGCGCTATCCAGAGCATGGTTGGGAAAGACGGCTGACTTTTGCCTCGCGTGCAGCTCTGCCGTGCTCTTGAGCATCCACACCAGATCGCCGGTCGCATCGCGCGGCGGGCAGCGGCAGCAAGCCCACACCGCACGGTCATCGCGGGTCGAGGGTCCCTGCCACTGTACCTTCTCCCGCTCCCATGCGTCGGCCAGCTCGTCTTGGGTGAGTGCGCGGAAAGACACCGCCTCCGCGGGGTGTCGTTCGAGGGTGTGGTCAACCTGCGGGAGAACGATGCGTCAACGCCTGGTGTGGACGGGGGAAAGGAAAAACGCACCGATGCCCTCCATGTCAAGGCGAGGGTCGTAGGGACAAATTTTACTTTCCCGTTAGGACGGAGCGTCTTTTTAGGGGGACACTTGGTGCAGGCGACGCGCGCAGAGGGAATGGTGTCCAGCTCCTCGGCCGTCGTGGTCTCCGGAAGGCCCAAAGCAGCTATGAAGGAACGCAGGATCGCCTGGGCACCAGGGCTAATCACTGGAGTGGTCGAGGCGGCATGCCACACTGGAAGGACGTCTGCGCCGAAATAGATGGTTGGTGAGAGGGATCTGTCCGCGCCTTGAAGCTGGAACACGGCCAGCGCCATCCCGAAAGCAACCAAGTCCGACCTGGACGGCACACCTTCAGAGGATATCGACTTTCGAACTTCAATCGCCAGGCGTTCCTTCTCCCGTTGGAATGTCTTCAACGCGGACTGCACGACCTCTGGGACTGCTGCTTTCACGGCTGCGCGCCATTCATCGTCCATCTCCGGTACGTCTTGGTCGATCATATTCTGAACAATTGGCACGGAGTCGATGCTGTCCTCGACACGCGCAAGGAACGGGAAGTCAGCGGGGCGGACGGTGTCGGCGTAGGCGCGCAAGACGAAGTCCCGACGTTCGGCCTTCCTGGCGAGTTGCTTGTCCTTCGTCCTTTGAATCTCGCACTGGAGGTCAGGAAGGATGTCCTTCCATTCTGGATATGGGAGCGGCGCGCGTCAGTGGCAGGAAAATGACGGGGCAAACGAAGCAGCGTACTCTTTTCGTCGAGTGGCTCGCGCACATTGACACCCCAATGGGTGGATAGCTGACTGTCATGCCAGTCGGCCTCGGTGTACCCCAAGTCGAACAAGCGCTCCTTGATACTGTGAGACGATGGTGAGCCTATGCAAGCCGCAAACAGAGTCTCCAAACGTACGTCTCCATTCGCTCCCTTGCAATGGCCTGCTCGCGTCTTCGTGTATCCCTCGCCTGCCAGTCGCTGCACACCTTCAAGTGCTGTATTGCGTAGTTGAGTGATGCAATATCATGATCTGACGAAAGAAGATACACACCGCCTAGCGTCCTTCTAGCATCGTCTTCTTTTCCCGGACCAACGTTCGGGTTGCGTTCTGCCAGCCGTTAAGTCCATCTTCCTTTTTGACACTCTTCAGCGCCGCCATCCACAGCTCGAAGAATTCGTCGGCTGCGTCCTTCTCGTATACCAATCCATGGTATAACTGCCTGTTGGTTGTCTGCATCATGCGATGTGTTAGTTGCGGGCACACGGCTTGACAATCACCGAGGATGCTTACGAGGTACAAATGGGACGACATTTTCGACCCCGAGTACATCGCCCGCGCGTCCATACATTTTCGGAAGTTTGTCCTTAAGATAGCTCCAACCCACCAGCCTGGAGGCATTGGATTATATAAGGAAAGCGTGCGCGTAGATATGGGCTGGTAAACGTACTTTGTCGGGGCACACGAATCGCATATGCGCTTGCGGAGTGGAAAGAGAATGGGTTCGTTGTTTTGTTCCCGCAATGCTATCGCGGAACCGTCAGCGCGCGCA
>SAXG01000046.1:0-359436 GCA_012932865.1 Amylostereum areolatum | reverse complement strand
ATGAAGATGGCGTCTTCGTCGAAGTAGATGTCCTCGTAGGTGCTGTCGAGGTACGATTTCAGGGTGGCGTAGTGTTTCCCGGCGGGGTTCAACACCAGACTGAAGTTGAAAAACGGTCAGCGGGACTGTCGGGGTAAGAGAGAAGTTGTGAGAGTCACCTGCCGCCCATAACGTTCGCGTCCCCGCTAAAGATCTTGGACAGACTCGTCACCATGATGTCGGTGTAGGGCAACGCTTCGACGTTGACGAAGTTGCCGATTGTGTCGTCCACCACGATGAGAAAGTCGTACTTGTCAGCCAGGGCACGCAGGCGGGGCAGATTGGCCGAGCGGAGAAGGGGGTTGGACGGGAACTCGGTGAAAAGCGCCAACGCGGGAGGCACATCGGGGTTCTTGGATTTTTCTTCGGCGAGGATCTGCTCCAGCTCGTCGATGGACTCGTCCAAGCCAAAGCCGAGGAAATGGCAACCAGGACCCCACTTTTCCAAGATCTTGAGCGTGTCGGTGTAAGGGAAACTATGGACGAACGCGTCAGCCACGTAACCCAATCGCGAAGCATGATGCGCACCCAAAACAAATGCTCTTCCTCTCGCCCAGTGTACTCAGCGCCACTTGATGCGCCGACCAGATGGTGCTCATGCCCGTCGGGTACAAGTACACGTCGACTCTTGAACGGCCACGCCGCGCACACTGACGCCGACCTCCACCTCGCCTTTATCGTCCCTCACCAACACGCCCGCGATCCTCCGCCTCAGCGCGCGCTTGGCCTCGGAAACCGCGCATACATTGAGGTTGCGTCCGTAGCGCTCCTCGAGGAAGGTGGCGTGCTCGCTTTCCATATCGTCGACCGCGGTCGGAAAGCCGTTGGTCGAGGGCGACGTCGGGGATGGAAGGGCAGCCCCGCGCGCCGGCTTTGCGGCGTAGTGCTTGTTGGCGGTCTTGCCCGCGACGCGCACGGCCGGGCTTGGGGCGGGGGCGTTGCGCACGAGCAGCGCGAGACAGTGCTCGGCGCGACGGCTGGAGATGCCGAGGCCGGAATGTTGCCAGAACTGCTTGCCCACGGAGAACTTGTCGGTCGGGAGGAGCACGGCAAAAACGCTGGCGCTGGCTTTGGGACCATCGGGCGTGGTGAGCGTGACGACGCGAGCGGGGACGTCGCGGATGGCGACGAAGGTGCGGCAGGCCTCGGCGATTGGGGCGGAGGGGAAGAGGATGGCGGATTCGGTTGGGGTGCCGAGCTTTTGGACGCAGACTTGGGCGAGCTGGGGAAAAGATCGGGGTTAGAACGCGAGAAAGAGGAGGAAGATGGGAAGGGCGAGCGTGAGGAAAAGGAGCTCTCGGGAGCATTTGCTGGATTTACCCCCGAGCTGCACGGATCGTAGAAGATATTGTGACCCAGAATACCAGAGAGGACCCAGGGGTGGTCTCCTGGAACCCCGTGTACGGCGATGCCCCACCGCGTACCCATCTCCCAGCCCGTGCAACCCAGCTCTTCCCGGACTGTGTGCGGAAAGCTCACCTTTTCAATGGTCTTGTGGATAAAGAACCGCGGGTATCCTGTCTGCATGCGACTGACGACACGGGGGTCGCTCTCCTCGTACATGACGTTGTCCTCCCACTTGGGCAGGGACACGGAGATCGCGTGCTCCGTGTACGCGGGGATGGGGTCGCCGAGAGGGATGTTGTGAGGTGTCCATTGGAACGAACAGGAGAGGTAGGCTGGATGCGAGCTTGGGGAGCTCGTCGTGGTCGAGCGGCGAGATGAGAAGATGGAAGTTGGGGGAAAGGGCGGGTGCGGCTGGTCGCAGAAGGCGTGGTGCAATTGACTCGTTTGTTTGGCGAATCGCAAGTCCGACGACGTCCGAATGCCGATTGGACCGCCCTGCGATCGCTCATGACGAAGGGGTCACTTGAGGCCTATAGATGTATGAAACTGAAGTGTTGTACAGAAATGTCGGTGTCGATTTCAACATGAGACGAGTGTTCAAGGTAAGAAAGAAGCACGCAGTCTATTACGCCACCAACCATAGGCACATGTACAAGCGTCTACTCTAAAACACCGAACACGAACGAAGAAAGGTCCTCACGAAGAGAACGGGGAGGAAAAAATTGGGTCACGGCAGGCCCAGAGTAGTCTGAATCGAGTTTCACCGTCGTCTCCGAAAAGACGACAGGCGAGCCACGAATTGCACTCAAGGGCAGGTACGCACGCACAACACCTCCGAACTCTCGCCACCCCTCTTACACCTCGACAGAGCATCCCTCACCGTCAGACATTTCCGTTGGACTAGGATAGGCGTTCCCGTCACATATATCCGTCGGCGTGTCCAAGCAGGATCACGTCCGAATTCCTATTGTGGACTCCGTCGCCAGCGGGCCTCATTTGTCTGCAAGAGACGGGCGTTTCTTGGGATCGTCCACAGCAAGAACTCCACCGCGCCCAAGCCGTGAAGCTCGAGCAGTTCCGCTGGGAGTCTCCCGGTGGTAGCCTTGACAGCCCGACCTTGCGATGCGGGCGCACTGACTGGGTTATGAAGATCATCCCGATAGGAGATCGAAGCAGCGTTAAAGCGCATCCCGACATTCGCCAGGACGCTAGCTGAAGTATACAGATCATCTCCATGGACGATCGAAGGGTTTCCTGTCAAAGCGCATCCCAACCGGAGTCGGGACGCTGACTGCTTTGACCTATAGGGTTCCTTGCCAGTCGCCCGCAAGCGGGCGGACCGACTCTCTGGCATCTCGACGCATCCCGAGGGTGGGTCAGGACGCGCGTCGACGCGTTTCCGTCGTCGGGCGACGTGCTCTGGCACGCGCTCTACAGGACCTGCCTCATGTGTCCTGACCGTCTGTAGCAGACAGGTGAGTGCGATAGGGTAGACGGGTCCTCGGCTCTGATACCTCGGGCACGCCTGGAGACGAGAAGAATATGCTGTGCGACGTACCGCCCACGCTCCGCGATAATACCAACGCCAGGTCACCACGACCTCCTCTGTCACCGGGCCACGAAGGCTGTCGGCGAGCAGGATCTCCGGTCCAATGCGGCGACCAGCGGCATGTCTTGTGTATCGCGCGACTCGTCAGAGTCGGACCCTGCTGGAGTCGATCGAGGGAGCTGAAGGAAAATGTACTCAGACCTTAGCCCGCTCGCGAGGGAGAAAGTCGTAGACGATCTGTGGGGGACGAGCTTCGCGGCTTTGGACCTGCTGTGGTGGTGAAGAAAGGAAAATCGTGAGCTGTGAGAAAACTTTACCTCAAAAATGTCGGCACGTGTTCGTCGGGACTTGCCGAAGCAACCTGCGAGAGCCTCAGCCTCATTAGCAACGTTCGAGTGGTTCAACGTTCCATGAACGCCAACAGACCAGATCATATATCGTGTTTCTATGGGATGCTCCCCACGGCCGTCTGTTATTTGCCATGCCATCCCTTACGACGGCGACTCGATGATTTGGCCTTCTGCTTTGACTGACCTTACCGCTGCTCTCCTCAAAGCTAGCCAGGTACGTAACGCCATCGGTCATCCTCCAATCCGCTCACTCTACAAATCAGATCCATCCAATTCTCTCAGGAATTATATATTGAAAACTATCGTGTTCGTATTGCATTCATGTCCTGCGTACTAGGGCCGTTCAAAGTTGCGCGAGCAGGCGCGAGCGCTCCCGGGAGCACAGGAGCACCCAGGAGCACCCTCAACAGCATCACGCCGTGATGCAAGCGTGATGGTTGCTCTGTCATTCGATCGTCGATGCCAGTCCGCCGCACAGTCCAGCCTGAGACTGATTTCGACTCCCAGTCTTACTCCGAGAGCATGGTATTCGTTTCAACACGCAAAGAAAAGGTCTATAGATTCAGAGAATCATACGATATAGCGTACTAAAGCCTAAGAAGGTAGTTTTACCTACTCCTACGCTCTGATAAAAGCTTACTGGTCGCTTCAGCGGTCATGAAGCCGAACACAGTTCTGACGGGTCACGCCGTCACGGCGGTTGACTGCGGGCATCTCGGCGTCGCCTCGTTAGGCTGATTTGTGACCCAGGTTCTCTCAGGCTCCTGTGCTCCCGCAACTTTGAACGCCCCTACGCCCCTACTGTATAAGACTGTATCCACTTTGGGAACTGCAGCCGCAGCGGCAATGGCTGCTGGCTAGCCACTTTGAGGGGACACAGGAAGTAAGCCCGCCGCAAAGGAAGATGCGATCTGGTCCTCATGATGGATGCTGTCCAGGGGGGCAACCGGGTTGGGATTCCGGGAGTCCAATTCCCCCAAGTTGGACTACACTTGGTCCGTGGGCGCATTCGAGCCGCAGTGGCACTGATTACATCGCAGAAGTGTGACGAACGCAAGATACTCTTTTATACGTCCATCAAGCCCTCTTGTCAAGGTTTCACCTCTCCTAGTCCCCTACTCTTCCGCTTGCTTTGAGAGCCGAGGAACGTCGCGTCTCTGAAACTACTGCATTGCCAAGTTCGACGAGCTCAACATGCTCATCGCTACGCTCTTTGCGCCGTGTGCCTCCCAGGCTAGAGGGCTCTTTGCTCGGTCCCTTCACCTCCTGCTCTTCATGATCTCAATGACGACCCAATCTAGAGCCCAACAGACCTTCTTTCCCGGCAGCGTCCCCCTCGTCGCCCGCTCGACTTACATGAGCTGTTGGGTTGGCACCCAGCTCTACTCTCAGAGATGGCCTATCACCCCCAGCGCTCCGGTCCGTACTCGTTCGCACCGCTTCCATAAACATGTACGCGTATTGAATATTGACGCCCGATGTAGTATGCGATTTTGGGATGGGCCGGCCTGGTCAAAATCGACAATACGACCTATTCGTGGCTGGGCGACCCACAACACGGCTTGGCGTCGAACGTGTCCCGGTTCTCGGTCACCCCTACTCGGACGGTATTCACGCTGTTGGCGCCTCCGATGGAGCTAAACATCACGTTTCTTAGCCCGATAGAGGTATGTGCATCCAAACACGTCTGCTTTTTGCCTTGTATCTGAGAACTTGTATCTCGTAGCCGGGAGACTTTGTCAAGCAGTCGATTCCGTTCTCGTATGTCACTTTTGAGGCGACATCCCTGGACGGCGCGTCGCATTCGGTGGAGGTCTACGCTGATTTAAGCGGAGGTTTGATTCGATCCTTCAGAAATTTGGCACGTTCTTACCTGATATACCTTAGAATGGATATCTGGTGACCGCAATCAGAGGATCTCGTGGAACACATACCCGGACCCCTCCAGCCTGGGCCCCTCCAACGTCACCTATCATTCAGCTGCACTGGAAAACGGGCAGGTTTTCAATGATAGCAATGGACAGGCGCAGTGGGGAACGCTCTACCATGCGACGAAATTGGTGAACCGCCCGTGGATTCTCCTCGAGGACATCTACTTATTTGATCGTGCTCAGGACTCGACGACGACGTGGAAAATAGGCTCGGACACAGACTCCCGCGGCCAATTCGCGAATCAGAGCTTTCTCGATGATGGAGACACCGACTACCGCGTCATCACTTTGTGAGTCTTGAATTTCTCTCGCCGTGTATCATATTGTGGCCCTGAGCTTTCGTGCAGTGAGTGGCCTGTCTTTGCCATCTCCAAGAAGCTCGGCACGATCTACTCTACGTCTAGCCCCGTCGTGTGGGCCGTCGGTTTCGCTCGGGATCCTGCCGTCATGTATACGGACGTATCTGGGGCTCAGCAGCCACGACATCTGTATTACCAGTCCACTTACTCGGCTAATCTAACGACCGTGCTGGTACGCGATCGTCGCTTCCGTGACATTTTTGCTGAACTCACAGTTCGCACCCAGATAGAGGACTTTCTGGATGACTTTCCGGCCGCGCTTCAACGCGCCGATGCTCTTGATGCGAAGGTCCTCAACGCGGCGGCGACGTTAATGCCCGGGTCTGACTACTCTGATCTTCTTTCGATCTCGACACGGCAGGTATATGCGTCCACAGAACTCACCATCGGGACCAACGCTGACGGGACCTTCGACACGTCGGACGTCATGATGTTCATGAGAGATACCGGGGGCGGGGACTCGAAGTGCACCCTTTTGTTGTGTCGTATGCGTCGATGTTGATTGGGCTCTTAGGCGAACGAACGCCGTCGAAATTCTCTATGCGGCTTTCCCAACCTTCATGTACATCGATCCTCCGCTCGGCGGTGCGCTCCTAGAGCCCCTTCTCCGCATCCAGAATACCTCTGCCTTTCAGCTACCCTACGCTGCCATGGACCTCAGTACCTTTTTCGTTCTTATTGACGGGAAGCTTTCGGCGACTGACGAAACTATGGTCAGCTTCTGCGTATCCTAACGTGACCGTGTCCACCAGTCGCCATAGCCAGGGGGTAGAACGTAAGTAGTCATTTCGAACCTCAGGACGAGGCTCGATCTTTTCAGGGCAGAATCCGGGAACATGATTATTATGGTCTATGCGTACTCCCGTGCGAGTGGGGATGGATCTCTCATCGCTCGCTATGTGAGTCGTCTGTTTCATCGGTCTAAGAAACCTACTATGTATGCTCACATGTCTACCGTGTCAGTATCCTCTGCTCAAGAAATGGTCCGATTATCTCGTCAGCAACACGGTCATACTGTCGAATCAGTGCGCGATCCTCGCTGCACTTTGTGTGTATGCATTTATCCTAACTTTTACTAGAACTTCATCGGACAGCGTCACGACGAACCAGACGAATCTTGCGATCAAGGGCATCATCGCCGTGCAAGCCATGTCTTGCATTAGTTCAGCTTTGGGTCGGACCACGGATGCGAATATATACTCGGTAAGCACACATGTTCCGAGTTGTACGCAGACTAGCCATACTGACGCCAACCTTCTCTTGCAGACCCAAGCGAAAACCCTTTATAGCAACTGGACGTCGCTTGCCCTTGGGGGCGGCCAGACCTTGTTGGCCGCATACGGACATCAGTCAACTTGGACGATCGGATATAATTTGTTTGCAGATCGTTGGCTCGGGACCGATATCGTGGACTCCACGGTGCGTTCGTTGTTCCCTGAAAATATGCAAGCACATTTGGACCAAAATGCGGCTCCTAGATCTTTGCCGCGCAGGAATCCTCCTTGCTCAACCTCTTGCAAACGTTGGGTGGCACGAATTTTGGTTTGGCGGTGGACAGCACAAACACGAATGTGGTCACATCTAGTGTGTTGATTTTTGTTCCTTTGTCCTGCTGCTGTTCAATTCGGGTCCACTGACGCGCTGCTAGGCTGGGATATGTTTGCTGTGGCCATGATGAACGATAGCGATGCACGGAGCACTTTAGTCGCTCGGATCCATAACCAGGCTTCGCAGAACACCAGTAGCGGAGCGTTCCCTCTGATGTGGACGAGTGGCGAGAGTCAGCCAGCCGGATTGACCGTCTCCGGCGTGGCAAGGTGGGCCTCTTGTCGTCTAAGTTGGCGTCTACGATGTGAGCTGATCATACGCTCTAGCCCTGCGCAAGGTGCTGTGTACGCTCCTCTGGCTTTGACGTGAGCTCTCCTTATTCTCCACATTCTCACATCGAGATCCAAGGGCCCGAACAGGATTCAAAATCAAGCTATAAACACTTCGGGATTTATTTCATCGGATCCCCCTCCTCGTCGTCGAAGCAGCAATGCGGGGGCCATCGCCGGTGGGGTCATCGGAAGCCTGGGCGGTGTCGCTGTACTGGGTGCCTTGGCATATTGGATCTGGCGCAGACGAAAGTACCAGTTTAGCCGGACTGACATCGATCTAGTCACCGACGACGTGCATCGTCGTCCACAGCCGAGAGAGGTGCAGTTCGAGCGGCTCAGCGGTCTCGCAGTGGGCGCGGACGAGCGATACAACGTTCCCAGTCAACGGGATGGTGGTGGTGGTGCCGGCGCGCCCCGCTCCTCGGATCCCAATTCGCGCTCGCTTGATCCGCAGCCGTGTGCAGGGGAGAGTAGCTCCGAGTCGACACCCGGACACGTCACGCCATTTTCGCTGTGGATGAACGGGCAGATGCGCGAGACGGAGCACCCGCCGGTGGCGCCCCAGGGCCCAGGGCTGCAGACGGACGAGCCGCATGTACCGGGGCAGCGGTTCCTCTCCACCAAGGCGATATTGCAACTTCGCGCGATGAACTCCTACTCCGCGGGTCAGGACGAGAGGGCGCCGCTCGAGGATCCGCCGGCGTCGCAGATGAACGGGGCGCCTCCGACGCAGATGATTGAGACGCCCCCGACACAGGTGGATGGGAATCAGTCGGCGTTGCGGAGGCGGCAGTTGAGGGAGGAAGTGACGAATGTGGTGCAGGAACTATTCGGGGAGAGGATGGAGCTTCCACCGAGTTATAACGAGGACGCGGAGGCTCGCGGGTCGCCGCTGGCGTAGAGGAGGGATCCTTGATGTGGGGAGGAGGAGGAAGGGATGTTTTGCGCAAGTTATTGACACATAGACAGTGTCACTATGGGAGGGGGGGGGGGTGCACATCTTAAGTTCTTTACTTTTTTCGGTTTACTATCACGGGTCAAGGTTGATTGCGCTTCGGGGTCTTGTTCTCGAGCTCTGTTTGGAATTCCTATAACACTTTGCGTAAGAGCACGCGGGCAGCCGGGAAGGGTGAAGGGTATACTTCGGCCTACAGTGCAAGGCACTAAAACCCGGCGCCTCCAAAACTTAGACACTAGAGAAAAACGGTTCACAACACCTTGTGAACCTCAGTCGGGAACCTCGATGTGAACCGACTGGTGAACCCGTCATGTGAACCCGGTTATGAACCTTGTCACACTACGTGACTGGCTCAATTTACTTTTCCCCATTTCCACCATCCCCTCCTCCTCTCCCCCTCTCCCCCCTCATGCTCCTCATCATTTGCCAAAGATATTATTTCCTTCTCATGCACATGCATTTTTTCTTTCTGTTTCTTAGTGCTCTTCCCTGTCCTTTCCTCCCTCCAGGCCCACTTACATTACGGTCTCAGTAGTCAGTACTTACATTTGTGACTGTAACGACTTAGTACCAACTTCCTAATGACAGGACCTAATGCAACGGTAGCTACTTCATAGTGTGACAAAAACTGTTTGAAATGAACCAGACCCCTTGAACACAAGTTCAAAATTGGAGGTAACTTACATAATTATAAGGTTGCAAGCAATAGAAACCTTGCGTGAACTAAGGCTCCAACGTTATAGTCTATTTACTGTCTATAAACTGTTTATATGGTATAGTTTTACTATCTAGCTACCCCATCAGCTGTAGACAGTAAGCAGTGAGTATACTAGACAGTAAACCCTATCTAAAGTGGTGGTGTGTGGCATGCCTGTAGGTGCTACCAGGTGCAAGCTATCAGCCTCCACTACACCTATTGCACTCATGCCCAACTCTGGTGATTCTTTCAGCCATCTCAGCAGTCATTCTCAGCACCCATCTTCACATCTCCAGAGGTCCTAGAACTCAATTGTTAGAAGGCCAATGAGGGGGGATATGGAAACCTTTGGAACCCTTAAAATGGTGGAAGGTATATAATTCATTTGTTCTATTTATGTGCACTTTATGACTATAAACAGGAACATAAGGAACACTTTCTGGTCATCATATGCATGGCCCAGGATTTTTTAGTAATTCCTGCTACCTTGGTGTCTGTTGAGTGCTTGTTCTCACATCAGCAACTTATCACATTGGGTTGGGGAGTTTTCACGGGTTTGATGCCCGGTTGGCTTCTTGCGAGGTTCTGCCGAGTTGTCCCGTTAAGGAAGTCCTCGTGAAACTCGGCAACTTCCCGCGCGCGCGTCGGGATTGCCCGAAGGTTCCATTAGGCCTGCCCTAAAGACATCTGACCGTGAGACAGTTCACGGGGCACTTCTGCCGTCGCGCCAGCTCACACTCTTGTAGACAACCACCACCACCATCCTCCATCTTCCCTCCCACCCCCGTCTTCCCTCCCACCCGAGTCACCCTCAACATCCTCGGCACCTTCGCCGCCCCTGTCACCCGCAACGCCCGTGTCACCTTCGACGCGCTCGACATCGCCGCCCTCGGTGTTCCCGTCACCCACGTCACCCACGACACCCGTGGCACCCTCGACGCCCTCGACGCCCCCATCTCCCGCAACACCCTCGCTGCCCCCGCCACCCTCAACGGCCCGTCACCCCCGTCGCCTGCAACGCCCCCGTCCCCTGCAACACCCTCGCCGCCCCCGTCACCCACAATGCCCCCGTCACCCTCAACGCGCTCAACACCCTTGCCGCCCTTGTCGCCCACATCACCCGCAACGCCTGCGTCGCCCTCGCCGCCCGTGTCACCCGCAACGCCTGCATCACCCCCGTCACCCTCGCCGCCCGCGTCACCCGCGATGCCCTCGATGCCCTCGATGCCCCCGTCGCCCGCGCCACCTGCGCCACCCAGGACGCCCTCGCCGCCTGCGTCACCCTCGCTGCCCGCATCACCCGCGTCACCCTCGCCGCCCTCGATGCCCCGGTCACCCGCGATACCCGTGCCACCCACGACGTCCTCTCCGCCCGCGTCACCCGCAATGCCCGCGTCACCCTCGTCGCCCCCTCACTCCTCCCGCCCACGTCATCCCTTCAGCTTCGCCTCGCCTCGCTCCTGCCGCCTCGCCTCGCTCTTGCCGCCTTGCTCCCGTCGCCTTAGTTGCCCCGCCCTTGCCGCTCCTCATCTCGGCCTTGTTGTCCCGCTCTCGTCGCCTGATGTTGTAGATTACATTTGTTATAATATGTTATACTATATAGTTCACTAGCACTGTAGTATCTTTTACACTACTATCAATATATCTATTGTTTGTCATTATCTTGAGATATCTAAGTGCCTGTCTATACAGCTAAACAAAATTAAAGCAAAATGACCTGGGTTGAGAACTGCTGAGTAGGTGTTGTACACCAGTTATGCATGAGTTTTCCCTGGTTGAGCCTTGAGTTGCACAACTCACCAATAATACGTGGGTTTTTGATAAGTTTCAGAGTTTGGCTGTTTGGGGTGTTTCAACAGTTGCACAACTCGACAACTGGTCGAAACACGTGCCAACTTGACGTGTAAGGTTGCTGATGCAGATGCTCGCCACATCTGTACTGATGCATGCTCATTACTACTAAAGGCTGAGACTATCTCAGAGCTTATGTGTACCAAACTCTACACTGAATTCTTTACCTGAATTCAGTAATGATATATCAACTGTCTAAACTGTCTATCTACTGTCTGTTTACTGTTTAGTATAGTATACTATCTAGCTACCCCAATCTCACTAGACATAAACTATACAGTTGGAGCCTTAGCGTGAACTAGATGTGACACATAGTCATCAGCAAAACACCATTTGCTGGAGCTAACCTTGGGCTTGAGAAGTCAGCTTGGACTTGGGGGATCTGGCTTGGAAATAGCTTGTGACCTTGCATTATTTTGTGGTCCTTGGGAAAGACCTTTCATTTGTGTGTATTTACTTTGAAGCTTTCATTTTTCGAGTATAGCTTGGGGGTTTCCGACAAAATGGACTTAGCACATTTCGAGTGCTGTCTAGTTACGTGATTGACGTTCGACTTCTTCAGCGCTTGTCGCCACGTCACTCACTCTCTCTCAACTACCACTACCATCCTCTCCCGTCGTTGTCGCCACTCCCGTCGTTGTCGCCACCCACGTCACCCTCGCCGCCCATGCTGCTCTCGCTGCCTCGCCACTCACGCCGCTCCCGTCGCACCCGTCGCCCTCGTCAACCGCATCGCCCTTGTCAACCGCGCCGCCCTTGTCAACCGCGCGGCCCTTGTCACCCGCACCACCTTCGTCAACCGCGTCGCCTTCGTCAACCGCGTCGCCTTCGTCAACTGCGCCGCCCTCGTCACCCGCGCCGCCTTCGTCACCCGCGCCGCCCTCGTCACCCGCACCACCTTCGTCAACCGCGTCGCCTTCGTCAACCGCGCCGCCCTCGTCACCCGCGCCGCCCTCGTCACCCGCACCACCTTCGTCAACCGCGTCGCCCTCGTCACCCCCGCCGCCCTCGTCACCCCCGCCGCCCTCGTCACCCGCACCACCTTTGTCACCCGTGCCGCCTTTGTCACCCGTGCCGCCTTTGTCACCCGCGCCGCCTTTGTCACCCGCGCCACCCTCGTCACCCGCGCCACCCTCGTCGTCCTCTTCACCTGCTCGCCGCGCCCATCGCCATTCCCGTCGCCCGTGTCTCCTCGTTGCCCGCGTCGGCCGCTGCGATGTCATGTGGCTACGCCCGTCGCCTCCGTCTCGTCGCTCTGGCCGTTCCCTCGCACCTGACGTCTGTCTTGTCCGTCTTGTCCGTCTCGTCTACCACACGCCTTCCACACACCTATCCATTCCTATGTGTTTAGTCATGCATGTATCCAGTAGTACAATAATAAATATGCTTTTATTGATTCTAAATGCAATGATATGGGATAAAATCAGTTCTTGATCAACCCTTGAACCTTTGCTTATGGTACTTGGGGGTACTGGTCAAGATCCTTTGAGGATATGAGCCTGGCTGGGGGCTTCTGGGTGATGTACTTGAGGGGTCTTGGGAGCCTTGCCAAGATGTCTCAGACCTTGGGCCAGTAAGTGACCTAGCTTTTCCAAGGACAAAATCCTTGGGACCTTGGGCCCTTGAGGGACTTGCCCAAGGCCCCAAGGTCACCCCCAAGTAAGTGGTGTTTTGCTGATGTAGTACTGTCACATGGTTCACGTGTGGTTCACATCCTTGGGTTCACATCTAGGTTCACATTGGGAGGGTTCACGTAACATGTGAACCGTTTTCCGCTACATCAGGAAAACTCCCAGTACTTGAGACACACTTAGAACTTGGGCCTACCACTTAGACTTGGAGAGCAGCCTTAGGTGCACTTGGACTTGAGAAAAAATGACTGACTACCTTGGTGAAATAAGTGGAACTTGGGAGGATCCTTGGAAATATGGTAGTTTACTTTCATACTTGGGAAATTTAGCATGTAACTTAGTTCAATGTGTCATTACTTGCAAAGTCATGACTTAGTGGATTTCGAGAACGGAAAAGTCACGTGTAACTATTATCGGCGCTCAATGCCGCGTCGACTCCTTGTCTTCAACCACGACATCCGTCGTCGTTGGGGACCCGGCCTGGTCGTCGCCGCCGTCTCCGTCGACCTCACCGCCGCCTTCAACGACCTTGCCACCACACTCAACGCCCACGCCCGTCGCCTTCAACAACCTCGCCGTCGCCCTCAACACCAACGCGTCCGTTGCCCCCAACGGCGACGCGTGTCGCCCCCACCGCCGACGCCCTCGTCACCCCCCAGCGCCCACCCACTTGTCACCCCCCAATGCCCACGCCTTCATCATCCCCCAACACCAACGTGCTCACCACTCCCAACGCCAATGCGCTGACCTCGTTGTCCCCAACACCGACCGCCTCGTCACCCCAACACTGACCGCCTCGTCACCCCCAACGCCCATGCCCGTCGCCCTCAACGCCCACGCGCGCGTCACCCCCCGCCACCCACACGCGCGTCGCTCCCAACGCCTACGCCCTCGTCACCCCCCACGTGCTCGTCACCCCCCAACGCCGACACGCTCGTCACCCTTCAACGCCAACGAGCGTCGCCCCCACCGCCGACGCGCCCGTCACCCCCAGCGCCCACCGCCTCGTCGTCCCCAACACCGACCGCCTCGTCACCCCAACACCGACCGCCTCGTCACCCCCATGCCAACGCTCTCATCGCCGTCAACGCCAATGCCTGTCGCCGCCACGCCGACGCCCTCGTCACCCCCAACGCCCTTGGCCTCAGCGGCCTCAACACTGTTTCCGGGTCGCTCGAAATGGCCACGTCACCGTTGCGCTCGATGCCAGTGCACCCATCGCCCCATTCTCGTCCCGTCACGCTCAACGCCCGCACCCTCTCCGCGCTCAATGCCAACGCTCTCGCGCGCACAACGCCCACGTCGCCATTGCGCTCAATGCTGATGCTGTCGCCGCCCCCGTTCCCACACTCACCTCCAACATCCACAACATTGTTGCACTCAATGTCGTCGCCCTCGTCACCTCATCCTCGTCGCCCACTTAGGTATGCCTGCACGTTCTTTCCCGTCGCCCCATCTCCTAACCCCCGTCTCCTCGCCCCCAATGCCCACGTCGCCTCGTATTGTTGTACGTGCATGCACACCTCCACCGTGTACGCGTGCCCCTTCCGTGCATGCCAGCCCCGGTCGCACGCGCACACGACTCCACGTCATGCATGTTCCCCCACCCCGTCGCACGCCCTCAATGCACCGCCCCCGCCACCCACATGTCTGGTATGTACCCCTTCGGATGCTTCCTCGCGCATGATCTTTTGTCTGACCCCGACATCAGATCACTTCTGCACTTGATTGGCTGTATATGTATCTATTATATATCATGTACATGTGTTTAGTAGTGTACAAGTTCATGAATTATAATCTGCTCTTTGATCCCTAAACTGCGTGCTATCAGTGCTTGGAGTGACTGGACAATGCCCTGAGCAATTCATTGCACTATCTGAAATTACTGGGCCATATACTTGGGTACTTGAGCCTCCTGTCTCATAGAATTCCCTACCTTGACATCTACTTACCAAGTGTATCCAAGGCTAGCCTCAAGTGAAATGGGTACTTGGGCCAGAAAGTGGCCCGGCTTGGCCAATGCGCACATTGCTGGGGACTTGGGGCACTGGGTGACTTGCCCAAGGACCCCAAGTCACTGTCAAGTACCGGGAGTTTTCCTGATGTAGTGTCGAAGCCCTCGGCGCCTCCACCGAGACACCAATTTTGATGATATAATCAAGAGGAAAAAATCTGAGAGGGAAACCCCCCAAAAGATGCAAAATCTCACACTTTCGGAATAAGCGCCCAAATGTTTCAATTTTTCAGGGTGTCAGAAACGCAGTTTATGAGACCGATGGAGCCGCCTAAGTCGCAACGATGGGAGGAGCAAGAGAGAACAGATGGATTCGAGAGTGTCAGGCCTAGGGTAGTGCAACGTGCGCTACAACACCGTATGACGAGATGGACAGTCTGTTACAACTCGCTCAAGGTACTTCATTTCCTGTTGCCTTATTAGGAAGGACGTCGCTAAACAACGAGTTACGACCGTGCCCCAGCTCGTAACCGTTCCGACAACATAGCCACGACTGTGCCACACTTCGTCGGCATCTCGACAACACAGCTACGACAGTGCCACTGTTCGTCGGCATCTCGACAACGCAGCCACAACTGTGCCCCAGTCGCGTCCCCGTAAATACTCGATGCGACCGTTGCTCAATGTACATATATTTACTCGACCTCCTCTCTTATAAAAGGAGGTTCAACAAACGAGCCATTCTTCAGCTCGTTCTCTTTGTAAATACAGAACTGTTCTAATAAGAACCTCCTCTTCTAACGCTAAAGAGAATCCCAAGCAAACTAAGTTGATAAGCTCGCCTAAGTCTTCCGTGAAGACTTACTGCTTCGCTTATCGACCTTCACCTTCGTATAACCGAGACGTCTGGATCCCCTGATCCCACCTCTCACGCGTAAGAGTACTGTAGCCTGAGCCGCTTGTCACGTGATAAGGACCGTCCTTAACACTAGAACGAGCTCTCCTCTACACTAGCTCACCCTACAGTTTGGCGCAGAGCGTCAAACAAAAACACCCACCACGGAGCCAGCGGAACAAACCGCTGAAAAAAGACCATCAGACTTTGAAGTCCCTTATCTCCAATCAAACTGTAGTCGAAGCTTCCCCAACGGAAAAGAAGATCATTGCTGGACATTTGATCCATACAATCTCCTTTTTTACTACGACGGAGCCTTCAGCGCAAAGGAAAGTAAAGGGACATACGAATATCAGTGGGTCCCACCCATATACAGATACAACCTTCCCCCAGCAGCAGAATACTACAGAGATAGATCTAAAAGAGAAAAAGAAGACGGAACCTACGACAACTCACATTGGAAGCGCCCAGATTATTCAAGACCTCATATCGGGCCCCTCTCATCAGAAGAACTCTGGAAACACCCGGACGCACAAAAAGTCGAAGAGAAACCTTACACCGGGAATATTAAGGACTACTGGGAATTTGATCCCGATACCGACACAGCCGATACGACAACCGAACCACAGAACCCTCAAACCGAACTCCAGCATCCTCAAGAAGCCGCAACAACCGCACCGCATCCAGAAGAAACCGCGCCAGAACCTGAGAAAGCAGTATCAGACACCCGAACAGAGTCTGATTCCAGAGGAAGTCGAGAAAGCAGCCCATCAAGCACAGCAGAAGCGGAAGGACATACAGAGAAACCAACAAGATCTCCATCAGTTAAATCAGACGAAGATATCTTCGGAACCAGAAGAGGAAGACAAGGAAATCTATTCGGAAGACCCGAGAACTTCACAACAATGGGAGACGCTGCCGCCTCGGTACCCGACCCCGCCACCGCACTTGGCAATGTCCCCCCTGGAGAGACTAATGTACCGCGCCAGACGCCTGCAACTCCAACACCAGCCGATCCCGCAAAACCGAGACATGAGACTCGATTTCCCATAAGATTCGGTTTAGGCGAACCAATAAAATGGAAAATGCCATCACCGCGGTCACCATCGCTTTCCGACCGATCGGCCGATAATAAGAAAGGAAAAGAAGTTCAGGACTACGTATTCGGAAGAGGAGCGACCGCGGATCTTCCGAAAGGATCGAGATACCCACCAGGGAATTCCCCACCGAGAGGAACAGGGACAACCGGATCAAAGCCCGACGACAAGGATAAAGGATTCAAGCTAAACGCATTAGGAGTATACGACGGAAGGGATCGGGCAAAAGCAGCAAGGTTTGTAGAACAATGCGTACTTCACTTCATAGCATTCCCCAACGCATATGCTGCCAACATGCGTAAGATAACCTTCGTGCTCTCACATCTCACCGATGGACCTGCCCTTCACTGGGCGTCCCTTTTAATAAGCAAAATCGATAAGATACAAGATCGCGGCCTAGATCCAGAAGTGTACCTTCCATGGACGGCGTTCCGCGACTACTTCTTAGAGACCTTTGGAGAAATAGACCCCGGAAGGGACGCTAGATTCAACATACAGCGCCTGGAACAAGGCACTATGGAAACCAAAGATTATATCACGATCTTCAGAGACTATGCCATGGAAGCTGGTTACGATCATAAAGCATTGATCGACCAATTCAAGAGAGGACTGCGCAACGATATCGTAGTCGAGATCCTCAAGAGAGATCACATCTCGAACGATATTGACGAATGGTACGAACTCGCATTGCGCATCGATAATAACTGGCGAGAAGCTCAAGCATTCCAACGACACTATACGAGACCAATGAACCCGACGAGCGACCTCACCCTACTATACAAGAAACCACAGACGTACGTTCCATTCCGAAGAGGAAACGGAAATAAAGGAAACAGTACCACCACCAGGGTCGCTCAGACCGGAAACAACGGCCGAAACTTCAGGCGCCTTACCCCGCAAGAACGTACCGAACTCCAGAAATCAGGATCATGCTTCTATTGCCGGAAGCCAGGACACATCTCCAGGAACTGCCCAGAGAAATGTACCCAAACAATGATCAATGCACGAACGGCGAATCTAACAGAAGAAGAATCCCCGATTGATCAGATCACCAAGCTTATGAACAAGATGGACAGTGAAACGTTCGCACGCACTGCCAACATGTTCAAAGACAATCAGGGTTTTTGAATCGTCCTTCAACTGCGGCTGTTGAAAGGACACAGACAACGAACTTTTCAAATCAATCTCCTGTGCAGGAAACAGGAGATGACGTAAATAGAACAGTGTATATAAGATCATACCAAGATGGAGCAACGCACGCTCCATCAATTCATATACCTGTTATGTTTCATGGAAAGTTCCGTAAAGCCGCAGCAAAAGCGCTATTGGATAGCGGAGCGAGCAGCACCCTGATCCATCTGGACTTCGTACGAAAACACAGGATGAATCCAATCCAACTCAAGAAGCCGATACCAATATACAACGTTGACGGATCTCGGAACACTCTGGGAGAGATCAAACAGAAGGTATACCTTCCGATGACAATGGAAGGGATCAACGGAGAGATTCACCGCGAAAGCCTAGGATTATTCATCACGGCCCTAGGAGGAGACGAAGTAATTTTAGGAACCCCTTGGCTCAAAAAACACAACCCCAACGTTGATTGGAGAAAGAGACAGATTACGCTACAGACATGTCCAGGTACGTGCTCCACTACAAGTAAAACAATGACCGTCCAAGGAAAGGACGAACCCTTTCTACCATCATTCGAAGAACAGAAGGCGAACCATCACGCAACGATAGAAGAACAGGAAGATTCCGAAATCGATTCCGATCTCATAGAGATCAAGACGATCAGAACATTCTATGGGAAAACTGACATAGACGCGATACCAGTTGCAGAAGAAACGAACGAAACCAATACCTGGGTAACCGCGAGAGCAACTAAGGCACAAGAACTCGCAGAAAGAGCAGCCATGGGAGAGAAAAAGAAGACGCTCGATGAGATGATTCCACCCAGCTACAAACAGTATCAAAGGGTATTCGAAAAGAAAGCGTCGGAACACTTCCCAATCAGTAGACCTTGGGATCATGCGATAGACCTGACCGAAGGATGGAAATCTCGAAATTGCAAATTGTATCCGATGACGGTGCCAGAACGGAAAGAATTAGACACGTTCGTAGACGAACATCTACGAAAAGGATACATTCGAGAATCAAAATCAGAGATATCGTCACCCTTCTTCTTCATCAAGAAGAAAGATGGATCTCTTCGACCAGTGCAGGACTATCGCTATCTCAACTCCATCACGGTAAAAAATGAATACCCGATCCCGCTCATCTCAGATCTCATCGACAAACTCAAAGATGCTAAGATCTTCTCAAAGCTCGATCTCCGATGGGGATACAACAATGTTCGAATTAAAGAAGGAGATCAATGGAAAGCCGCGTTCAAAACGAACAGAGGCCTGTTCGAACCAATGGTAATGTTCTTCGGACTAACCAACTCGCCCGCAACGTTCCAAGCAATGATGAACGCACTATTCAAAGGATTAATAGACACGGGAAAGGTAGTGGTATACATGGACGACATATTGATATTCACAGAAACACTCGACGAACATAGAAGACTGATGAGAGAAGCCCTTCAGATTCTGGAACGGAACGATCTGTTCCTGAAACCGGAGAAGTGCTTCTTCGAACAATCATCAATCGAGTACCTAGGCGTGATAATCACGCATAACAAGGTACAGATGGACCCGATCAAAGTTCAAGGACTATCAGAATGGCCTACACCGAGGAAAGTAAAAGAAGTTCAATCGTTCCTCGGATTTGGAAACTTCTATCGACATTTCATCAGAGATTATTCTAAGATCGCGAGACCACTATTCCAACTCACGAAGAAGGACCATGACTGGAACTGGACGACCGAATGCGAAAACACCTTCAACAAGCTGAAACACGAATTCACGTCGTCCCCAGTCTTAATCATGCCTGACGAGAACAAACCGTTCCGTATAGAAAGCGATGCCTCCGACTTCGCGTACGGAGCTATCCTATCACAACCGGATGAAACCGAAAGATGGCATCCGGTCGCGTATCTGTCCAAATCATTGTCGCCGGCGGAACAGAACTACGAGATATACGACAAAGAACTTCTAGGAGTGGTGAAAGCCCTCGAACACTGGCGACACTATCTAGAAGGAGCAAACTACAAGATTGAAATCTGGACAGACCACAAAAATCTAGAATATTTTACAACAGCTCAAAAACTCAATCGACGACAGGCACGATGGAGTTTGTACCTATCCCGCTTCGACTACACCCTGGTGCACAAACCAGGAAGTACAAATAAAGCGGACGGACTTTCTAGAAGATCAGATCATAAAGAAGATATCCCAGACAATGATGAACGAATTCTACTCCACCCCTCTATATTCAAGGCTAGAGCCACTGGGAGGGGAACAGTAGAAGCGATCGGAGACAAAGAACTTCTCAGAGAACTAAGGAACTTCTCACACCTAGATGATGAAGTTTGGACAGCACTCGATACGATCAAAAGATCGGGACCACGTACCCTCGCAAAAGGAATTGAAGATTGGAACTTCGAGAACGATCTGATCATCAGAAAAGGAAAGATCTACGTACCACAGAATCTCGAACTGCGACGCCTGATCCTAAAATCGCATCATGATCTCCAGACGATTGGACATCCAGGAGAAATGAAAACTCTAGAACTGGTACAAAGAAACTTCTGGTGGCCAAAGATGATTTCCTTCGTAAAAAGCTATGTCCAAGGATGTCCCGTATGCCAGTCAACAAAGAATGTCACGCATCCGGCAAAACATCCACTACAACCTACGGAAATACCGGAACGACCATGGGAAACAATCACATCAGATTTCATTACAGATCTTCCGATCTCCAACGGATTCGATTCGATCAACGTAGTTGTCGACAGGTTCACCAAAACCGCAGTATTCACGCCGTGCCTAAAGACGATCAACGCAGAAGAAACAGCTGATCTTCTGATCGACAATGTTTACAGACGATTTGGACTATGGAAAAGAATGATATCGGACAGAGGCCCTCAATTCACATCCAAAGTATTCCAATCCATCTGCGAAAGTCTCGGAGTTATCTCGTCGCTCAGTACAGCGTATCATCCCCAAACGGATGGCGAAACAGAAAGAGTGAATCAAGAGTTAGAACAATATCTTCGAGCATTCTGCAACGGAGATCAAACGAATTGGGCAAAACTTCTACCAAAAGCAGAATTCGCACACAATATAAGACAACATTCAGCTACGAAAGCTTCCCCATTTGAACTCCTACACGGGTATCAACCGGTTTTCAACCCGGCAATACCAACCGACCCGCGAATACCGACAGCCGAAGAAAGAATAAAGAACCTTAAGGACGCATGGGACAACGCAGAAGCAAGTCTGGAAATAGCTGCCAAATTAATGAAAATGCAGCATGATCAAACATTCACACTGCGAGATCAACTCAAACAGGGTGACCAAGTATGGTTAGACGGAAAAAATCTTAACACGGTATACCCGAAAACTAAACTAGCACCAAAGCGATTTGGCCCATTCAAAGTTGAAAAAGTTATAGGACCAGTAACCTATCGCTTAGAACTACCGGCGAAGTGGAAAATACATCCGGTATTTCACGCAGCACTGTGAATTCCGTTCAAAGAAACAGAACAATACGGCGAAGCTTACGAAAAACCGCCTCCGGAACTAGTAAACGATGAAGAACTCTATGAACTAGAAACAATAATAGCCTCAAAACTAGACAAACGATATTCCGAACCATTACATTATTTCGTAAAATGGAAAGGCTACCCAGACTCCGGTAACACATGGGAACCTGCATCTAATCTCGAAGGATCGAAGACTGCGATTGCAGAGTTCCACCAGAATAACCCAAAGGCACCAAGGTTGCTACCACAGCCAATCAGAGATACCGGTGCAGAATCTACTGATCCTGATGAAATCACCGCAACGCAGCAAGAACGAAGGCCAGCACGACGAAAGAAACGCAAGACGAAAGGAAAACACTGGTGAGACTCAGCACCATTCAGGCGAATGCACTGCCAAAGAGGAGGGGATAAAAACCCTATGGGTTCAACGAGACAGACCACCAATGTCCATCACCCCAAACGCAACCAACACCTCCTCTACCAATTCAATCACACCTAGCAATGTCGACCGCATCTGCTTCGTCTGCAACAAAGTACACCGCACTCAGCAAGAACGAACCCTCTGCGGAGACTGCTTCATTGCTCGATCGGCAGCAATCTTCGCAGTTAAGCCAGTACCTCTTCCGCCTAGGTCAGGACCAGACGGAAGAACAAGGGGTAAGCCACTTAGAAGCACACAAGAGAACCCTAGCTGAAGCACCCGAATTCCTCACAGGTGCTAATGCCATCCCCGTTGCCCGGAGCAACGGAAGTCCAAGTGCCCGATTCCCCGATACTAGAAAGCCAGATAGCCCGCATGATAGCCGGAGTAGCGCTCGAACAAGCCAGAGAACGGATCAACGACCTCAAGAGGGAGTCGGCCGACGTCCAGAACATCTTGAAGAATCACATCAAGATGCTCAACGGAGAACTCCTTCAGCTAGACTTGAGGTACCTAACGCTCTCGACCGAGATGGAGGAACGAGAGGTCAAACTTCTTCGACGATTCCGGAAACTAGCACAGCGGCTATACTCAACGTCGCAGAACTCCGGAAATTCCTCACTAATGTTGGACACAGGGTCAACTGGCTCAATTGGGAAAGGCATACTTTCCGTGCCACCTACGAAGGAGAAATCCTCCGAAGACGACTGGAAACTACTGGAGTTCCCCATATGTCGCCACGCGACGGCCCCGACATCGACCTTATCTTCCATGGACATCACATCTCCCCGGGCTATACTGTTCGACCCGATCCCATCACGTCCACCCTCGCCAGAACCCCGTACCTTCCTAACACCCCTCCTCGACCCGTCACCACTCCCACACCGCCGGGATCCCTACCCATCCCCGACTTCATCCAGACTAACCCCGTCCAGCCTCCCGTCGCTAGAGACGACATATCCGGAGGATACGCCGGACAGACCCTTGTTTCCACAGAGCCCAGACGACCGACAGGAAGATCCCCAATGGAAAGTCCGCGACGTGTACCTTGGACACCTTCTTCACTGCCAACGGTGCCTAGACCGTCAACTCCGTTCCCAGCTTCTGCTGACGACGCTCCCATGCCTTGGCACGGAGGTCCCCTTGCTTTTCCCTCGTTCCTACGCTCACACCCCGACCACGCTGGAAATCCCATCACCCAAGATCCCCGAGTCACCCCACAGCGACGTAAACATGAATCTGTCGACCCCGACGGAAGACAGCTCAAGCGAATCAGAGACGTCGGATTCCCCGATAAGTCGGGCGATGAGGAACTGCAGCAAGATCCAGGAAATCATCGAGCAGATGATGGAGACCCGCGATCGCCGGAGACGAGAGCGCGAGTCAACGGACGAGTCGGACAGTTCGGCGGAGGAATTGGACAGTCCGATGAACGACAAGAAGGAAGAAGTAGCCGAGAATCCCTCGGACAAATGGAACGACGAGCCGACCACATGGACGCAGGAGAAGTGGGACGCGATTCCCGCGAAGCCGCGGAAACGCTGCTGGAAATGCGGCGAGAGAGGCCATCTCCGCCGAGACTGTCCCCGTCGCAAGAACACTCCCCCTCACTTCCCCCGATCGCGGTCTTGCTATCCCCTCCGACCACAGACTCCTCTTCCTCGCCCTCGCCCAAGCTGTCTGGATATCAGCTACGGTCCAGGAACACTGATGTCCCACCCCCACCTCCAACGTACCGACACTACCGCCCGCGCCCACAGGCAGCTTCTGGGATTCCTCGCGCGACGTGAGAGTCTGACGCACGAAGCCGCCCAACACGCCACCGAACAGTGGTTGTACTGGGAGGACGCGGCACTCCGCACTCAGCGGGAACCCCCTTCGCGCTTCAACCACTCCTGGCGCGTCGACGATCTCTTCTGGAAAGAAGAAGACTGGGACCTGCAGGAAGCGGAGGAATCGAAGGATCACTGGCCGGAACCTTGGTAAGCGCACGGACGAACTTTTATCCACCATACGCACTCGGACTTTCTCGCTCATCATCATCATCATCATTGTCATCACGCTCTCACGACTCATCGTTACGATACTCTTCGGACTGATCACGGACTGCGCCCTCACTCGTACGCATATTTTCCTCGGACTTCTCTACTGTACAGGTTCCTATCGCCATGAGGAAGGCGAAGTGTTTGACATTCTCTCTACGACGCGCTGGACGCGTCGCTTACTTACGACTCACGCCTGACTATGTACGAATTCCCGCTTACGATCGACGGCAATGATTACATCACTGCCCCTTCCCATCGTAAGGATAAAAGGGAAGGCTACAAAGGCAACAACATCCTCAGACATCGTCTAAACCAACCAACTCGCACCACCCAAATCAACAAAATGTCTTCTACTCTTGCCTCCTCATCGCACAACCTCTCCACCACCAACCACACTCCCCCTACCACTCCTCCTCCCTCGCCCGTCCTCTCGCGCACTCCCACGCCCGACCCACAAGACGAAGAACTCCTTTGTCATCTCAAGAGAGTCACGGAACTCCTAAGCCGTCCGGACGTCGCTCGCGCCATGAAGAGGCCGAGAAGTCTAGACGAAGAAGCCATGCGGGAGTTGAAGGGGAGATGCGGCATTAGAGGGGTATTCCTGAAGCACGGCCCCCGGTTCAGAAGCCCGGACCACGCGACAACGGCTAGAATAGGGCATCGGTTAGGGTCTCCCACGATAGACGGAGAGGATATCAAAGTGGTAGAGGTGCTGCTAAAGCGATAGAATAGAATTCTATCGCCTGGTTTCGGATAAGGATAAAAGAGTGAACATCAAAGCAAAAGAAAGCAGAAGCATGATGCAACCTACCCAATCACCCGATCTCGCAATCTTCACCGCGACCACCCCTCGTTGGCTGATCATCGTCCTAAGCATCATCGTAGGACTCACGATCCTCGTCTTCCTCGCATCAACCCTCTTCCTAATGCAATGGCGTCGAGCGAACGATCAACAGCCCGTTCAAGATATCCCCATGGAAGCAATAAGATTCATGAATCTACGGGACGTAGATTCTAGAGAGGGGGCTAGTGTTACAACTCGATAAGGTATCTCATTTTCCCTTACCTTATTCGGAAGGACGTCGCTAAACGACGGATTACGACTGTGCCCCAGCTCGTAACCGTCTCAACGACGCGACCACGACAGTGCCACAGATCGTCACCATCTCAACGACGCGACCACGACAGTGCCACAGATCGTCACCATCTCAGCGACATAGCCACGACGGTACCACAGTCTCGTCTCCGTAGATACTTGATACAACCGTCGCTCAATGTACATATGTTTACTCGATCTCCTTTCTTATAAAAGGAGGCTCAACGAACGAGCTATTCCCCAGCTCGTTCTCTTTGTAAATACAGGACTGTTCTAATAAGAACCTCCTCTTCTAACGCTAAAGAGAATCCCAAGCAAACTAAGTTGATAAGCTCGCCTAAGTCTTCCGTGAAGACTTACTGCTTCGCTTATCGACCTTCACCTTCGTATAACCGAGACGTCTGGATCACCTGATCCCACCTCTCACGCGTAAGAGTACTGTAGCCTGAGCCGCTTGTCACGTGATAAGGACCGTCCTTAACAATCCACTTCTATCGCCTCAAAATAAGCGAACAAGGAAACGGAAACCTCTACGTCTACTTCTGCCCATACGTCACCTACCGCTACAAACTCGAGCAACCCCCAAAGTCCTTCTACGCGCCCAACGAGAAAATACCAGTTGACACTCGACACACCCACCGCCTCCTTACCCCAGGCAACACCCCCAGCCCCACACCAGAGCCAGAGGTCATCGACCTCACCCACTTATAAACAATTCCATTGTTTGGACTCAACGGTTCCGACTCCAGCTCCGAAACAGGCTCTGACACCGACATCGAGAACTGCTGCATCTTCCCCCTCCCACTAGGCTTCACCCAAGAAGAAGACGACCTCTTCTTTGCTCGACTTGGAGACACCACCCAAGAAGTTGCCTTTGTAACCACTGAGCTTAGTGGCATCATCTGGTACTTCACCGACGGAGACCAACCCGACCTCACCGAAGCTGACTTCAACTTCATCGCCGCCTCCGCCCTACCACCTGTTACCAACAAAGACTTCTCTGACCTCGACGAACCAGTCATGGCTGCCCAGTGGATTCGCACCGACCCCCAACCCCCTCTCCCCGCCGAGCTTGCCAACTGCACCAAAATTGGTGGAACATGGAACATCGTCATCGGCCAAACTGGCTCTCCCATCCAACACATGAATAACGGCACCGACGATGCATGGCTCATGGAAGTAAATGGCCAATGGGTTGCCATCCCTGCCATGCTTGTTGCCGCCCTCAACCTGCCACCCCCCACCGTCAACGTCACTGCCCCCCCCCCCCATCACTGTCAACCCCCCTGCGGTCACTGTTAGCGCCCCAGCAGCCGCCGCCGCCAGACCCCCTTGAAAGAAGGTCCACACGAAAACTCCTGAAGGCTTCTCTGGGAAACGAGAGGACTTCAATGACTGGATGCGGTCATGCGAGGAGTACATGCGAGCCGCCGAGGATGACCTCATGACGGACAAGGACAAAGTACTCTTCATCCTCACCTACATGACGGGGGAAGCAGCACGCACCTGGAAGGCCGAGTACGAGGATGCGCACCTAGCCAATGGAGCTATGGTCGCCTGGGTGGACTTCCACAAGGCGCTCAAAGGCGCCTTCACCGACGTCAATGAGCAGCACCGTGCCGCGGTCGAACTGGACGGGTTCAAACAGACGAAGGGTACCACCGCCCATGAATACTTTGCCAGGTTTGAACAACTGGCAAGGAAGGCTGGGTACTCCACGGCGCAGGATCCCATCCACCTCATGCAGCTGCTTAAGCACAACATCTACTACCGGACCATCGACTCCATCTATGACAGCGGTCACGTCCCTCAGAAATATGAGGATCTCAAGGAGCGCATCATTCTGATTGATGGACTGCGACAGGAGCGGGAGGACCTGAAAACTCAACGCAGCGGCCCTGCGCAGAACCAAAAACCCAAAGGACAAGGGTCGTCCAATGGGCAGCAAGGGGGACAGGTCCCATGGCGACGCGACGGAACCGGCACGGTACACGGTGGCAAAGGACAGCCGATGGACGTCAACCGTGTCGACATTAAGGGCTGATGCTTCCGCTGTGGACAGAATGGCCACCAGGTGCGGGACTGCAGGGTGGACGTGAAGAACATCCGAGACATGTGGGGGAGGGACCGGTACACGGAACCACCAAAGCGGGAGGCTCGAGCACAGACGTTCGAGATGCCCACCGCTTGGGCTAGGAGCCTGTCGGCCAAAGATCGGAAAAGCGTGATGGACGCGCTTCAAGCTCCGCCGAAGGTGGAAGAGAAGAAGGAGGGTTTTTGAGGGGGCTGATGATGTACACGGCATCTGAAGCCCAAGTTTCTGTTTCTCGCTTGTCTGGTTTTGTTGCGCCTCGGTGGCCTGGTTCTCGTTTGCATATGCGCATTGTTGATTCGGACTGTACTACTACGGGGGATATCCCCATTATGACTTCTTTTACGGACTCTATCGGTACGGGCACGCGTCCCGTTGTTATTTTAGATAGTCAGGCTTCAATTTGTGAGCCTTCGGCTTTGGATACGGCATCAGTTTCGGTTTCAGTTTTGGATATGGCTTTGGATACGGACTCGGTTTTGATCATGGACCCTGTGGAGACAGGGACAACACCGTGTGATGGAAGGGGCACGGCGCCCAAATCATGTTATATGGCACCTGGAACGGCTCAATGGACACTTCGTCACTTAAGGGAAGACAAACCCGAAAGTGCGATCGCAATCCTTCGCATCTGGACACACCATCGACGCCGCGACGAATCTACTTATGAAGCTATCAAGGAGATAACTGGAATGGAAGACAAATTGGCATGCCAAGCTCTACTAGAGCTCGCCACCCCCATGCAGTTCATACGCTCTGTTACAACTTGTACAAGGTACTTCATTTTCCATTGCCTTACTAGGAAGGACGTCGCTAAACGACGAATTACGACTGTGCCCCAGTTCGTAACCGTCTCAACGACGCGACGACGACAGTGCCACAGATCGTCACCACCCCGACGACAGTGCCACAGATCGTCGCCGTCTCAACGGCATAGCTGCGACGGTGCCACAGTCTTATCCCCGTAGATACTTGATGCGACCGTCGCTCAATGTACATATATTTACTCGACCTCCTTTCTTATAAAAGGAGGCTCATCGAACGAGCCACTCCTCAGCTCGTTCTCTTTGTAAATACAGGACTGTTCTAAATAGAACCTCCTCTTAAAAACTACTAAAGAGAGCATAAAGTAACTAACTCGAAAGCTCGCCTAAGTCTTCTGTGAAGACTTACTGCTTCGCTTATCGACCTCTAACTTCGTATAGCCGAGACGTCTGGATCACCTGATCCCACCTCTCATCCACACGAGTACTGTAGCCTGAGCCGCTTGTCACGTGATAAGGACCGTCCTTAACACTAGAACGAGCTCTCCTCTACACTAGCTCACCCTACAGTTTGGCGCAGAGCGTCAAACGAAACACCCACCACGGAGTCAGCGGAACAACCCGCTGAAAAAAGACCATCAGATTTTGAGATCCCTCAACTCCAATCAAACTGCAGTCGAGACTTCCCTAACGGAAACGAAGATCATCGCTGGACATTTGACCCCTATCATCTCCTTTTCTACTACGACGGAACCCTCGTCGCGAAAGAAAGCAAAGGAACATACGCATACCAGTGGAACCCGCCCATATACAGATACAACCTTCCCCCAGCAGCGGAATACTTCAAAGATAGATCCAAAAGAGAAAAGGAAGACGGAAGCTACGACAATTCACATTGGAAGCGCCCAGATTATTCAAGACCTCATATTGGGCCCCTCTCATCAGAAGAACTCTGGAAACACCCGGACGCACAGAAAGTCGAAGAGAAACCTTACACCGGGAATATTAAGGACTACTGGGAATTTGATCCCGATACCGACACAGCCGATACGACAACCGAACCACAGAACCCTCAAACCGAACTCCAGCATCCTCAAGAACCCGCAGCAACTACACAGCCTCCAGAAGAAACCGCGCCAGAACCTAAGAGAACTGTATCAAACCCCCAAATTAAGTCCGATTCCGGAGGAAGTCGAGAAGGCAGCCCACCGAGCGCAACAGAAACGGAAAGACATACAGAAGAATCAACAAGATCTCCACCAGTTAAATCAGACAAAGATATCTTCGAAACTAGAAGAGGAAGACAAGGAAACCTATTCGGAAGATCACAGAACGTCACAACAATGGGAGACACTACCACCTCGATACCCAACCCCACCACCACACTTAGCAATGTCCCCCCTGGAGAAACTAATATACCGCTCCAGACGCCTGCAACTCCAACACCAGCCGATCCCGCGAAACCAAGACATAAGGCTCGATTCCCCATGGGATTCAGTTTAGGCGGACCAATAGGATGGAAAGTACCATCGCCGCAACCATCAACGCATTCCGACCGATCGGCTGATAATGAGAAAGGAAAAAAGGTTCAGGACTATGTATTCGGAAGAGGAGCGACCGCAGATCTTCCGGAAGGACCGAGACATCCACCGTGGCATTCACCGCCAGGAGGAACAGGAACAATCGGATCTAAACCCGAAGACAAAGACAAAGGATTCAAACTGAACGCACTAGGAGTATACGACGGAAGAGACCGAGCGAAGGCAGCAAAGTTCATCGAACAATGCGTACTTCGCTTCATAGCATTCCCCAACGCATACAAAACCAACATGCGTAAGATAACCTTTGTACTCTCGCATCTCACCGATGGACCCGCCCTTCACTGGGCGTCCCTCTTGATAAGCAAAATCGATAAGATACGAGATCGAGGCATAGATCCAGAAATACATCTTCCATGGACGGGATTCCGCGACAATTTCTTAGAAACCTTTGGAGAAATAGATCCCGGAAGAGACGCTAGATTCAACATACAGCGCCTGGAACAAGGCACTATGGAAACCAAAGATTACATCACGGTCTTCAGAGACTATGCCATGGAAGCCGGCTACGATCATAAAGCATTGATCGACCAATTCAAGAGAGGACTGCGCAACGATATAGTAGTCGAGATTCTCAAGAGAGATCACATCTCGAACGATATCGACGAATGGTATGAACTCGCACTGCGCATCGATAATAACTGGCGAGAAGCTCAAGCATTCCAACGACATTATACGAGACCAATGAACCCGACGAGTGATCTCACCCTCCTATACAAGAAACCGCAGCCGTACGTCCCATTCCGAAGAGGAAACGGAAATAAAGGGAATGTTACTACCGCCAGAGCCGCTCAGACCGGAAACAACAACCGAAGCTTCAGACGCCTTACCCCGCAAGAACGTACAGAACTTCAGAAATCGGGATCGTGCTTCTATTGTCGGAAACCAGGACATATCTCCAGGAACTGCCCAGAGAAACGTACCCAAACAACGATCAATGCACGAACGGCGAACTTAACAGAGGAAGAATCCCCGATTGATCAGATCACCAAGCTTGTGAACAAGATGGACAGTGAAACGTTCGCACGCACTGCCAACATGTTCAAAGACAATCAGGGTTTTTGAATCGTCCTTCAACCGCGGCTGTTGAAAGGACACAGACAATGAACTTTTCAGAGCAACCTCCTGTGCAGGAAACAGGAGATGACGTAAATAGAACAGTGTATATAAGGTCATACCAAGACGGAGCAACGCACGCTCCATCAATTCATATACCTGTCACGTTTCATGGAAAGTTCCGTAAAGCCGCCGCAAAAGCACTGCTAGATAGCGGAGCAAGCAGCACCCTGATCCATCCAGATTTCGTACGAAAACACAAGATGAATCTGATCCAATTGAAGAAGCCAATACCAATATACAACGTTGATGGATCTCGTAACACTCTAGGAGAGATCAAACAAAAGGTGTACCTTCCAATGACGATGGAAGGGATCAACGGAGAAATTCACCGCGAAACCTTAGGGTTATTCGTCACAGCCCTAGGAGGAGACGAAGTAATCTTAGGAACCCCTTGGCTCAAGAAACACAATCCTCATATCGATTGGAGGAAAAGGCAGATTACACTACAGACATGTCCAGGTACGTGTTCCACTACCAGTAAAACAATGATCGTCCAAGGAAAAGACGAACGCTCTCTACAATCATTCGAAGAACAGAAGATCAACCATCACACAACGATAGAAGAACAAGAAGACCCCGAATTCAACTCCGATCTCGTCAATATCAGGATAATCAGAACGTTCCATGGAAAAACTGACGTAGAAACAATGCCGATTGCAAAAGAAACAAACGAACCCGACATTTGGATAACAGCAAGAGCAACCAAGGCACAAGAACTCGCAGAAAGAGCGGCCGTAGGAGAGAAGAAGAAGACACTCGATGAAATGATTCCGTCTAGCTACAAACAGTATCAGAAGGTATTCGAAAAGAAGGCGTCGGAACGCTTCCCAATCAGCAGACCATGGGATCACGCGATAGACCTGATTGAAGGATGGAAACCTCGAAATTGCAAAGTGTACCCAATGACAGTACCGGAACGGAAGGAATTGGACACATTCATAGATGAACATCTACGAAAAGGGTACATCCGAGAATCAAAATCAGAGATATCATCGCCGTTCTTCTTTATCAAGAAGAAAGACGGATCTCTTAGACCAGTGCAGGACTATCGCTATCTTAACTCGATCACGGTCAAAAATGGATACCCGATACCGCTCATCTCAGATCTCATCGACAAATTAAAAGGCGCTAAGATCTTCTCAAAGCTCGATCTCCGATGGGGATACAACAATGTTCGAATCAAAGAAGGAGACCAATGGAAAGCTGCGTTCAAAACAAACAGAGGCCTTTTCGAACCAATGGTAATGTTCTTCGGATTAACCAACTCACCCGCGACATTCCAAGCAATGATGAACGCACTATTCAAAGAATTAATAGACACAGGAAAAGTAGTGGTCTATATGGATGACATATTGATATTTACAGAAACACTCGACGAACATAGGAAATTGATGAAAGAAGCCCTCCAACTTCTAGAACGGAACGATCTATTCCTGAAACCAGAGAAGTGCTTCTTCGAACAACCATCAATCGAATACTTAGGCGTAATAATCACGCACAACAAGGTACAGATGGACCCAGTCAAAGTCCAAGGACTAGCCGAATGGCCCACACCAAGGAAAGTAAAAGAAGTCCAATCGTTCCTCGGATTTGGAAATTTCTATCGACGCTTCATCAAAGACTATTCTAAGATCGCCAGACCCCTATTCTAGCTCACAAAGAAAGATCACGAATGGAACTGGACAGCCGAATGTGAACGTACCTTCGAAAGACTGAAACGAGAATTCACATCGTCCCCAATCTTAATCATGCCCGATGAAAACAAACCATTCCGCATAGAGAGTGACGCCTCCGATTTTGCGTACGGAGCTATCCTATCGCAGCCAGATGAGATCGAAAGATGGCATCCGGTCGCGTACCTATCCAAATCACTATCTCCCGCGGAACAGAATTACGAGATATACGACAAAGAACTCTTAGGAGTAGTGAAAGCCTTAGAACACTGGCGACAATATCTAGAAGGAGCGAACCACAAAGTCGAAATCTGGACAGATCATAAAAATCTAGAGTATTTCACAACAGCTCAAAAACTTAATCGACGACAAGCACGATGGAGCTTATATCTGTCCCGTTTCGACTATACCTTGGTACACAGACCAGGAAGTACAAACAAGGCAGATGGACTTTCTAGAAGACCAGATCATAAGGAAGACATTCCAGACAACGACGATCGCATCCTGCTCCATCCTTCGGTTTTCAAGGCTAGAGCTACCGGAAGAGGAACAGTTGAAGCAGTCGGAGACAAAGAACTTCTCAAAGAACTAAGAAACTTCTCACACCTAGATGACGAAGTTTGGACAGCGTTAGATACAATCAAAAGATCGGGACCACGCACTCTCGCAAAAGGAATCGAAGATTGGAACTTCGAGAACGATCTGATCATCAGAAAAGGAAAGATCTATGTGCCACAAAATCTCGAACTCAGACGCATGATCCTAAAATCACATCATGATCTGGAAACGATTGGACATCCAGGAGAAATGAAAACTCTGGAACTGGTACAAAGAAACTTCTGGTGGCCAAAGATGATTTCCTTCGTAAAAGGCTATGTTCAAGGTTGTCCCGTATGCCAGTCAACAAAGAATGTCACGCATCCGGCAAAACATCCATTACAACCTACGGAAATACCAGAACGACCATGGGAAACGATCACATCAGATTTTATTACAGATCTTCCGATCTCCAACGGATTCGATTCGATCAACGTAGTCGTCGACAGGTTCACCAAAACCGCAGTATTCACGCCGTGCCTAAAGACGATCAACGCAGAAGAAACAGCTGATCTTCTGATCGACAATGTTTACAGACGATTTGGATTATGGAAAAGAATGATATCGGACAGAGGCCCTCAATTCGCATCCAAAGTATTCCAATCCATCTGCGAAAGCCTCGGAGTCATCTCGTCGCTCAGTACGGCGTATCATCCCCAAACAGACGGCGAGACAGAAAGAGTGAATCAAGGAATTAGAACAATATCTTCGAGCAGTTTTGCAACGGAGATCAAACTGAATTGGGCAAAACTTTTGACCGAAAGCAGAATTCGCACACAATATACGACAACATTCTGCTACGAAAACCTCCCCATTCGAACTCCTACACGGATATCAACCGGTGTTTAACCCAGCAATACCGAACCGACCCACGGATACCGACAGGCCGAAGAAGAATAAAGAACTTTCAGAACGCATGGGACAACGCAGAAGCAAGCCTAGAAATAGCAGGCTAAACTAATGAAGATGCAGCATGACCGAACCTTCACGCTAAGAGATCAACTCAAACAGGGCGACCAAGTATGGTTAGACGGAAAAAACCTTAACACGGTATACCCAAAAACCAAACTAGCACCGAAACGATTCGGCCCATTCAAAATTGAAAAGGTTATAGGACCGGTGACTTACCGCCTCGAACTACCGACGAAGTGGAAAATACATCCGGTATTCCACGCAGCATTGCTGATTCCATTCAAAGAGACAGAACAATACGGCGAAGCTTACGAAAGACCACCTCCAGAACTAGTAAACGATGAAGAACTCTACGAACTAGAAACAATAGTAGCCTCAAAATTAGACAAACGATATTCAGAACCGTTACATTACTTCGTAAAATGGAAAGATACCCCGACTCCGGTAACACATGGGAACCAGCATCTAATCTCGAAGGATCAAAAGATGCGATCGCAGAGTTCCATCGGAATAACCCCAAGGCACCGAAGTTGCCACCACAGCCAATCAGAGATACCAACACAGAAGCCACTGATCGCGACGAAACCGACGCAACACAGCAAGAACGAAAACCAACGAGACGAAAGAAACGCAAGACGAAAGTGAGACACTGGTGAGACTCAACGACATTCAGGCGAATGCACTGCCAACAAGGGGGGGATAAAAAACCCTACTGGGTTCAGCAAGACAGATCACCAAATGTCCACCACCCCAAACGCAACCAACACCTCTACCAATCAAACCGTCTCATCCCAACAATGTCGACCGCATCCGTCTCGTCTGCAACAGAGCGCACCACACTCAACAGGAACGTGCCCTCTGCGGAGACTGCTTCATCGCTCGATCGGCAGCAATCTTCGCAATTAAGTCAGTACCTCCTCCGTCTAGGTCAGGACCAGACGGAAGAACAGGGGGTAAGCCGATTAGAAGCACACAGAAGAACCCTAACTGAAGCACCCGGATTCCTCACAGGTGCTAATGCGATCCCCGTGGCCCGGAGCCTACGGAAGTCCCAACACCCGACTCCCCGATCCTAGAGAGCCAGATAGCCCACATGATAGCCGGAGTAGCGATCGAACAGGCCAGAGAACGGATCAACGACCTCAAGAGGGAGTCAACCGACGTCCAGGAACATCCTGGAGAACCACATCAAGATGCTCGACGGAGAACTCCGCCAGTTAGACTCGAGGTACCTGACGCTCTCGACCGAGATGGAGGAAGCGAGAGGTCAAGCTTCTTTCGACGATTCCGGAAGCTAGCGCAGCGGCTAGTACTCAACGTCGCAGAGCTCCGGAAGATTCCTCACTGAAGTCGGACTCCAGAGTCAACTGGCTCAACTGGGAAAGACACACCTTCCGCGCCGCTACGAAGGAGAAATCCTCCGCAGACGAATGGAAACTACCGGAGTTCCCCATATGTCGTCACGCGACGGCCCCGACATCGACCTCATCTTCCATGGACATCACATCTCCCCGGGCTATACTGTTCGACCCGATCCCATCACATCCGTCCCTCACCAGACCCCCGTTCCTTCCTAACGCCCCTCCACGACCCGTCACCGCTCCCACGCCACCAGGATCCTCACCCATCCCCGGCATCACCCAGATCAACCCCATCCAGCCTCCCGTCGCTAGAAACGGATTACCCTGGAGAGCGATCCGGACAGCCCATGGCTCCCCCAGAGCCCAGACAACAGGACCGGCGATCCGCGACCAATACCTGGGGACATCTTCTCAGCTGCCCACAGTGCCTAGACCGCCAACTCCATTCCCGGTATCTTCTAGCGACACTCCCATGCCATGGCACGGAGGCCCCCCTGCTTATCCCTCGTTCCTACATTCACACTCCGACCACGATCGAAATTCCATCACCCAAGATCCCCGAGTCGCCTCACAGCGACGTAAACATGAATCTGTCGACCCCGACGGAAGACCACTCAAGCGAATCCGAAACGTCGAACCTCTCCGATAAGTCGAGCAATGAAGAACTGCGACAAAATCCAGGAGATAATAGAGGAAATGAAGGAAACTCGCGTTCGCTGGAAGCGAGACCGCGAGTCAATGGACAAATCGGACAGCTCGACGGACAATCCGGAGAAGGACGACAAGACGAAGGAAGCAGCCGAGAATCCCTCGGACCCATGGAGCGGCGAGCCGACCTACGTGGACGCAAGGAACAGTGGGACGCGATTCCCGCGAAGCCGCGGAAATGCTGCTGGAAATGCGGCGAGCGAGGCCATCTCCGCCGAGACTGTCCCCGTCGCAAGAACGCTCCCCCTCACTTCCACCGATCACGGTCTTACTATCCCCTCCGACCACAGACTCCTCTTCCTCGTCCTCGCCCGAGCCGTCCGGATATCAACTACGGTCCAGGAACACTGATGTCCCACCCCCACCTCCGACGTACCGACGCTACCGCCCGCGCCCACAGACAGCTTCTGGGATTCCTCGCACGACGTGAGAGTCTGACGCACGAAGCCGCCCAACACGCCACCGAACAGTGGTTGTACTAGGAGGACGCCATGCTTCGCACTCAGCGGGAACCCCCTTCACGCTTCAACCACTCCTGGCGCGTCGACGATCTCTTCTGGAAGGAAGAAGATTGGAACTTGCAGAAAGCGGAGGAATCGAAGGATCACTGGCCGGAGCCCTGGTAAGCACACGGACGAACTTTCACTCATCATTACGCACTCGGACTCTCCCTCTCCCCCTATCATTACGGCCTCACATCTATCACTTACGACACTTCTCGGACTGATCACGGACTGCGCCCTCATTCGTACGCATATTCTCCTCGGACTTCTCTACTGTACCGGTCTCTATCGCTCTGAGGAAGGCGAAACGCTTGGTATTCTCCCTATGGCGCGCTGGACGCGTCGCTTACTTACGACTGATTTTATTATGTACGAACCCCTGCTTACGATTGAAGGCAATGATTACATCATTGCCTCTCCACATCGTAAGGATAAAAGGAAAGCCACAGCGACAACGACATCCTCAGACACTGTCTAGCAAAACCCACTCGCACCACCCAAACCTACCAAAATGTCTTCTACTCTCACCTCGTCCTCGCGTAACCTCTCCACCGTCGACACCACTCCTCCTACTACTCCTCCTCCTTCGCCCGTCCTCTCGCGCACTCCCACGCCCGACCCACAAGACGAAGAACTCCTTCGTCATCTCAAACGAGTCACGGAACTCCTAAACCGTCCGGACGTCGCTCGTGCCATGAAGAGGCCGAGAAGCCTTGACGAAGAAGCCATGCGGGAATCGAAGGGAAGATGCGGCGTCCGAGGAATTTTCCGGAAGCACGGACCCCGGTTCAAAAACCCGGACCACGCGACGACGGCGAGGATAGGGCATCGGCTAGGGTCTCCCACGATGGACGGGGAGGACGTAAAAGTAGTAGAGGCGTTACTGAAGCGGTAGAATAGAATTCTATCGCTCGATTCCGGATAAGGATAAAAGGAGTGAACATCAAAACATGAGGACTCAGAAGCGTGATGCAGCCCACTCAGTCGCCCGATCTCGCGATTTTCAATACGCCCACTCCACGCTGGCTCATCGCCGTCATCAGCGTCATCGTAGGACTTACGATCCTCACCTTCCTCGCATCAACAATATTCCTCCTCCAATGGCGAAGAGCGAGCGATCGACAGCATGTTCAAGAGATCCCTCTAGAACCGCTTCGATTCAGGAATCTACGAGACGTAGATTCTAGAGAGGGGGATAGTGTTACAACTTGTACAAGGTACTTCATTTTCCATTGCCTTACTAGGAAGGACGTCGCTAAACGACGAATTACGACTGTGCCCCAGTTCGTAACCGTCTCAACGACGCGACGACGACAGTGCCACAGATCGTCACCACCCCGACGACAGTGCCACAGATCGTCGCCGTCTCAACGGCATAGCTGCGACGGTGCCACAGTCTTATCCCCGTAGATACTTGATGCGACCGTCGCTCAATGTACATATATTTACTCGACCTCCTTTCTTATAAAAGGAGGCTCATCGAACGAGCCACTCCTCAGCTCGTTCTCTTTGTAAATACAGGACTGTTCTAAATAGAACCTCCTCTTAAAAACTACTAAAGAGAGCATAAAGTAACTAACTCGAAAGCTCGCCTAAGTCTTCTGTGAAGACTTACTGCTTCGCTTATCGACCTCTAACTTCGTATAGCCGAGACGTCTGGATCACCTGATCCCACCTCTCATCCACACGAGTACTGTAGCCTGAGCCGCTTGTCACGTGATAAGGACCGTCCTTAACACGCTCCTCGAGCGCTAAGGAACAAACGGTCATTCCCACACAACTTGTGGTGGATTCCAAGCGCATTGTCAAGGCTCTCGCACTCCGGGACAGTGGTTGCACAGGCTCGTGTATCAACACAAAGTTTGTGCAGGAAAAACTCATCCCCACGCGACGCACTGCTCGCCCAATCCCAGTACGAAATGCAGACGGCACGCTCAACGCGGGAGGTCCCATCACGGAATATGTCACGCTTTGTCTAATCATTCAAGACCATGAAGAAAACATCGACCTCGCAGTCTCCAATCTAGGAGATACAGACCTCTTCATCGGACATGAGTGGCTGAAAAGGCACAATCCTCGCATCGACTGGAAATCGGGATCAATTGAATTTGACCGATGCCCTACAAGCTGCTCTCGTCCTCCTCCCCTTCTCAAAATTGATGATGACGAAGAAGAGGAGGAAGAGCCAGTCCACATGGAAAAGGATGAGCAGCTGTTCGCTTTCGACTGGGACAGTTACAAGACAACCTACCACATCCGGACCCATGCATCAGACATTGCAATCGAGGAGCACGCTAAGAAAAAGGAACAGACCTTCTCAGAGCGGGTCCCAACAGTGTACCATGAATTCAAAGACATCTTTGACAAAGACGACTTCGACAAGCTTCCTGAGCGACGCCCATGGGACCACGCCATTGAACTCACTCCTAACTTCAAACCGGTCAATTGCAAAGTTTACCCCCTCACATTGGACGAGCAGAAGCAACTGGACGCCTTTTTGGAAGAGAACCTGAGATCTGGACGGATCCAGCCGTCCAAATCACCCATGGCCTCCCCATTCTTCTTCATCAAGAAAAAAGACGGCTCGTTACGTCCTGTGCAAGACTATCGAAAGCTCAATGAGATGACAATAAAGAACCGTTACCCGCTCCCGCTCATCCAAGAGTTGGTTGATAAGCTTAAGGGAGCACGGCACTTTACCAAGCTCGATGTCCGATGGGGGTACAACAATGTTCGGATTAAAGAAGGGGACGAATGGAAAGCTGTGTTCCGCACGAACAAAGGTCTCTACGAGCCTACAGTCATGTTCTTCGGACTCACCAACTCCCCATCTACGTTCCAAGCCATGATGAATGACCTGTTCAAAGACTTGATCCATCAAGGAGTCGTGGTCATCTATTTGGAAGACATCCTCATCTTCACGCATACGCTAGAAGAACATCGTCGGATAGTTAAGGAGGTCCTTCGGATCCTGCGAGAAAACAAACTCTATCTGAAGCCAGAAAAGTGCGAGTTTGAGAAGGCAGAAATCGAATACCTGGGCATGATTGTCGGCGGAGGAAGGGTTCGCATGGATCCAGCAAAGGTTGCAGCAATCACCAACTGGCCAGCCCCCAAAACGAAGAAACAACTTCAATCGTTTTTGGGCTTTTGCAACTTCTACCGTCGCTTTATCAAGGACTTCAGTGGCATCGCTCACCCAATGACTAAGCTCACAGGGAAGACAGAATGGGTCTGGGACACCCCGCAGCAGGAGGCATTCGAGGAACTTAAGCGACGTATAACATCGCAGCCGGTTCTAGCAATCCCTACAGATGAGGGACAGTTCCGTGTCGAAGCGGACTCCTCCGACTATGCCACGGGCGCGGTACTTTCGCAACAACAGGACAATGGCAAATGGCACCCGGTCGCCTTCCTCTCAAAGTCCCTCAGCGAAGCTGAGAGAAACTATGAGATTTATGACAAAGAATTACTGGCTATCATGACGGCACTAGAGGAATGGAGACAATACCTCATGGGGGCACGACAGGAGTTTGAAATCTGGTCGGATCATCGCAATCTCACGTACTTCCGCAAGGCGCAGAAGCTAAATCGGAGACAAGCACGGTGGTTAACGGAGCTGCAAGAGTATCATTGTACGCTACTCCACAAGCCCGGCAAAACAATGGGTAAACCCGATGCTATTTCCCGACTAGCGGGCCTTGAGAAGGGGGAGAAAGACAATGAAAACATCGTCCTCCTGAAACCAGAACTCTTTCGCGCCCTCAACCATGCAGGAATTATAACCAATGGACCTGACAATGTCTTCATTGAGCGGATTCAGGAGGCTACCTTACTCCGAGACCATGCAGTAGAACGCGCCTTAGCACTCAAAGTGAAGGGATGGCTGGAACACGCAGACGGAACGGTCACCTGGCAACACAGACTCTATGTCCCAAGAGACAAAGGACTCCGTGCAGACATCATCCAAGCTCATCATGACGGCCCGCTTGTCGGTCATCCAGGACGATACAAGACCCACGAGCTCATTACACGCAACTACTGGTGGCCTGCCATTAGAGACGATGTCCGGAAATATGTCGAAGGATGTGAGACCTGCCAACATACCAAGATTAGACATGATCGCATTGCCGCTCCACTCCACCCACATGACCCGCCACAAACGCCTTGGGAGCATGTATCCATCGACTTTGTCATGCCGCTCCCAGTCTCGGATGGAAAAGACGCCATCTGCAATGTGAACTGCATGGGTACCAAACAGGTTGTATTCTGGGCCACGACCAAAGACCTAACGGAGGACAAACTTGCCTTCGAGTACCTACGCGAGGTGGTCCCCCATCATGGAATTCCTAGAAAGATCGTCAGCAACCGTGGCAGCGTGTTTGTCTCCAAATTCACCACGGCATTGTTCCAACTGTTAGGCATTGAAGGGAACCCGTCCACGGCATATCACCCTCAGACGGACGGACAGACCGAACGCTCCAACATGACCATGGAAAACTACCTTCGCATCTTCGTCAATCAACGACAGGACAATTGGACACGTTACCTCCCACTTGCCATGACTGCGCTCAACAACATGGTCCATAGTTCGATTGGGATGTCTCCCAACTTTGCAAACTATGGTCGGGAACTCTACCTGGGGACAAACCCTCGACGCGAGACAGACAACCCATCGGCGAATGAGTTTGCACAACGCATGTGAGACATCTATGAGGAAGCCCGCTCTGCGCTAAAGGCCGCACAGGATGATCAAAAGTGCTTTTACGATCGCAAGAAGGACGAACCAATAGATTACAAAATTGGCAACTTCGTCTGGCTGGAAGCCAAGACCAGAGACAGCCAAACCGTAATCAAAACGGCACGTCCTATGCAAAAGCTAGATGACAAGCGCTTTGGTCCTTTCGAAATCCTGGAAAAAGTCGGAGCATCGGCCTACAAGCTTCGCCTCCCTGCATCCTGGTCACGAAAACATCTGGTCTTCAACGAGTCCCTCCTATCTCCACATAACGGTCCCGCCTTTGACAATCAGAAAGCACCTACACCTCCACCCCCAGAGTTAGTCCAAGGAGAGGAAGTCTATGAGGTCGAAAAGATTATAGACTCCAAGAAGGTTGGTCGCGGCTTCAAGCACCTGGTCAAATGGAAAGGCTACCCAGACAATGACAATACTTGGGAGCCTCTCACCAATCTCCAGAATGCCAAAAAACGCATTGACGACTTCCACCGTGAACATCCGGGTGCCCCGAAACCTGCACGCCTTAATCGTTGGGAACTCCTGTCGGAGGAAGAAACTGGATCTGATTACGACGAGGACGTCGAATCTAAGGAAGGGGTGATGTCATGAATGGTCTATAATTTTCTTTTTACTTTACATCGGTTACACGCTTTAGGACTTATTAGCTTATCACCGGTCCGGCTCCACTTCAGCCCGGCCCCGGTTCATCTATATCCCGCCCAGACCCATGTGACTCATCTCGGCCCGGGTCTGACTCCTTTCTCTTGACTCATGCTGTACAATACTGACTCATGCTGTGCTCTTTTACATACGACTGCTTACTTATACTAGGTCTGCTTACTGATCACCGTGTATCGGTTGCTTACCTAAGTCTCTCTCCTCTTGTGTATATAAGGCTCACTCTCGCTGTACATATTCCTTATCTCGAGCTAGTCAATTCTACCGACTTTGCTTGCCTTCCCTTGTCTGTTGCCGTGTCTGATCGGCTCCCCTCCGTCATCCTCATCTTCTAGTCAGCTGTGTCGTAACTTGGTGCTGTCGCACTAGTCGTTGCTGACACCATGGTCGTCGGTCAGGAAGTCGCTCGGAGGTTTTCTTGTCAAATATAGACGCGAAGTCGCGGTACGGAGGGGGGACTAAGTCTTCGAAGGTTTGCGGGTGTGCGTTCTCTTTGGAATGCTCTGCAAGCTCCTGCGCTTTTGTAAAGCCCGCGCGGATGGGTACTGCATCTGGATTAGGACCATCTGTTTCAGGGAGGATTCCAGCGCGGCGTAGTCCATTGATCTCCCAGTCTCGGAATACCATGGGCCGCTCGTCGTCATCCTCAGTGAAGAGTTGTGTAGGTAGAGGGGAGCGATGGACCGTGCGAACGCGAACACCTTTGACTCTGCATGCAGGAATAACATAAGTGGGGACTGGGGTCCAGGACACATATGTCGGCTCTGGGTAGTGTTGCCGCAGCTCCGAGATTTATTAGCTCCGAGCCGAGGTTCCGGCTCTGATCTGTACCTAGCTCGATGGATCGCGGACCTTAATTCATGCCTGTTCTACATCTAACGAACAGAGCATCATGTCAGCTTGTGTCTCGGCTCAGAGTCGGTCAACGGAGTCCCGAACTGCCTAGTTGTTGACATGTTACCAGTCAATGTGGAGATCTCGTCAGCCCACGCGTGTAGCGAATGCCACACCTGTCGGATGCAGGGACCGTCTTTTATGAGTACTGACTCCCAAGCACGATATACATACAAGCGAAAAATGACTACAGATAATACAAGAATCCGCGCCGCATCGCCCTCTCCGCAGGGAGAGGAGATCCCCACGTCCACCGCTCCCTAACAATACAACCCGCGCGCGAGCTCCGCCTTGAGCGTTTTCACCTCGCACGCACACCTGGTCTTGACCTCTCATCTGCACAGGTTATACAGCAACTGAGTGCATGTTCGGCTAGATTGTGCGGTGAGCACGCGAACACGAACGAGGGGAGGAGTTGTGCGCAGGAGTTGTGCGTGCTTCCTCATGTACGTGGTCTGCTAACATTCCATGCGCCTTGAGCCGAACTGCGAACACGAAAAATGTGTTGATCAGTATCAAGAAACACCAGTTCGATACATAGGAAAGGGGGACGTACAATTACGGTCCAGGCTGCCAAGTAGCACCACCTTTGCCATGCCCTTCGTATCGCGCTCACATCCACGCTCGCCATCGCCACCGAGGATCGCCGAATGGTCGACCCAATGCTCGTCCTTCCAGACCGCTGCGCGGAGGATGAGGTCGTCCATATTGCACTCCCATGCGCCCTTGCCCTCGCCGCTGAAATCGACCACTTCGCTGCGGACATTGAGAGAACTGAGGTAATTGCCGCGTGACGTTTGCACCTTGAGCGAGGTTGAGTGCGAACGAACATGGGAGATCAAGAAGGCGACGGCCAATTTTGCAGCCTCGCCGAGCGCAGTGGCGTTGGTCCCCAGTCCATCGAGCTCCATGATGACAGGGAGCGGGACGACAACAGTCCATCGTCCGCTCTCCCCATCGCAAGCGATGACAAAAGGATGTTGGTATCCATAACGAGGACGCTGAACCCAGGGACGAGCTTGAGAGAAGGCCGGACGGATCCTTTGGGAGCAGCGTGCGGGCATTTGCGCCTCTGGGTTGGTGGCGCCGACGAGGTCGGGGTGATGCGCTGCGTTGCACTGGCTGAAGCAGGTTGCGAAGATAGCGCCGGCGAGCCTACAGAAATGAGAGGGGTGAAGGCAATGAGCATCAAACTTCGCTCTCAAGCAAAAAGGCTGCCATACCTTGAGCTCTCGAACCTCCTCCGTATCCTCATCATTGTCCTCGCTCTGGCTGGAAGACTCGCCAGGGTTATCTATGCCGTCGGCGTCCACTTCCATCGTGTCGACGACACTCCATCGGGTGCCCCTCAAGCATTGCTTCTCCTCCTCCTCCTTCGCCAAGCGCTCCTCCTGGGCCCACAACGCAACCTTCACGGCCAGCGGACCCTCGATGGACCACTCTCGATCGCCGCACCAGGTGAAGCCGTCCACGAGCCTGGAGAACCGCGCGCCCGCCCACGCGACACGCTGCCAACAAAGATCGGTATCTTCCACGCGATCGCTGTCGTCCTCGTCCACCAACATGCCGTCGTTGCCATCCAAGCCACGCGGTGGTCCGTGCTCATCCAGCACCTCCATCTTGCAGCTCACCGTCATGCTGCCCGACAGCGGCAACGCGTCGTCCGGTTTGTCCGTTTTCCAGAACCCGCATTCGAAAAGCTAGCGGCCTGTCCAAGCCATACCACGCACGCACCAGTCCTCCGGGAGGGCAGTGCGCGTGGGGAGCTTTTTCCCGGCGCTTTGGGAATTCGGGAGGGCACGACTGGGTGCTTTGGAGAGGACCAGGGCATAGCGTGTTCAAGCAGCGCCACCACGTTGTGGGTCTTGAAAACGGTGGCGAGGAAAGTTGGGATGATGGTGATGTAGGAGGTGACACCAGTGTGGGAGGTGACACTATCAAGCGCGTGGGACAGCATGGTGAAGGTGAGCTCGACAGTCATTGTAAATGCGGGAGGGGTCGCCTCGGACGCGGATGGCTCGGAAAGAGTGGGCGGAGGCGAGCCAAGGATGGCTTGAAGTCGTTGAGCTGGATATTTGTGAATAGCATGCCATGCATGAGGACGAACAGGTCCGATGCACTCAAGTCCAGTTGCGCGCGACGTGCTTGAGCGGCCGGGGACCGCGACTGGATGACGTGCTCGCGCGAGAATGCTGAAGAGTGCGTGGCAATCAAACTGTGCATCAAATACACCGTGTCGATCATGGCAGAGAAAACGGACTAACCTCTTGCTAAAATGGTATATTGTTCGAAGGTCCTCGCCTTCAACGTTGCGACTGAGTTGATCAAGGTATCGACGAGGCCTATGGTCCCCACAAGCTCCACATCGCAAGCAGGTGACGCGCAGAACGATCACGTGCATACAGGCTCACCAAATGAGACTCTTTTGGACAATTCTCTCGGACGGTCACGGTGTTTATCTTTTTGTAGCAATCTATAGTACGATAGGTAACTAGTTATGCAATAATAACCAGATTGGTCGAGCTTAAGTGATCTTCAGAATTCAAACAAGTTCGGCGCTTAATCTGGCTCGCGCAAGGCGCCGCGCCCACAAAACACTTCTTTGACATCTTTGAGACACTGCTCATCCTGATTCCTCGTACGTCCTCGTGTCTCTTCCCCATCGTCAATGCCTGACTTGCGTTGCAGGAAACACCCCTTCTCAGCCTGCACATACTGAAATTCACCCAGTTTGAGCTCGAAGAAAAGCATGTTTCACCATCCTCCTCCTCCTCCCGCGCTCTCTGCCACCGCCCGCGTCCGCACGCCGTCCACTGATGCCACGTCCGGAGTCCAGTTCCATGAAATTTCCGGTGTCGAGATGCGCGAGTGCGTCTCGACGAACAGTGGCGATCTCTGAACTCAGGTCCCCCAGGCCGATCGCGAGTGAATCAAGGCCGACCTTCCCAAACTTGTTCTCAACGAGTCAAGGTGCGTTCGTCCAACCTTCGTTTGCGAACTGGGACTCACGCGTCACAGTCAAATCACTCGCCACACCACTACCCACGCTATTGCCGCCATCGCTGGGATCAAGGACTCGCAGCCAACTCTCCACATCATCAATGCCCTCTCGATGAAGCTCCCTCCCTTCCAGGTCTTCTCTCCTCTCCGCAAGACCCTCCAGCAATATTTCTGAGTCTGTCGGTCGCCATCCTCTCCCAGCTCTTCATGCTCCAGTGCACAGGCAAGGCGGAAACCATCACTACCCACTACCTTGCCACCCCCGGCGCATACAGGGCTCATTACATACCCAACTGGATGTACCGGTGCGTGCGCGCGGTTTCTCTCTCGGATACGTGCCCTAGAACCGCCCCAACAGGCATTTCTCGGAAGGCCTCATCGCCGTCGCCGCAGGCCTTGTTCAAACCGGGCTCTATGTCGACTTTTTCTACGTGTATTTCACAAAGTTCGTCCCCCATCCCCGCTCCTCCCTCCCTTATCCACCTAATAACTCTCGCAGTGCTCCAAGGTCAAAAGTTTGAGCTCCCGGCATAAGCCCGTACAGACTGGCACCACATTTTATTCATGTACTTAACGTTCCAGAAGTATCTACCCCGTTGCATTGTCCCCACCGCGTTACGATCTTCCATGCTCGCTTCCACCCATTTGAGCTGCTGCGTTCCGGAGGGCTACGTCGGGGGACGTAGTTGTATGCTGGTCATCCACGCGTACCTACTCGTAAGTATGTCAACATGTTTCGTAATAGCCAAAGCATCGTAAGTTACGGTCCAGCTTACCACATGGCTGCAACGTCGCCGAAGACGTTTAGCTCGGAGACGAAGGTTGGCAAGCTGAAGGAGCAGCAGTTCTTGGTTGTGTGCGGAATCAACGGTGGTGTACATCAAGTTAGTAGGCGTATTGGCCTGGCTGTCTATGTCAGGTCTAGTTTTCGGGTTCTGATCGCGTTGAATCGGTACTCACCATGGACACCTTAGACTGAGACATGTGGTGGGGGGAAAGCTTTGTCGTTTCTGTGATTCTTGGCTAAATAGTGACGTTAGTTGCAGGGTCTCGTGACTCCGAAGTTGGCCAAATTGTCGGCTGCCTCTCAGGCCCCCTCACCATTCATATTCGATTGTGAAAACGGTACGCGCTCTCCGTTGCACTCTATATTTTACTTGCACATCGCGTACTCTACGGTCCTTATGGGGTAACTCTCGAGATGCGGTGTGCAGTGAGCAGGTCGAGAAAGGCGGCACCACTCACTGCCACTCGCACTTCGCAAAACCAACCACCACAGCCCGAGGTCACCCTCGACTTTTCATCCGCATGCGCTCTCTCACTCCTCTCCATTCAGTCCTCCAATAATAACTCTCAAAGTCCCCCTCTCTCACAGCCTAGCAAACTACACGCGCCTCGCGTCGCGCTGACCATCCCCCCGACTGACTTCACACCACGGACCCTTCTTCGGGAACGGTGCGTGTTTCTCAAGACTCTGGTCTAACCTCACGGAATAATAAACGATGGCTAGGACGCATTCGGACACGAGTCGTAACGCGGCACACCTAGGTTTAGCAATGATATCATGTTTGTACCCTCAATCATGGCTCTTCGGATCCTCTCTTTTTCTCCGGCCTCGCCCTCCCCGTCTCCCGAGTATGTTCCCGCACCAGGTGGGCGTCTGCTGTCCCCCACGCCTACTGCCAGGTTGGGTGTAGCTGTGCCCTCGCCCAGTCGCGAGCGCATGCGTAGTGCCTAAGGTAGCATCCGAGATCAGTTCGGATTGAGTGGACACCGGAGCCCTTCCCATTCTCCTTCGCCGCCACCTCTGCCCTCTCAGATATCCTCCTCTCCGCCGAACTCGGATACCGCATCGTCTGATCTATGCACGCAGCACCTCGCGGAGATGGCGCGCGTGTTCTATCTGGGGTATGGGACTCGACGGCGGGGACGGCACCGCCATTGTATCGCGTCTGTTCCGTCCGAACGTGGCATTAATTAGCAACAATTCTGTGTTTGTACCCTCAAATCTAGTACTGTTTCAAGATCCCTGTGGAATGCTCTACGGCGCGTCGACTCCGACGATGTGGAACATCGGCCCCTCGATGTTCCTTCTGAACCAATGGTACACAAACTCGGGTGCTTGCGGAGCTGCTCAGCGTGGAGCTAGTGCTTCTCGGGAGCATTCAACTCTGTAGAAGCTCAGGGGATGCGCCCCGTGAATTGAAACGCGCATCGTGCAGCGCGGAGATTAAGGTAATCTGCTGTATCGTGCTTGATGCTCACACACGACAAGCACTCGTGGGTGCAGCCCTTTGCCCACACCTTTTTATCATCCAATGCGGTATCATCGTTTGCACTGTTGCAGGCCGACTTTTTCCGCAGAAGCCTGGTTTCTTGTTGACTCACGCGCTTTGTCCCGCAGCGCCCTCCTTCGTTATTGAGTTAGGTGCACGAGTCAAGCTGCGTGCTGCCGGTTTCCTCCTCAAATGTGTACACCCAAGATCTTCTCGTCCCCGAAGGATCCCGCAACCACGTCCGCCATGTTCACATGTTGCGTTAGCCGTCTACCGAGTCGGTGGCGAGCATCCACATGAACCATCCACGCACAAGGACGAGGTGGGCGATTTCGCTAAGGCAAATCTCATTCGCGGACGTTCATAGCAGCTCAAGTTGGCTCTATGGGTTCACCTCTCCGTCTCCGGCGATGCGTTAAGTTGTTTCCATCTCTGGCCGTGACAAAGTTCTTTGGTCCCACTAATGCGCGTTCTTTTCCAGAGCCTCGAGAGTATATAATCGACCAACTGTCGCTTGCAAACGTCAGTCGCTCTCAGCGATTCTAGCACCCCATGGCTCCTAACAAACCTCGCGCTCGACCCGTTCGCTCTCCTGCAGCCTCTCAGCCGACCGCGCAGGCTACTTCTCAGCAGGCTACTCCTCAGCAGACGACCCTCTCGGATGATACTGCCGAGACCTTCGACTTGTCTGTCGCAGATGTGGACACCGACGACGGCGGTATGGGGCCCCGGGATATAGTTATTTTTTTCTATCTTCTCACGGGGTTTTTCTTCCTCAGATTCTCAAGGTGCATCGCAGCCGGCCGCTCCGCAAGCGACACGCACAAAGTCCGGCACGAAGTCCAAACGGCCACCACGCCAAGCTGAAGACAGTACTCAACGTCGCTCCCGCGGAAAGGTCCTCCTCGGAAGAAACGTCGCGAAGCCCGCATCCGATGTATCTATCGCGCCCCCCACCCCCATCAACCCGACCCAGCAAGCATCTGGCCCGGTCGGCAAACGATGGGACATCGCCTACTTCTTCGACCAAGATACTCTGGCCGCTGACGGGAAGAAGCGGAAGTGGTGCCGCCTTTGCATGTGCATTTTTTTTTTACCTTCAATCCGCAGAACGAGCTGACCGCTTACCGTAGGAACGTGCTCTACGAGAAGGGCCCAGACCATGTCTTCCACTCCGAAGTCGCTTATAGCGCCGGGTCGGGCTACACGGCCGTCAACAAGCATCTTTATAACGAACACCTCGAGGAGTACGACGACGCGTGCGAGAAGTATGGGTGGCGAAACCAGTTCATCGACTCTCCGCCCCCTGAGCTCGAAGAAGTTCAAGAGGAAGAAGTCAGGCCCGAGTTCTCTGATGCGGCGTTCCATAATGCTTTGGTGCGGTTCATCGTTGCCGACGACCAGGTTCGTCATTCTCCTTCTCGCTTTTGTCTCGATTTGCTAATGAACCCTCGCTATGAACTTCGCAGAGTCTCAACGTTATCGAGTGCCCCGAGTTTCGCCACCTTCTCCTCCTTCTCCGCGAGGATCTACGAGACGTGAATATTCCGTGTCGCACAAAGCTCCGGGAGTTGATCTTGTTGAGCTGGAAGGATTTCTTTGACAAGCTGAAGCGGGAGCTTTTTGTAAAACTATCTTGTATTTCGTCGCGCCATTTTTCCGACTGATTATGACAACGCGTAGCATGCTGAAGGGAAAATTTCCCTAACCGCGGACCTTTGGTCTCGTCTCAACCTCTCCTCATATATCGCAATCACTGCGCACTGGATCTCCTGTCGCACTGTCCAGGGTGTTGATCATCTCTCCTTCAATTCGGCCGTCATCGCTTTTCATCGGCTTGCCGGAAAGCACACTGGAGCTAACATCGCCCGAGTCGTCTACTACCTAATCAAGCGGGCGGGAATCGAAAGAAAGGTAAGGTCACACAATGGCCCCGTCTGTTCATGTGACATCTGCTCATTGATCCACAGCTTGGACATTGGACGCTCGATAACGCTTTCAGTAACACAACATTCTTAGCTTGCCTCCGAGATCTACTTGCGGCCGACGGCATCATCTTCGACCCCGTCGACCAGCGTATATGCTGCTTCCCCCACGTTATTAACATCTGCGCGCAGCATGTTATCAAGGCAGCCGGTGCCTCTGTTGCACAGACCAAGAAGGTCGTGATCCTGGAGGACGATGAACCCACAAACGGGGAGGACGATGGCAGCGACTGGGGCGAGGATATATCCCTTCCCATCGTCACTGATGACGACACCGACAGCTCCTTCGACGATCTGGAAGAAGAGTTCGAAGCTATCATTTCTTCGATGAGCGATGCCACAAGGCGCAACCTCGTCGACGCGGTCTGCGCGATCATTCGCTACACTCGTGGGTCAGACCAGAGGAAGCAGGATCTCGAGCGGATCATCGTTACCGGCAACGCCACCGAGCTCTTCCGCAACGCACAGGGGGTCCCTACCGAAGTGAAACTCTTGGAGCTAATCATGTATTCTGCCACACGCTGGGACTCCTTCCAACTTATGCTGCTGAGGATCCGAGAGCTCCGTCCTGTACGTTTACACCTCCTGGACGCACCTAACCTCTGCTAACCGTCTTGCTGGCATACAGGCCGTGGATCTTTTCCTCTCCAATCCCCCGCACAACTCCAACAACCTCCGGCTCACCAATGACGAGTGGACACGCGTCGATGAACTGATCCTTTTGCTTGCGGTACGTCATGCTGAGTTCGAACATCCATGGAAGTGTTAATATTGATGCCATCGTCGTGTAGGCCCCCCATTTCGTCCAGAATTCCATGTCGGGCGAAAAGGTTCCTCTCTTGGCTGGGGCTATCCCGGTTTTCGAGACTTTCCTCACTGCATGGGAAAAAACCAAGAAGATGCTTCCTCACCTAAGCGGGATCCTCGACGTCGGCCTGAAGTTTGCCTACAAGTACTATAGCAAGATGGATGATACCCGCGCCTACGTTCTGAGCATGCGTAAGTCATTTAACACATTCTTTGTCCCCGAGCATTGATCATACCGTCACTGTGGCAGTCGTTCACCCAGCAATACGCCTCGGATGGATCAACGAGCATTGGGGCTCTGATTACATCGCTATGGCGCAAGACACAGTTCGCGATACGGTACGTGTCTTTTTTCTTCTAACTGATATCTCACCATTGAGGGGTTTCCCGTCAGATGGTGGAGTACCGCGAGGCAAAGGCAAGCCGAGCAGGCACCACACGCGCCCCGAGTCGTTCGTCGACTAGGCCAGTCACCCCTCGTAGCGACAAGCCTGCATTCTTTCAGCTCAACGAAGCATTCAAATCCTTGAACCTGAACCTCGATATGAACATCCGAAGCGGGTCGGAGGCAGTTGACGAAGACGACGCCGAAGACGACGACGAAGGAAGCGTTGAGCAAGAACTTCAGGCTTACCTCACATCTCGGTCTGTGAGCGAGACCATCGATGTTCTCGGATTTTGGCTGGTACACCACTCCTCTCTTTTTCGTCTTGTTGTTAGTCTATCTGACGAGTTATCCACGCATACAGAAACATGAAAAGAAATATCCGACCCTCTTCGCTATCGCCATGGATTATCTGCCAATTCAGCCTTCGTCCGTTCCGAGCGAGCGCGCATTCTCCTCCGCTTCCGAGACCGACACGAAGAAACGCAACCGCCTGAGCCCCCTCCTCATGGAGGCCCTTCAAATGATGAAGTTCTCCATCAAGAAGGAGCGCGACGATCCCAGCACTCGCTTTCTAGAGGGATGGCAGACTGACGAGCAGGAGCTACTGGCCCCGCCGAAGAGGCCGAGGGATTCTGCTCTTCTCGCGAGGTTGACACTGGCACCGTCGGAGGCATCAAAGGGGATCATTGTGGAAAGAATCTTGGGCATTGAGGGTGATGGCGCTGACGCTGGTGAGGACTCGGGCTCGTCCTTCGCTTGATCATTGTCGACTATTTCTTCGTTACGACCTTTTACGACACATTTTCTTACCGGCCGCCTGTTGTACGATACTGTAGCTTGAATATTTGTAGTGTGTGTTGTATGAATACTATCGTTGTCCATTGGCTTTGAAATTCCCGAGAAATTCCTTCGAGTTTGTGCAAACATCGAACATCTCGCGACGCGCATTTTGCCTTGAAGCTTGAAGCTTCAACGTTCAACGTTCAACGTTCGACTTTCAACTTTCACCTCGTTCTCTATCCACACCTTGCCCTGTTCCCTCGATCCTTCATCTGCAGAGCTCGGAAGGGCCTCGCTTCCAACAGTGCCCGACACCTTGTACCAATGATGATGGAGAAACCTCAAAGATCCAGGAATGGACGGGGAAAAAGTAAGTACGTGTGATAAGCCTCCCAGTCCTCACCTTTCAACAACAGCATCGGTATCTTAGTACCTGCTACAAGCGCATGCGACAGCCACACATGCCCCACGCACATTGCCTCACCATCACCCTCGCAATAGCATCTGCCCGACATCCATCAATGGTCGATCCCAGTACTCATTGCCCACCTCTGCGTCATTGACACATAACCCTCCCTCGCCTCCGCCCCCACCACACCAGTGACCTCAGCGAAAGCGAAACCGAGGCTGATCATTCCAGCATCGGTCTCACTCCCATGTCGCCCCGCTCTGACAGCGGTAGCACGCTCTTCATCAACTGGAACCCATGTCGACTCCGGCTCAGACGACGAATCCCGTTCCCCGTCGCGAACCAGCCTCCTTATTCCACCGCCTCAAGCGCCATTCGCGTTCTCCCAGCTGCGAATCCGCGAACAACTCAAACGTCGACACTGACGCGAAGAAAGACAAGCCGGAGCACGAGCTTGCGCGTCCCGACCATTTCGACCTCTCTCAAGAGGCCGACTTCGATCCCGCCCCTTTCGCTTTCAAGCCCTTTCAACTCGCCAACCTCATCGACCCTAAGGACCTCGAGGTGCTCGAGGACATGGGCGGCGTCTTCAGCCTCTTGCGTGGCCTCGGAACACATGAAACCCGCGAGTTGGGCAGTGGTCCAGGTCCCGACTCTACCGTGGGAGAAAGTGGACCGTCGCCACAGCCAGACAAGGACAACGACAACATGCCTAAGCCCAACATCAAGGTTGTCGGTCCTGGCGGCGAAGATGAGGGGCTTCCCAGCCTGCACGCGCCCAGCCTGCTCAGCGTGGCTGGTCCGAGCACCGCTCCACACGGTAACGGCGACCCTCACTCCGCTTCTATCGACAAGTGCAGGGAGGTATTCGGCGCGAACATCCTTCTCACACATGCCAGCAAGAGCCTCTGGCTCCTTATGTGGCTGGCGCTCAAGGACAAAGTTTTGGTACGTCGCTCCAGTTATGGTCACGTGATTCCAGCGACTTACTCGCTCCCGTCCTAGGTTTTGCTTTCAATAGCTGCCGTTATCTCGCCCACTCTCGGTTTCTTCCAATATCTCCGTCCCGCGCGCACACCAGGCAAACCCCCTGTCGATTGGGCGGAGGGGGTAGACATCATCGTGGCCAGTCATGGTCGTGGTCATGGTCGGCTCGCTTAACGACTGACAAAAGGAGCGGCAGTTCAAGGTTCTCAACGCGAAGAAGGAAGAGCGTTCTATAAAAGTCATTCAGGGCACCGACGAGCGCCTTATCAAGGTGAACGATGTCGTTGTGGGCAATATTGCGCTGCTTGAGCCTGGCGAGATCGTGCCCTGTGACGGTGTCTTCCTTTCCGGTCATAACGTGCAGTGCGACGAGTCGGGCGCGACGGGTGAGTCGGACGCAATCAAGAAGGCCTCCTACACGGAGTGCATCGCCCTGCGTGAAGCAAAACTCGCGGAGTGGAACCCGGCAAAGGCGACGGACGATGACGGCGACGTGAAACAGAAACCGTCCGGCATGGACCTCCTCGGCCATACCGACTGCTTCATCGTCAGCGGCAGCAAGGTCATTGAGGGTGTTGGTAGCTATGTTATCATTTCCGTCGGCACAAAGAGTTTCAACGGACGTATCATGATGGGTACGTGTTTTCCCGACGGTTTTCCCTCCGCGAGACTCAATGTATGCGAGCTTTTTTTGGACGTGCAGCATTGCGAGGCGATGTGGAGAACACACCCCCCTCGCCAAAACGATCGCGAAAGTCGGAAGCATCGCGGGTCTCATCCTGTTCACGGCACTCATGATCAGATTTTTCGTTCAAATAGGTCAAGGCGTTCCGGAGAGGTGCGCGCGTATACCACAGTTTCACTTCCTCCATTGACTGACATATCTGTTTTGAAGGACCGCGAATCAGAAAGGCATAGCGTTTCGTAAACATTCTCATCATCGCCGTCACCCTCAGTTGTTGTCGCCGTCCCTGAAGGTGTGTGGTATTTCGCCGCATGTATGCGCCGTCTTTGACTGCCACTACCATTAGGACTGCCACTGGCCGTCACGCTCGCGCTGGCTTTCGCCACTAAGCGCATGACGAAAGAGAACCTGCTTGTGCGCGTTCTCGGCTCTTGCGAAACCATGGCCAACTCCTCCGTCGTCTGCACGGACAAGACCGGCACGCTCACTCAGAACGAGATGACCGTCGTCAGCCGGCTCGGTCGGCGTACACTGACAAGTTCGTACGGGGAGAACAACCAGGACCGTCACAATGCGGACTCGATGAACAGGAATCGAGAGCAGGCATCGGATTCGGGCGAGCGCAAGCACAAGATGGATTTCGCCCTTGATCTCGCAGACCTCGACAGTGTCATCTCGCCCGCCCTACGCACCCTCTTCAACGAGGCTATTGCGGTTAACTCGACCGCGTTCGAGGACACAGACGAGAAGGGGCAGGAGGTGTTCATTGGTAGCAAGACGGAGACGGCCCTCCTGAAGATGGCGAAGGAACTCAAATGGCCGAACTACAAGACGACCAGGGACTTCGGTGCAGGTCCTGCAGATGATTCCGTTCTCCAGCGAGCGCAAAGCCATGGGCGTCATTGTCGGGTTGCCTAACGGATGCGCGCGGATGTATGTCAAGGGTGCCAGCGAGATTTGACGGAGAAGTGCACCACGCATGTGAGGGTGGACAAGGAGGGCGCGCAGGATGTGAACGGAAAGGAAGGTCGAGACACATGAGATCGACAAGTTGGACGCGGACAACATCTCAAGGACTATTTGGTTCTACACTTCGCAGATGCTTCAGACAATCGCGCTTTGCTATAGAGATCTCGAGTCGTAGCCGCCCCGGGTGCGCAATGCAACGACGAGAACGAGGCGCGTTCCGCTTTCTTTCCGTCTTCTGCGTGTTTCGTTCTGACTCTGTTTTGCAGGTCACATACGAGGATCTGGCGTGCGAGCTCACGCTCATCGCTATCACAGGTATCCTCCAGTATAGATCTCCTTGGGTACACAGATTGCTTCGTCGTCAGCGGCGCGGGCTGGTAGGTGACCGAGGCAAGGCTTTCACGGTTTCACAGTCAGATACAGCGTCTGGACAGTGGCGGCCCTCTCATGTGCGCCGTTTTTGCAACCTTTGTCGTCTGGAGAACTCGTGCAGGCTGAAGGGCGGGAACTCAAGGTTGACTTGGACATTATCGGCGGGTGGACGTGGCATCAGCGACGTTGATTATTTACCCGTCCAGGAGACTGCGTATGTGAGTAGGTTAGGGAAGGAAGGGAAGGGGGCCTAATCAAAGCAGCATAGTACTAGTAAAACGCTCCTGTCGCTTTGGATTCTTCTGTGCTCGTACTCATAATCAATCATTTTAACCTGGGAGTAAAAATCGGCGGTAATCAGCTGGGTGTGCGTGATCGTGAGAATACATTGGAATCGTGTTGAACATGTGTATGTTCAACGTTCAACATTCAACATTCAACTATCGTCTCTACGACGAGCTCCCTCAGGCTGGTTCGGTGTATTCTCTTCTTCCTACTCATCTGTAACATATCATTATGTGAGCTGTCATTTCTCTTTGCGTTTGACTTGCTAATCCCACACAGTTACGTGTACTTTAGTGGTAACCAACGATGACCGTCGTCGGTTTGAAGAGAATCGGTGGGAGGTTCCGATTGCAGAAGGTTCTTGGCTCGGGATCCTTTGGTACGTCCATTCCCTCATACATTGCCTTACTCTTTCTGAAAGGTCCTCTAGGGGAGGTTCATCAGGGCTTCGACTTTATTGCGAAGAAAGACGTCGCAGTCAAGCTCGAGCAAGTGGACTACAAAGACTCAAGTCTCGAGCACGAAATCACTGTCTATAGGAGCATTCGTAATGCTCCCGGGGTGCCGCGTGTATACTGGTTTGGAGCAGAGGGGAAATACGATGCGCTCGTTCTCGAGCTCCTAGGTCCCTCTCTCGACGAGCTCTTTACGCAGTGCAAGAGGAAGTTCAGTCTCCAGACAGTGCTCGCACTGGCAGACCAAATGGTATACAACCACTGGCGACATATCCACACACCTGAGCTCATTCACCTACCAGGTTTCGCACTTGGCCACCTTGCACAGCCATGGCTTCGTCCATCGCGACGTGAAACCGTCCAATTTTCTCATTGGTCCCGAAGCCCGCTCCAAGCGCGTGTTCATCATTGACTTCGGGCTTGCTGCTCGATACCGCAACGCAGTCACCGGCCTCCACATTCCGCACCGTGCCCATCTACCACTAGTCGGCACGTCGCATTGGGCTTCGGTCAACACGCACATGGGCATCGAACAGTCCCGCCGCGATGACCTCGAGTCCCTTGCCTATGTTCTCATCTACTTTCTTCGGGGATGTCTGCCATGGCAAAATGTCAAAGGCGACGCTTGCATCCTGAAGGAGAAGAAATCCATCTCTCCGGCTGCACTATGCCAAGGTCTTCCTGTGGAGTTCACCACGTTTCTGACATACACTCGAGAACTTCGCTTTAACGAGGCCCCTGATTATGGGTTTATTCTCTCGCTCTTCCGAACACTCCGTGATCAGCGTGAGTTCGGTCTTCCTCACTGTTTCGATTGGGAGCAGTCCGAGCGGAGCCCTGTTGCTTCTGATACCAGCATCATTGACATGGTTGTTCCGCTGGTCAAGTCTCGGTCTCAGTCTTCAGTGTAGTAGGCAGGTCGCTTTAACATGCATATACTGACTTGGGATGCTAAAGTTGAATGCTTTCCGTAGATTGTCTCGGTCTCTGCGAATCTCCAAGATACGATGTGGGCAGCTCTTATCTCGGTGAGTGTAAATATTACATATTGACCGGCATTCTGGTTAATAAACATTTTAATCAAGGGTTTATCATATTTATTTACCATCTCATCGCCTCATTTACTAGCACTTCGGAGTCTGTACAGTTACCGCATTTATGTATGAAATATATACCCGTAGCCGGCTCGGTGATCTCAGAGCCGGTCTCTGAAGCCAGAGCTGTCCTGAGTTTGACATGTTCCTTGAGATAGCTGTCAAGATCAGATCAATCGGCATCAGAATTTATGGTCCTTCGAGCCGGTCCACAGCTCCGGGAGCCGCGGCAACACTAGCTCTGGGAAGGGGTCGTCCAGAACGAGAGGTGTCCTTGGGGTTTTACCTGCTTCAACCTTACGCTGTGATTGGACCGATGATGGTTTCCGTGGCTTGGTTGCGAGGTTCGTCACAGGAGGTTTGGACAGAGTGCACGAGGGAGGGCAGCGGAGCATGTCAACATGGTCTCGTTGCCAGTCTATGGTGGGATTGTGCTCGTCGAGCCAGTCTGTTCCAAGGATCATGTCATGATCGCCGATGTCGGTGATGAAGAACTCAGCTTCTTCCTCATGGTACGCCTTTGAATCTTGCGAGTATATCCGGATCCGCTGGGTCGTTGTGTCGCGTACCCAGCCCATGATGTTCTCGGTGCCGTCCACATTACGCACGGGGAACGGGTTTTCTAGTCTTCTTGTGGTAAGCTTCTTGCATTCAACGAAGCTTCGGTTCAGGATAATTCCTTCTGCGCCGCTATCAAGCAGCGCGTCTGCGTCGATTTCTCTTTTGGTAACTCGTCCGATCAGCTTGACCTTGAGCGTGATCAATGGTGTTTGCCTGTTCTTGGTGATGGTAGACAGATACAAACACGGGGGATACAATTGCTCACAGGTATGCATGGATGATAATACAGCGAAACGATTCGACGATGATACCAAAAGTCCTTTGCCTCCACCAGACGACGTGACTGGGGGGTGTTTCAAAAATCCTGCGATTCCAGGATGTCCTTTAACAGCGCTACTGCCTGCTCCTTGCCTTCCGCGTCCAGATCCTTCAGCTGGCGAGTGATCGCCGCGATGGTTTTGGACGGGTCGGGAGCGGCTTTCGCAGTGGGTGGAGCCGTGCTCGTCAGTGGGGGAGGGGCCTTAGATCCAGTCTCCACTGCGCCCACCCGTCGCGCGCTCGAGTCGCGGTTGGGGCAGTCGCGGGAGACGTGACCGGCCTGTCGACACATGAAGCACCTGCCCTCACGCATCATCTTTGCGCGCTCGTCGTCTGTCAGCTTTGCAGGGCGGGTCGAGGTGTTGGTGAAGGCGCCGACTCGGCGCGACGAGGAGTCGTTGGCCGAACCGTTCGAGGTGAGCGCGACAGCCCCCTTGGACTGACTGCTCTTCCTCTCCGGTTTCTCCTCGAGCCATTGGTGGTTGATGCGGCGGGCGCGCTCCTTCCACTCCGCGAGGTCAGTGGGGAATGGGTACGACCGGGCCACCTGCTTGCCGAGTTCTCGCTGCAGTCCTTTCTTGAAGAAGTGGATCAGCGCTTCCTCGTCATACTCCGTCATAGTTGCCAGCAGTTCAAACTCGGTGATGAAGTCAGTGACGTCCCGAGTAGTCATCGTGAGCTCGTTGATCTTACGCTGGGCCTCCATCTTTGGTTCGATGGGTACAAAGTCCCGACCAAACCTGTCCGAAAGCTCCTTGTAGGCGCTGTAGTGGAGCTTTGGGGGTGTTTCACCGGAGTCCTCGGCTTCTTCCTTCTTGTCCTCGTCGGCAAAGAGCTCCATGCGACGGTGCGTGGCCCAGGAGTTTGCCGTGTCTCCCTCCATCAGGCTGAGGAGGAGCATCATCTTGGCATCATCTGTAGTGTAAACATCTTTGTTAACACGAAGGAACATGTGGAGCTCTAGGGAGAATCGGAGGGTGTCGCGTCTGTCGCCCTTGAAGGGCTTCGGCTTGGGGCCGAGCTCGCGCTTGGAGGCGGTCGAGGGTTTGGTTTCTTCGTCGGGCATTTTGTCAGCGGGGAGGGCGATGTCGAGGGATCGGGTGAAGGCTGCTTCTTGTTGGCGTCGGAGTTCCTTGCGATGTTCTTCAGCTTCGTCAAGCTCGATTTGGACTTCACGCGCGACTTGGAATTCGAGGGGTGTGATGAGTTCCTGGTTGTGTCTCCAAAACCAGAGATCCTGAACAGGGTTTGCACTAGAGGGTTGCCACTCAACTACTGTGCGCCCTGGTGTTCCTTGCCGGTTCCGTCGATACGCGTACCACTTCCTGGTGACACTGTCGAACTCGAATCCTCTGGGGGGGAAGAGGATGGTAGATCGGCGGGGCGGTGGGGAAGAGGATGCTGGTGGGTCGATGAAGGCGGCAAGGACGTCGGTTGCAAGATCAAAGTCTTCGTCTGTGAGATAGTTGCCTCCTTGAAAGTACCAGTCTTGTCTGCTTTCTTCGGGAGGGTTGTGGGCCCAATATACTGGTCTCTTGGTGTCTAGGGAGGTGAGGACGGAGTACTCGTACGGACAATAGTCGCGGAAGATACCCGGGGGGAACGCAGGGGTGGGGGGACAGGTGAAGGTTTGGGAAGCGATGATTCTAGAAGAAGTCGGCCGCGACGGGGCGATGACCGAGGAGTTTCTGGGTGAGGTAGCCGGCTTTTACAGCCTGGCGAATCTTGTGTTCGAGGTGACGGTGGCGGAGGGTCTTGCCCTTGATAGTGGGACGGAGGACTGGTGGCGGGGTGGATTCCGGTGTGGGGATTGCGAAATTGTAGACGGTAGGGAAGTTGTGTTGGATGATCGATGGAGGTAGATGGGTGTTGGAACAGGTGTGCCAGGTGGGGGAGTGAATTGAGAATTTGAACCGGTTCCGATCTACGTCAAAGCATGCAACGACACGAGCGTAGAGGCAGAGGATTGTCTGCCTACCATGATCGTGATTCCAGCGCCACTCGTATATGTGGCAATTGACTCCGTGGACCTTCCAGGTATGTTCCCTACAGAGGAGTTCGAGAGCTCATATGCGATCGACAGTGGCCGCGTTTGCTCGGGGCCAGGGGAACGGGGCGTTGCGATCGGGGTTGAATGCTTGGAGATTGAAGGTGAGAAAGATCGGTTCGGCGGTGGGTTCCAGGGTGGGGGTTTTTAATGTCGTAGAGACGGCGAGGGAGGTATAGGGGAGAGGGGTGCGAGGTAGGCGTAGGGTAGACTGTCCAGGTGTCAGAAACGCAGTTTATGAGACCGATGGAACCGCCTAAGTCGCGACGATGGGAGGAGCAAGAGAGAACAGATGGATTCAAGAGTGTCAGGCCTAGGGTAGTGCAACGTGCGCTACAACACCGTATGACGAGATGGACAGTCTAGGGAAAAAGGAAGAGAAACACTGTCCTTATATACAAGTGGGAACAATGGTGCAATGCGATGCGATAGTGGTGCGAGCGGGGGGAACAATAAGAAAGGAGTCATGGGGCGGAGGACGAAGGTCCGGAGCAATGATCTCATAGATAAGAATGCGGAACCCCGCTCGGAAGTCCGGGCAATGACGTCGTTGAAGCATGTGATGCAAGGGAAAGTCATGTGCCGTGACACATCGCGTGTACGAGGTCTGCAAATGAAGAGAGAAATGGAGCGATCCGTGACACCTGCATGTATCTAGTTCCTTAGTCTTTCCTCCTAGTCTTTACCGGCTTAGAGTGCAATGTACTATTCTTCCCTTGTTCCCTGATTCCCCCTTTCCTTGAGCCACTGCCTGTGTCGCGACTTAGAAGGCTATTGGATGCATTCCTTAGTCAGTCGTTCTTGACACGGTGATGTTTTTCGGACTTATGAACTCCCCTGCAACGTTTCAGGCAATGATGAATGAACTGTTCAAGGATCTCATCGACTCAGGCAAGGTCATTATCTACGTGGACGACATCTTGGTGTTCACTCGCACCATGGACGAACACCGTGCCATAGTGCGGCAGGTTCTGCAGTGTTTGCAAGACAACGACCTCTTCCTCAAACCGGAGAAATGTGTCTTTGAGCAAGACTCCGTTGAATACCTTGGACTCATCATCTCGCACGACAAGATCGCTATGGACCCCGTCAAGGTAGCAGGTATTCAGGACTGGCCGATACCACGAACGGTCAAAGATGTGCAATCCTTCCTCGGCTTTGGCAACTTCTACCGACGTTTCATCAAGGACTTCTCCAAGGTTGCACGACCCCTATTTGACCTGACAAAGAAGGACTGCACATGGGACTGGTCGACGGCCTGCCAAACTGCGTTTAACGCACTGAAAGCTGTGTTTACTTCCTCCCCCGTCTTGGTCATGCCTGACCCAAAGAAGCCTTACCTCGTTGAAGTCGACGCCTCGGACTTTGCTACTGGAGGTATACTCTCACAGAAAGGCGACGACGGCCAATGGCATCCAGTGGCATATCTGTCCAAAGCCCTATCGGAACCGGAACATAATTACGACATCTGCGACAAGGAGCTACTCGCGATCATCCATGCGCTCGAAGCCTGGCGCCACTACCTCGAAGGCGCCCCCGACACCGTCGAAATCTGGACAGATCACAAGAATCTGGAGCACTTCAAGACGGCACAGAAGCTGAGCCGCCGACAGGCACGTTGGGCTCTATTCCTCACTCGATTTGACTTCTCGCTTGTTCACAAACCAGGAGTATCCCATCGCCCGGACCCGATGTCTCGACGACCCGATCACAAGGATGGTGTTGAAAATGACAACAAGGAGCGTGTCTTGCTTGACCCCAAGTACTTCCAGGTACGCACAACGAGGCCAGGAGCAGTAACCTCCCTCGGCGATGTCGAACTCCGACGATGTATCCGCGACTGCAAAACCAAGGACATCGAGGTCGTTCAAGCCCTGGATGCCATCTTACGAAACGGACCACGTACACTCGTCAAGAACCTTCAAGAGTGGAACTACAAAGAAGGCCTGGTCCTGTTCAGAGGAAAGGTATATGTCCCTGCAGACGACGAGTTGCGACGTGACATTGTCAAAATGTACCATAAATCGCCCCTGGCTGGACACCCTGGTCGCTTCAAGACTTACGAACTTGTGAGTCGTGAATATTGGTGGCCTGGCATGTCTGTCTTTGTCCGCGACTTCGTAGCAGGATGCGCAACCTGCCAGTCAACGAAGACACAGAGCAGCCGACCCCACGTCGACATGATCCCGAACGAAGTACCCGATCGACCATTTGGCGTCATCTCTACCTACTTCATTGTCGAGCTCCCTGACTACGAAGGCTATAATGCCGTCAACGTTGTGGTCGATCGCCTCACCAAGATGGTGGTTACCACCCCATGCACGACAAAGATCACCAGCGACGGCACGGCCGACATCCTCTTTGACAAGGTATATTGACACTACGGCTTAGCAGACAAGATCATCTCGGATCGTGGACCCCAATTTGCTGGACAGGTGATGCGTACACTCAATGAGAAGCTCGGGATCAAGTCCGCTCTCAGCATGGCGTATCACCCCCAAACAGATGGCCAGACTGAACGTGAAAACCAGAACCTCGAACAGTTCCTGCGAGTATTCTGCAACTACCGACAAGATGACTGGGTGAAGTGGTTGCCCTTCTTCGAGTTTTCTCACAACTCTCGCACCCATGCAGCTACTGGAAAGGCTCCCTTTGAAGTCCTCTATGGTTTCCTCCCCAGGATGTACCCATCCGTAAACCCGTCCTCAAAGGTCCCTGCAGTTGAAGAACACCTCCGTCAACTTGAAGAAGTCCGACAGGAGATCAAGGCCAGCCTCGCCCTCACATCAGACTTGATGAAGCACTACAATGGCGACACGGTCAGCAAATCAACGCAGTTTGCCGTCGGAGACAAAGTATGGCTAGAAGGCAAGAATCTGAAGACGACGAGACCAAAAGCTAAGCTCGCCGCCAAACAATTTGGACCCTTCGAAATCATTGACGTCATCAGCCCAGTCAACTACCGCTTGAAGCTGCCGAAGACGTGGCGAATCCATCCAGTCTTCCATGCCTCGTTGCTCACCGCGTACAAGGAGACAGCCGCTCACGGGCCAAATTACGAACAGCCGCCACCAGACCTCATTGACGATGAAGAAGAATACGACATTGAAGACATTGTCGACTCCAAGCCAACTCGTAACAAGAAAGGTATTCAGTACCTCGTCAAGTGGGCCGGCTATCCCGACTCCGAAAACACCTGGCTCCCGTGTTCGTCGCTCTCAAAGGTTACCGACATGATTGACGCCTTCCACAAGCACCATCCAAACACGCCCCGCCCTGTGCGTTCCCTCGGCATCTCCTTCGACAATTTTCTCGCATCCACCCTTGCAGATGACATCGCGCTCCAGGCGAAAGCGCGTCTTAAAGGGGGGGTAATGTCACGGATCGCTCCATTTCTCTCTTCGTTTGCAGACCTCGTACACGCGACGCGTCACGGCACATGACTTTCCTTCGCATCACATGCCCCAACGACGTCATTGCCCGGACTTCCGAACGGGGTTCCGCATTCTTATCTATGACATCACTGCTCCGGACTTCCGTCCTCCGCCCCATGACCCCTTTCTTATTGTTTCCCCCGCTCGCACCACTATCGCATCGCATCGCATCACTGTTCCCACTTGTATATAAGGACAGCATCTCTTTTCCCTTTTCCTTAGACTGTCCATCTCGTCATACGGTACTGTAGCACACGTTGCACTACCCTAGACCCCGGCACTCTCGAATCTATTGTTTCTTCTCGCTCCTCCCATCGTCGCGACTTAGGCGGTTCCATCGGTCTCATAAACTGCGTTTCTGACAGGATCGGACCTTGCCTCCAAATTTCCCCTCCATCCGTACGCATTAGGATCGGAGTTCTTGGGGGATACGCCGGGGGCCTGTTTTTCTGCGCTGGAAAGAGCGGGATACTTATGTAACATCAAGTAGATGACTACTATCGGGCGACACGTTGATGGCGGGCTGGCTCCTGGGACTCGAGGCTGGGAGGAGTACCCTAGTAGTATGTATGCTCAACACGTTTTCATGCTACTTCACTATTACTCTACCAATTGAATCGGTTCGTCACCCACTTGTGACTGTGACAGGTGCGACGAAAATTTGGCTTTGTCAGGGGTGGTTAGCGAACGCGACAATGTTCAATTTTTGGCAAATTTTGACCTTTTTTGACCTTTTTTTCCGTGTTGTGACCTTCAACCCGGAATTACGATTTGTCAAACAACTTTGTGACACGTTACAGAGTGCAGATTTCGTCTCGTCAGTGGTCTCTGTGACCGTGACGAGACGAACCGTTCCAATTGGTACAGTAGTCTTGGCACGAGTGCCACAACAGGACGATTTGAAGCACCTACGACGTCCCTTCAACAAGCTTCCGCCATGGCTTTGCCGCCCCACCGACCATACTCCTCTCGTTCACTTCGGTCTTCCGGTCAATCATGTCCAACTCATCGAGTATATTATCCGCAAGAATCAACTGGAAAACCCCCACTGGGATGAGCGTGCCCTTCACAGGCTAGCGCCCAACGCCGTCCTACGCCATCTCTCCCAGTCCTTCCAAATAAGTATCAGGCCTGGTACTCGCGCGATCTCTCAGCACGGATTACGAGGGTATCATCGCATTGTATGACAATCGCGACCGGGATGATCTCGAGGTGGAAGGGGAGGTCATGGACAAATTAAATGGATCCGAACTATGCAGGGCGAGCTATGCATCACCGAGTCCCCCAAATGGTTTTGCGATTATCGTGCAGCTTGGATAATATTAACTTGACCATCGTCTCACCGTACAAGAGTGATCGACCAGTCGCCGACGCTCGACGACCGCTGCCCAAGTTGCCCCAAAGGCGAAAAGAAAATGTCATAATTGGCTGATATGCGATTGGGAGGGCCAGCAAGTGAGTGAACTAGGAATCTAGGCTCGATGGGAGTACGTCGATCATGTCTCAAATGTCACAAATATATGCATATCAAAAGATGTACACGATTTGACAAACGGTGCCAGGACTGATTGATGTACAGCGAACTGGGGTGATCGGAGACCGTGAAAGACGCGGATGAACACGACGGAACTTATTCGGTGGTACAAGCTGGGGGCTGGAAGTCGAAAGACAAGGAATATTAACGGGAAATAAGTAACAGGAACGCCAATGGAGATAAACACGAGTATCTCAAATGACGTCGGCTTGCATGGGCATGGCTTGCCCGCCTTTAGCTGCGGTGGGCGTGAACGTGTGCCAACGATCGTTGAAGCGGACGTCTACAATCTCTGGTTAATGTATCGTTATCTAAGGAGCAACTGGAAAGACAAACCCAGAGGTCGACCTCCGTACATGTATGCTTGGAACTTGGCTAGAGAATAATGGTATTAGACGAAGGCAAAGACGCCTAGCACAGAGTACGCACCAATTGCCGTCTCTGCCTCAGCAGCCTGGCCAAACTGAACAACGCCGGCCCCTTTCGATCGTGTTCCGTCGAAAAGGATTTCGGCCAGCTCGACCTGACCCGTGGTCTCGAACAATTCAACCAGATCTTCGTTAGCCGTCGACCACGGAAGCTAAACGGACAGATAAAGATCAGCAACAAAGGAAGAAAAGGTATGTGGGGATGACCTTACATTCCGAACCATGATCTGCTGGCTAGGCTCCGGGTCATAGCCTTGTGTGCCATATGCGGGTTGCAGAGAGCTGTTGAAGGCCCCAGCGCCGGCGAATGTAGTACCTTGAGCATCAGGACCGGGGTAGTCCGCATACAAGTCTTGGTTGAATTCGCGTCCAGCCCCACCATATCCACCACGCATGCCCCCACGGCCAAGGCCGCCTCGGAAGCCACCACGCATGCCACGCAATCCGCCACGGAGACCGCCGCGGAAACCACCAGGACCCGTAAGCCCAGCAAAACGATCCTGTAAGAAATGTGAGGGCGGGCTCTACGAATGATAGTAGACAAAACACTTACTTCGCGAACTTCTAAGATGCGTCCATACCAGTCGAAGCCATTGTACATGGCTAAGGAAACATCAGTGGGGTGTCAGACGAGGGAGAAGATGACATACAAATGGCCTGCTGGGCGTCTTTTGATGTCTCGAAAATGACTGTACCACTGCCTTTCGGGCGGCCATCCGCACCAATGTTGATGTCAGCGCGAACGATGTTGCCAGCAGACCTGAACAGGTCCTTCAAGTCTTGCCATCCAGCCTGATACGGCAGCTAGATATAACGTTAGAAAACAGCACTCATGTAACAACCATACCACTAACATTTCCAACGTAAAGTTGATTTCCGGGGTTTTGAGGACCTCCTCCTCCAAGAGAGTTGTGGTAGGAGGGACGAGGAGGAGGTGCGGCATGCAGACCTTGCCCTGCCATTGCCATTCCAATTTTACCGGGAACAGGAGTGGCGCCGAAGCGAGATTCGTTTTCACGGTCCTAACACCGAGGTTAAACTGCGTGCGACGGTAGAAATCGTCAAAATGAATACCTCACGAATGAACACAGGACGACCAAGCAGGGGCTGTTCCGAGAGCTCACGGACAGCCCTTTGCGAATCCTCTTGAGAGGCATATTCAACAATGCTACAGGGCGAACGTCAGAAGATGTACCAAGGAATAACGACGGGCCACTCACCCACAACCCTTCGAGATTCCGGTCGGGGTGACGAGGACTTCGGCGAACAGGACCTCACCAGCTAACAGTCGAAAATGCCCATCAATAAACCTTCCTCACAACTCGCCGCCCGCCAAAGAAAGAAATTGAAATCGCCCCTCCGCCCTGTTGAGCTCCGACCCCCCGCCCCTTTTCGCCGGCGAAACCCCGCTGCACGGATTGAAGAGCCTACGTCGAGGACGATATCGCGCCGCATTCCTGCACCCGCTGCTAACCCACGCCCTGTTACGCCTCGAACCTCTGCCTCCTCACCCAAGACCTCGACCTCTCCCACTGCTCCGACCCCGACTTCTACCTTTCTTCTCCCCCCAGGGCGGCGGCTGAAAAAACGACCACAACATCTAAGATTCCCCCACCCACCTCCCCGCATGAATTCCATCAGGTCTCTGTACTTGACGTCGTAGCTGAGGTTGCCGACGTAGACCCGGTTCTCGCGTTTGCTGATTTTGCCGAACTCGACTGCTTCCTCGTGTGGGGCATTCATTGGACCACCGAGCGAACGGGGGAATGGCTCAGAACCTCTGCGGTCCCGAGAACGCGATGGGCTGCCGGAGCGGGAGCGACTACGAGAGGAACGAGAGCGCCTCGCCCGACGGCGCGGTGACGCAGAGCGTCTGGGCGAACGCGAGCGAGAGTGCGTACGCCGACGGCGCTGTAAAAAGAAAGCGGGTCAAAACTTTATTGCAACACGAAAGCCGTGAACACGAACGTCTATCCTCCTGTCATCAGGTTCCCAGTGATCGCCATGGCCGCCCCCGCGCCTGCCTCGTCCTGAACCCCATCGCACCGCCCAAAAATGAGTCTGAATGCACTTGATAGTTCATAAGGATGAACCTACCCGAGTCGCGACGGTCACGGTCCCTCCCTCTGTCCCGGTCGCGGTCCCGCCTATCCCTATCTCTGTGGGGTTCCCTATCCCTGTCGCTCCGGTCGCGGTCATAATCACGATCTTTCTCCTTTTCGCGTTTGTCTTCGACTTCCTCCTTGATTTTCATGTCGACGTCCATGGTGATGAAGTGAGGGAAATGTGGTGGTTGAGAGAGAAATGACAAGGAAAAGAGTCAGACTTGTCTGGCGAGTGGCGTAATTTTTGGTTTACCTGAGTTGCCTTTTTTGGACTACCACGTGCCGGCGTTGATGCAGAGTCCAAGGCCATAGCTTCACTGGCAGGCTCTTGTCCAATGTCCTGGGTTCGCATCTGAGTCCGTGGTGGTCGATCTCGAGTAGACTCCGAAATGTCGAAAAATGCTACCAAGTAATCCTCGGTATGACAGTGTACTATCAGTCAAGAGCTAAAGTAGGCTCATCGCGCCATCCTTTATAGCGATTTTTGGCTCCCCGTTGCACTCTCAAGGTTTTCTGAAGAAGTAGCGTCGAAACGCGTGCATAGTGCTCAAGTTCCCAATAAACCACGCAAAAATATTCTTGCAGAATTAGAAGATGAACTTGAAGTTCTCTCCGAAGTGGTGACATTGGGTCGTAGGTGGAGGAACTCCTTCACGCCTGTTTCTTCACTGCCGCCCGAGATCCTCCTGGAGATATTCGATATCCTGAGAGACGTTTGGCCTTATTCCATTGACGTTATCACAGATCAAGACAACGATGGTTCATCGGATGGACTCGGGTGGATCAGAGTTACCCATGTATGTCACAGCTGGAGACAGGTGCGCTTGTCGCTTGTCATTTGTGCCCCGCCAACCATTCATCGTGACGCCACTGCAGATTGCGCTCAACTGTGCCACGCTTTGGCGTCACGTACACTATACCAAGTTAACTAGACCGTGGGCTAACGAGCTACTTTTGCGTTCAAGGCTCGCCCCGTTGGATATCGACGTCCTCGCAGACTCTGGATATCGTGCAAGCTTTCAGCCCACAGAATTCTTCCAACCAGTCATCGACGAGCACTCTCAACGCCTGAGAGATCTGATTCTGTTTGGAAGGGATATTCCCTCATTTATCAAAATGATACCTTCCAGTTCCCGATTTCCTGTCCTGGAATCCTTGCAGCTCGAGAACCGCGGAGAGCCCTGCGAGGTTGCTCTTCAAGACGCCTTCGCCGCATCTTTGCCACGATTGAAATGGTTGGATATCACAGACATTATACCCGCACTCACCCCCTGTACCACTCCTTTCCCATGCCTTAAATGGCTAATGTTGTCCTACGAAGGATCTCTATCAGGGATCAAGCCAACGATCGACCAGCTTTCAACCCTCCTACGATGCATGCCGATGCTATTCAACTTGGAATTCGTGGATCCTGCTCCTGACGATTTCGACGACCATCAACCAATCCCTCTTCCCCCCTCCGTCGAGCTTTGCTCCCTCATGACTATCACCTCTTTGTCCGATCGCTCGATCGCATTTTACAAACTGCTCTCAGAACCGGCATCCAGAATGACCTGGTCACTCGGTTTCAGACAACCCCTCACTTCTTCTGCCTTCCTTGCAGCCGTGCTGTCGCGCGTCACTTACATCCCCGGAGCCATCTACCTCAACAGGAACACCGCGAGACATGTGGTCGACTTGAAACTTTTCCGCGATCCGTGGCCCATATCGACAGGTTCCTCCCACACGTTGTGGGAAGACCATTGCGTTTACATCGAACCTCCGGGGACATTCGAAGGCGACAACCCTTGTCAGGGTCTTCCACTAGGCGGCACGTTAGATCTCACGTATCGAGACGACGAGGATCCGACCGCGGAGAGATGGGTCAACACCTTCAAGTCTGCGACCAAAGTCCGCCGATTACGCGTCGTTGGGAAAGCTGTGTTTAGTCTGTTCGATGCTCTGGACCAATTCCACTCGCCCTCCGCTCCAGACGACTCCCAAACGCCTGCAATGAAAACTATCCTATTCCCAGAGCTCGAGTCTCTCAGTATCCTGGAACCCGAAGAAATGTTTCACGCACTAGGCGATTTCCCGTTCGCTTGCGAAGAGCGCCTGATGAAGTCCCTACGAGCCCGTCGTGAATCTGGCACCCCGATTCGTCATATCAAGCTACCGAAAAGGTTTTTGTATCCGCAGCTTGAAGATCGGTTACGAGGAGAAGGGCTGAGCGTGGCCGTCTCCCGGAGTGGCTTTTACTAAGATTTCACAGGTGCGGTTTGCACTTCGATCCCACCAATACAGCGCCTGTTCATATGCATTACTCAAAGCACTTCACCCTATTTTTCCGGGTCTGTCAATTTTGTGCATTTATCCACGCCAAGCAGCATGCGCGCGAACGGTAGACGGAAGGCGGATTCTTTCACACCTCCATACACTTGTGATGTTGCACCTAAGGCCTAAACATAAACCATCAACGATGTCCCAGTCCAGGCCTCATCCGTGAACGGCACGCAAGCTATACAGAGTAAAACACAGTGTGATATTGTTGATTATAACGAAGTGTACGAAGTACAAATGGTATGCTGAACAAAAGGAGGTGGTGGGTGGGTGGATGGGTGGTGTCATGAAAACAAGGGTTGGTCGTAAAAATGCATAAACATAAGTTAGGAGCGAAGGGAGAGCGAGCGAGATGGCCCATCCAATATCAATAAGTTAACGTTATCGCGGAGCAGAACCAGAACAAAACCTCGGAATACAGAGTACACGCAAGAACATGGACACGAGAGGCGACGCGCTTAATCGCTGTCCTCGGCGTTGAGAACACTCTCGCGGAGCTTGGACGGCGAAGGCGCACGACGACGACCCTCGGAGGTCCGGCGCGCGGGAGAGTATGCGCGCGAAGAGGAACGCGAAGCAGAGGGCGAAGGCGAGCGCGATGACGAGCGCGAGCTGGTGCCCTGCGGGCCACGGCGCCAGGTGTGGTTGAGAACAAGGTCTTCCATGTGCGCTTCGTCCTTGGCGCTCACGCCAACGAGGGGCGAAACGGAGAGGGCGAGGAGGTCGACGAGGGAGTATACTCGGGGACCCTCCGCGATAGGTGCTACGAACACATCATGATAAGGATCGCGATCACATGAGCGCAATGGGACAGTAAAACTTACCAGCGCTGGCAGGAGCGGGGGTCTCAACAACGGGGAGGGGGGAGCGCGCGGCCTTGAAAGGCGCCGGGGAGGACGAGCGCGATCTCCAGCTGTCCTCCGAGACAGACGGCGACGCGGAGCGCGGGGTGCCCGAACGCGGGGTTGCCGAACGACGACCGCCACGGCGTTTCGGAGACTTGGGGGACTTCGGCGACTTTCCGGGCGACGCGGGGGCCTCCGTTGTGGTCGAGGGCTCTGCTTGGAGGGGGAGCTCCGCAGGACGCGCGCGCTGACGCCAAGACGAGGTGTGCGCGGTCGCGGGACCGCTGGGCGGGCCACGGGGCTGGCGGAGGATGGAGCTGGCTTGCTCGTTGGTGGGCGCAGACGCGGTGCGGTTGTGAAATGCGCGGCGCTGCGCGGGCGCGAAGGACTCCGAATGCGCAAGGAAGAGACTGGACTGGAAAAGGTTGGAGGAAGAAGCGACGGCGGCCATTGATGATGCGAGGAGTGGGCGGGAGATGATGCAAAAAAGAGAATGAAATAATAAGATAAAAAGGCGGATGCGTGAACTTGCTATACGAGACCGAAGGGGGGAAGGGTACGGATGTTCGTGAGCGAGCCGGGAGGAGAAAAGAAAGGAGACCTGAGGAAAGACGAGGCAGGGCAAGGTATTTTATATGACGGTCTCCGTGCGGTCTGCCGCAGTGATGCGCAAGCCACGTCGACCGTCAAACATGTCTAATCACTGCGGCTATTGCATATATCAGCGCCAATGATTCAATTTCAACCTACTAATACACCCTACATCAGCAAATCTGCCCGGGCCTGACGCGTCTGGGAGGGTCCTGGCGGACCTGACACGGTCGGAAGGCCTGATCATTTTTTGATCTTATCCCGTAAGATTGGTCCAGGCTCGTCAGCAGTGCTCGAAATCACCAGTCCGTCTCCAGACCATCAGGACACAAAACATTTCATTTGAAGCTCTTTGAAGGTACTACAGCAATACAAACTAGGTAATGCTAATCACTAAGTAGATGCGGCTGATATACCTCCATTACATATGGTATTCCCTCTTCCAAATCATTATCGGCAACAATCATACTCGATAGCTTAAGTTTCGAGTCAGCTTCGCGAGGCTGTTAAACGGGCGACACATGTTGAAAATTGAAGGCGACGCGCGCTGACGCGCGTCGTCCGTTGTTCAAGTTCATCATCAACCAATGAAAACAACCATGGGAAGTCCCGGCTGAGTTTGAACTTTGTTACTGTAACTAATAGACGCAGTTTTCACTGTGACTCTTCCGCTCGATGCTTGCATCCGATGTTCGATGCTCGTGCCCGACGTCCGTCCTCAACGTTCAACGTTCAACGCTCGTGCCCGACGCTCAATACTCCATACTCGCAAGCGCTCACCATCGGGCCCCGAGCTATGCTTGTAGAGTCGTAAATTACTTGGTGCGTCTCTGCTCTTGCTTGCTACCATGCTACCCTAACATTCTCGCCTTGGACGCTCAGCAGCTGGTGTCATTCATTCACGGTACGTCATCCTGCTAGTTGCTATGTATGTTTGCATTCTGCTCTTGCTAATGCACTTGTGCAGGTGCATTCTACTATCACTCTCACTGTGTCGGGTCGACGCTTCCCCATCGCTCAACTTCGCCTCTGCTTAACAAGCAATCAGTGCATCCCCGTGCTGTTCTATCTCCCAGTCCGTTTTTTTGTTTCCTTTCTCATGTGCGTACACTGTGGTCTGACTTGCTTCAGAATGGCCATTTGTGTGTGCAGCAGTGGTGCGAGCCTGGTGTGAGTTGGGATGAGGGGCTGACAACAACAATGGCGAGAGTATCGTGTGAAGGAGAGGGAGTCGGGTCGAGCGTTCGTACACTGTACTGCATGTAGCTACCTGAATATATAACACATTTGTTGCAATTGTGGGTTGACCTGAGTCGTATGAACAGCCTGAGGACCAGCCTGAGGACGACCTGGGAACCCGTCTGGCTTGAGCCTGGAGTCAGACGGGAGCCTTGTCTGCCACAGAAAATGTTGGGCCCAGGCCACCCGCTGATGGTCTGACAGCCTCGTCGCCAGGCCGCTCAGACCAAATGCAGTTTTGCTGATGTACCGAACATCCGAGAACTGCACTGCTCGTCCTGATACCACTGTGACGAGTCGGACCGCCGACGCGTGCCCTCCACGCCTATGCCCGCCTTCACAGCACACCAATGCATGCAAATGAAAATCGATGGCCTGCATACACATTCAGGACACGAGCGTACCGTCTTGACGTCGCCTTATCCATATCAGGTCATGTTCGAAACTGATACGATCAATCATCTACACACGTATTTCAGAGACGCCGAGTGCGATGGGAGCCAATTGGGAACCGACCCAAGGCCGGTTCGAGCCTGAGCTGAGACTCTTGACGCCGACAGACGCCGACCAAAATACATGCAACCAGCATACAACGAGTGAATTCTACACCGCCAAACGGTTCAAACGTGGCTGTGACATCGCCGCGTCAAATTCGAGACAGGTGGTCGGCCAGCTGGTATCGGTGTGAGGGCCGATGGCCACCGCAACGCCAAGGCATGTGGTATGTATTCGAAATCATGTATCAGCCAGCGGGACCCTTGTTACCCGTGCGTGCTACAGACACAAACCCATGCGTCGTTTGTCTTAGATATATACATCATTCGTCGGCCAGGGGCGTACAGCGTTATTTCACTTGGTAGTCGCAAGGCCCGGTTATTACAATTGAACTACTACAAATATATGTAAGGGATCGACACTGTGGACGCTAAGTCGAACTTGAAGGTGTATCAAGTGTATCGCTGATGACGGTGTCGCCACCAGTACGCAGAGTAAATCGTATCCGCGATCCACCTCCTGTTGCCGTGCGATCGCTTGTACCACCTCCCGTTGGATCTTCCACTGCATGCGAGCCATGTTGGGTGTCCTCGATGTCGGCGAGAGCATCGTCTTCATGGGCGCGCTTCCGGGCACGTTTGGAGGTTCGTTCTTTCAGTGTTTCGCGGAGCTGTGCCGCCAGTTCATCGTGTTTAGCCCGACGTGTTGCCTTATCTGCAAATAATGGGATGGGCATCGTGAGAGCCCGTGGAAGGATACGTCGCACGAGATGTGAGTTATGCAGAGTGGAGAGGTTGATGATGTAGTTTTCAACAGTGTCGTTGTGCTCGATGAACGATTCTGTGCGCCCAGACTCCATCCGTTCTTGGAATGTAGAGCGAACACCCGATGCCGTGCACTTCGCCGCACGGCAGTCGTGCTGCACATTGGTTGCAAACAAGATGTCCTATGAAACATAAGTACTCCAGACTGAGAGCTGTCCCACTCGAGTAAGCGAACGCACTGCGACTTTGACTATGAGCGCCTCATATTCACCGTGGCGGCGGGTCAGTTGTGGCATGTCAAAGAATGGGTGGTGTTCTGAAGAAACTTGGAATACATCCAGGACGGCGAGAGCGTGATCGCCGTTCTCATGCGCGAGGATCTCGAGCACGCTCCCGACGATTGAGGCATCTGGGTTCTAGATTCACTTCAACGAAGGACCCATAGCAGAGGCCGATTCCAAACTTACCACAGGAGAGCGGGCAAACACCCAAGCGCGGATGGGACACCGGTCGCCGGATTCTGCAGTACCCCATTCACATCTTGTCCAGCATGACACGATAGGGTCGGAAAAGTCGTGGGCGTTGAGCGCCGTAGACGCGCGGGTATCTCGCCATTGCAAGGACACCGCAGTGCTGGAGGGATCTGCCAACGCAGTGGCGGACCCTCCCTTGCTTGACTTGACTGTGCTGAGACAGACGCTTCCTGAGATAAATGGTTTGCCATGAGTACTAGTAGCCTATACATAACGGCTCGCGAGCAGCCCTCATACCTGATTTCTTCTCGGGTTCGTTGTTGGGAGTCCAACCGAGGTGGTTTTGAAGCAGTGGTTTTTGATGCAGAAATTGTCAAATCCGCGCGCTCGGTTGCACCCATGCATTCCCGTGTCCTGTGGGCCACCAACCCCCCGTGACACGATGTTTTAAACCTTCTTGATTGGCAAGTTGACGAGCAATGTCGCGGCTTGGGGAAAGATGGTTCGAGAATATGGAACACATGCGAAAGATGGCGTTGAAGCATTCGTACAACTCCGTGTCGATACCAATCAGAGGTCCAAAGCGGCGGATATCTTCGGGAAGGTGAGGGAGGAGATGAAGCTTGACCTTCGAGGTGACTTTAGTTGGATCGAGGATCGCAAACAGGTCTATGGTGTTTGCGGCTGCAATTTTGACATCGGTCTGGAAATTCCGAGTCCCCTACAACATCAGTCCTGAGATAGTGAATTACAACGAATACACACCGTGTAACTATCCATGTCGTCGATCTCAGGGGTCCACAGCAAAGCGGAAAGAACCCCGACCGCTTTCCAAACGGCAAACAACTCAGGGCTAACGAGATCGTGAACATGGAACACCGACGTCTGTCCAACAGTCTTGAGCTGCCGTCCGATCAGCGAGTTGGCGTACTGCATGATATAATTTGCACGGATTGCTGGAATTGTAAGACCGAGGGTATCCGTTGCTTGCAAGCGAAGAGCGTATGTCTTCTTCTTGTCAGGGGACCACGTTGAGTGCGAATAGAACCAGGCATACTTGGTCACACCCAATAGGATGGTGTGAAGGATCTCGACTGGTGTGTCTTTATTTGGATCGAAACCTACCCTGATATTAGTAGGGTGCGTAGGGTGCCGCGAAGGGAAACGGAGTGCATACCTTTCATACGCAGGTTGGGATTGAAAATGGCGGCCTGATTCTTCGTCACCCATTGCATCAACTTCCCGTGGATATCTTCGACGGAAAGCTCGGGATTAGTTCGCTTGAGATCTCGTCCTTGAGCGATGAGGTCGACGATGAACGGCTGGGTGTATGCATCCTTGACGCCCAAACGTGATTGCCGCTCCTCGACTGGTGCAGCGACGCCAGTACACGCTTTGCTGACCTGCTGGACCACCTCGCGAAGAGTTTCCTCTGCGGTACGAGGTTCTCCAGGCTGTTTTTTACATGGATGTTACTGTGCAGTTTGGACACGGAAAATGTGGGACTTGTCGCTGGCTGAATGACTCACATGAAAGAGGGCATCGTACCCATCATTTTCAGCCTTCGCCGCCTGGGTTCCTCCAGCATGGCACTTCCGACAAAAGCATCCGGCATTTCCACCCATATGCGCGGTAAGCTCACTCTGCATCGGGTTATCGGAGGGCTCGGCATTGAGGAAGATCCTGAATTGCACTTGTTGTCCTGTCAGTGTGTCGTAAACGCGCACTGGTTTCGAATGAGTGGATCTGTTCTCGTGCGAGTTAGCATCTCTTGAACTCCGAAAGCGAGACGAATGCCAATGAATGTTACATACTCTATCATATCTTTGAATGCTTCAATCTGCTCGGTGATGGATGCATTGGGTGACGTTGAGAGAAAGTGCACATGAAATTCTTGCTGCAATAAACGCCGGGGCAAATTGCGGTGCGCGAAGTACGTATTCCAGTGCTTGTTCCACGACTTTGAACGATTGCCGGAGACATCGTCGCCAAACAGTCGACAAAACTGGAATACATGATGTCACCATCTGCGAGCGCACGCAAAGGGTTCGGCATGCCTGCGACGGCATCCATGTCTTTTTCTGCGAGATGAGATAAGTACATGACTATTGGCTCGTTCACATCGGACTCTTACCGTGAAACACGGGGACCTTGGCCTGCTCAAGAAGATCCACATAATTCAGACACAAGTCACGGGCACGAATAAGGATGGATTGTCCATCTCCATTGCATAACACAGAGATGTTGAGCTAAAAGGGGCCGAATGAACAGCTGTTTCTCGAAATACTGCTAAGAACATGCACTCACCTGGTGATCCTTCTTGACGCGGTACGCATCCGCGTGGAGCTCGCCCTTTGCCATCACCCATCGAACCGGAAGGACAATCGCCCCTGTATGCAGAGCGGCCAGTTCACCAATGTAGTAGTGTTGATTTCCGTCGGCATACATAGGGGTCAGCATTGAGACGTCCATGTCAATCCGCCACTTCTCCGCGTGCCACACCTCCGAAATGGGACCGTCGGGTATCTCTGGATAAAAGCGGAGATGAGGCCGAACCAGCGGGTTTGCATAGTCCTCATATAGATTTCAGTGTCGTTTTCCTGGGCCAATACCGCCCCCGGCATACAGAACTCACCTTCGCCACAAGAGTCCGGATGTCGTTCATGTAGTACACGTTGCCATGAGTGGACTTGAATTGATGAGTAGGTACTCCCGAGGACTCGCGTAGAGAGGCTTGAACTTGCCGAAGGTGATAGAGCGAGGGAACATTTCGAACACCGCTCTCCTCGAGCACCCACAAGAACATCTTCATCATCGCGTCCGACAATCGCATTCGGGGAAGGTTATCCAGTATATCCAGCATAAACATCTGAACAGTGTACACTGCGTGAGAACACTGGAAGTACCAATAGTAAACCGAGTTTCACCAACCAATTTTGATTCATATGGGAACCAATCATGCTCCGTCGACGGCAGAGGGTACTTGCCATGGGACATCATGCGAATACGATCATCTCCGTCCATGCGATCCTCCATATCTGGCAGACGATGGTCAGCAATCGAGAAATCACGGTGAACCACGCTATGAGATCACACACGGAGATTTTGCAACACATTGGTCAGTGTGTCATCATCGCCGTCTTGCCCATCGTGCACGAACTCTTGCTCAAAAAAAGCACCCGTGTCATTGTTTATCGCACCCAATGCACTAGCCGCACGTGAGGCATCTCATAGACCAAAGTCGGAGACGGCTGCGATAAGGCGTGCACGCTCGGAGTCGGCGGCTGATTTTGACGAGGGTTGCGTGGTAAAATCATCGATATTGAATACATAGTCACGGATAAGATTGTTGAAGCTTGAATCGGGAGGCACATATGAATCTGTTTCCATGGCTGACAGGTCAGCGAACCCACCCTCGAGGTCAGCAGCGGGCTGTGCATCTATGTTCAACAGCACCTCCACCTCTGCAGCTGATCGGCGGATTGTTTCTCGTATCCGGTGACCATCTTTGCGATATTGGATTGTGTCGTTATGGCTTACGGTCGAAAGATGTGCGGCCATATTCCGACGAAGGATCCAACCCTCAGAAATGGGAAGGCCAGCCATCTGAGAACAGACCATGCACCGTGCACGCGTGCGATCCGCAGATTCCTGGACGACTGAAATCAAGTTAACGACCAAAATCTGGGCAAAAAACATGGGTTACAGAATGCATTTACTGTATTTTGGCCAAGTTGTTTTGGGTGGCATTGCGCGTTGCCACTTTAGATATTTGTGCTTGTTCAATGGTGGCAGGCAGAAGGAAAGGGCAATTGGAAATTAGCGCGCCGCGTCCAACTCCCAAGGCCGACGCGTCGTTCCACCGTTGACTCTGTCTCACATTCTTGATCTCCCCTCCACAACCGTCACCGACGCCATGTGCTGCCCAATGCTGACTGACGCAAAGACCAATTCGCACTCCATTGTGCCCTGGAAATGAAGCATTCAAAAAGCCTCGATAATGGCGCCTCCAAATCTCAAACATCCCCCAGGCCCCACTTCTTTTCCATCATGTCCAACCCCCCGAATTCTTTTGACGAGTTTGACGCAGATACACTGGCCGCCATGGACCGTCCAAGTTCACCCCTCGAGCCCTCAGAACCGGAGGATTCACCGCCACCTTCTCACAAGCGCGCTCGTACACACCCTAATAGTGAGGATGAGGGCGAGGGCGAGCCAGACACTCCGACGCACGCAGCATCCCCCTCCAGAGGCAGCTCGGGATCGCGACACCCATCCAGCGGCTCTGACTCCGTTGGCAATATTTTAGGATTCATTCGTCGGGAGGGACGTGCAAAACATATGCGTCTAGAGCATGTCAAGATGGCGGAGATGTTTGCAGCGGTGCGTCATCTTCCCTCCGAGTTACCAACTCATGTCATTGATAGCGACACCATGTCAGGACTCTGCCGCCGTCAAGCTGGTCAAGCTTTACCTGCAGAATATCGAGATCACGAATCAATTGTCGAAGATTGTTCTCTCTATGCCCGTCTATACGGTTTCGACTGCTTTGACTGTGTGTCCGCCTTTCCCTCTCTCAACTGCATTATTCTGACGTCCCTACTCAGACAAACATCAAGGACTACGGGTCCTCAGCCATGCTTATGTCCAGCATATTGAACTACATTATAGATCCCGTCAAGCATGTCTGTGTACGTCCGCCCCTTCTCCCATTTCCATGCACTGTCCGGCTGAGATTAGTATTCATGCAGGCTGTCCTGAAGCATATGCGCTTTGACCTGCCCCCGAACATCGAGCGGATTCCGTCAGACTGGAGCAAGGTTACCCACGTCGTGCAGCATGAGCTAACACAAATTCGTGCCAGCTTCAAGAAGCTTGTGAGTTTTTCACGCCTATACGTGCAAATGGACATTGACCTCAGGCTACCTCCTTCAGATCGGCAAGAGTCTTGAAGGCCCACCTGCAGAGCACACCGACATATTTACTCTGACCCAGCAGATTGCGGCAAAGGCGGGAGTGACTGTCACCATCCCGCTTTGCTGCCGCATCGCTCTCATTGTATGTATCTTTCGATCCCTTATGTTTCAGAGACTAAGCATCCAACAATTCATTCTATCAGCGCCGCGTCCATGAGCTTGACTCAGGTATCCGTTTCTGGCACCGTGTCAACGGCCGTCTTACAACCCTCCATGCACAATCAAACGGAGACAAAAATCGTCTTGTTCGGTACGTTGTATCCTTTCCGATCGTGATTTGCTCGTTGCTGACATCAATCGTTACCCCCCCAGCGCATACAAAAGACTGCTCGAACTTGATATAAAAACCCATGGAGGGAATCAGGACACCCTTGAGCTCTTCCCCGCCGAGGACATCTTGAACGAGCAGCAGTCTCAGGTTGTCTCTGCTGGCGAGACTGACAGTGGCAATGGTGTTGATGCGGTGACCGAAGAATAATTAGTGCTGGTGTGTGTCATGTTTGATACAATAGGATACAATGGGCCCGAGGCCACAAATTCCACTATTTCTCCCGTTTCGAATATCTCATTGATAATACGGTGCATAATATAAGGAATTTCTCTTATATGGGTTCTACCCAGAACGGCACGCTGTCCCGATGAGCAGAGCAAGCCTGCTGCTGTGTGAGGTGGCAGACAAAGTCAACAAGGCTGCGACGGTCAGAGCCATGTTATCCCCCAGCCCTCAGACACCTGGTCATCCACGCTGTCCCCACGCAGACCTGGTACCACAGTGGCCCCATTACTGCATAGATGTGGTGGCCACTGCGTCGCCAGCTGGCTCCAGGTGGCCGGGCCAGCTGGACCGGGTGAACGTACCACGTCAGACCCACGTGGTGGCCGACGCGCGGTGTATGCCACCGTGCACGGCGGCCAATTGAATGGTGGTGGGTATGTACATGTCGCATTCGTGCGTAAAACTAAAGCATGGCGCGAAAGCTGATTTCTGGTAAGCTGTCGTCTCCGGCGCCGTGAGGGTTTTAGAATATGACACACCTTTAACCTGCTGCGCCGGCGTCGATCCTAGCGAATTATTACACCGCTGGCACAAGTACTCTTCCAAATCAGGCTGGCCACGTGACCAATGGCCGGCACCCCACTCCGTTTTGTCCGACCGTTTTTGATCCGCAGTGGCCTGTATCCCCGACCCCTTTGGCAGTGACGATAAGTTCGTCTTGGACGAAGAGATGGCGGTGCAGGCGAGGGAGATAAAAGGCGAGCCACTTTTCACGCTGAGCTTTCTAACCTCTCCAAACTCCCCTCCCGCCCTTGCTCTTTTCTCGACTCTCGACAACACCTACCTAGTACACCACCACCACCACCACCACCGACTATGCCGGCTAAGAAAACATCGACGACCAAGTCATCCAAGCCGTCGTTCTTCTCTGGACGAACTGCCGCTTTGAAAGAACTATCTGCCAAGGTGTTCGAGAGTCACGCACCCAAGACGGATGGCCCCAACCTCCGGAAACCAAAGATAGCAAAATCGACAGAGGTGCAATGTGATCGAGCTCTGGCTATATGGGATGAGTAAGTGCTGCATGTTGTTCTTGTCTGCCACGCCTTTGGACTGACGTGGGTCTTTTGCTCTTTTAGGTGGATGAAAGAGGTCCATCCCACCGTCGATCCCAACCAAGTGTGGGTTGACTTATGCCGCGAGGACGCGACTGCCATGCAGTACTGCAAGACTTTCCTGCAGATCTACGTCGAGACCTCCATCTACCAGCATGTTCTGCTTGACGATGCCAACAGAGAAGAGGTGGAGGAGCGGTCCATCAAGTCCTCTAGGTCGCTCAACTCGTTTTGGAAGTCGTTGATAGCCGCAGCTGATGCCGAGATCTTGTTGCCAATGAGAGAGCACCCGGACAACCATTGGATGACATTAAAGCGCCCTACCAATCAGCCAGGTTCGTTCGATTTATGATGTCGTGTTGAAGTATCCTGAAGACACCCTTGCGCCAGGTTCTTTGGATATAGGACCTGTTTCCCAGATTAGCCAGTGGATTTACCACGAGGGCGCCGAAATCATGGGTCTTTCCACCAAATCGGACTACGAGAAAGTCGAGTTCACCGTCACGGATATTGGACTTATCCTCAAAACCGTCTGGCTTTGTGCCGACCTCATCCCCTTCACCTCCCCAATTCAACGAATTATCTTTCACGCCCTCGCCCTTCTCTTCTCCTTTGGCTATCACCAAGGCATGATCATCGGCATGAAATACGAAGAGGTCGTCGTGGCTTTCGTTCGTGATGCAGACGGCCGACGGAGATTGGCCACCACGTTTACCGTGAATCGCAATAAGCTTAGGGCTAACGCCTTGGAGCATGTGAAAGGCGAAAACTTCCAATTCACCACGACTTTCCTTCCGTACTCGCTCTTCTGCCTGACCCACCTCGTTCTCGTAGTTGGCATCCATTTCAACGCGTTTAAGGCCGGATACAAGTCCGTCGACGAGATTCTCCACCGTCCCAACCTCGAAAACGTCGATTACATCCATCTCGAATGGCGTGAAGATTTCCTCGACAAGCCCATCTTCCCCATGTCATACACAACCTTCTGGCGTAATCTGCAACGCGTTCTCCTCGTAGCAGGGTGTTGAAGATAGTAATGCGGACGATCTCTAGCTTCAACTACATTATGTAATATGTGACGGAAAGGAACGGAAGGTTCTGGGAAGAACCGGAACAATATGGAATCGGCTGTGCGAGGCTGTGCAGAGCATGTGATTCTTACTGTACGCTTTCACATGAAAGCTGTGGTGGATGACTGAGCGCACTCTTGGCGCTGATTAATTATGCTACACTATGGCACCACTTTCTTACGACTTTTATGATTGGCTCTTATGGCACAGCGGTTTGGGTATATAAGGCTCTCGTATTTCGTCCTGCCTCCTCACTCGAAGTATTCCTTCGACTGAGGTGAGCAATCCTTTATACCTTCTACTTATTTCTCTCTTGCTTACATACCTTACTGTAGCGTCTCACTAACTTGCATAAGGTATAATACATAACTCGAAGTATCCCTTCGACTGAGCGTCTCACTAACTTGCATAAGTCTGTTCAACACAGGGTTCAGCACCATGGCCCGTCTCTACGCATTCCGTGTTGGTGCCCTCATTGAATACAACAAGTCTCTCACCCAGGCTACGCGCAATTTCGTCGCCAGTCATACGACCAAGGTCTACGAGAACAACTATCAGACCAAGCACGTGCAAGCAGACCTCTCCAGGACGCGTTTTGGGCCGTGTGCAGGTGGACAGACGAACGAACCGTTGTTCGAGGTCATGCGGGACTTGTCCAAGCAGAACGACTCCGGCGCCCCTCTTGAAGCAACGCCAGAACAGAAACTCAGCATCGAGTCACGGAGGGATATCACGGAAAGACGGGCTGCTTTGGAGGCGGCTATGCTCAGTAAAGACAAAGGCCAGATCTCGAAGGCGAAGTCGGCTCTCGACCAGCGAAGACGCGCCCTCCACAAGCTCATCCTCCTGAAATCACGAGAGGAATACTTCGAGCAAGCCAACAAGCTTCGAGCTAAGGGGAAGTCGACCGACGAGCTTCGACAGCGTTCACGTCCGGCTAGGCGTCGCTGCGATCATGCTTCATTGGACATGGGTTGCCTGTTGACCTACTGGACTGGCGAGGCGGGCTTTGGGAACCGTTCAGGCACCTCCGAGGAGCTTGTATTCGACGACAAGGCCGAAGACCGCTTAGAAGGCGCCATGGTCTGGCTCCTCCATTACGCGACTGAGAATTGGACTCCCCTGAGTCTGGCCGTCCCCATCTCGGCGACTTCAGCCAAGAAACCCAAACGCCGTGGAGCCAAGGCAGTGGAGGCACCGAAAGCGAATAGACCAGAGAGCTGGGTTTGCCTCCTGTGCGACAAATCCAAGCCGTTCGCCAGACGTCACTGCCTTAGTCGACACAATAAGACCGCCCATATCGACAAGGGTGCCTTCGACCAGTCTTTCTTGTGTCCGCACTGCACCCCTCCTGTCGAGATCTCCAGTGCCATAGAGTGGTGTGACCATGTCGAGAAGACTCACGGGAAGATGTATGCACCAGTCGTCAGCTCGAAGCTCCTCGCCGAGACGCGAGTTCCTCAGACGAAGAAGACGCCCACCAGGAGCACCAAGCGGAAGAGAGAGGACGAGATCCCGGGGATGGTAGTCTTGGACTTGTTGGAAAAGCCGCAGAAGAGGGCACGTACGAAGGACGAGGAAGTCAGCTCCATGCTGCTGGAGACGTTGGAGGGCGACGACAACTCCGATTATGGTGAGTTTTATGGCCTTTTTCTCTGTCGGCCATGGCTCAGACACAACGATTACAGGAACTTCACCGCCAGATTCACCATCGTCTTTGGACTATGCCTCTGACGTCACGCTCATCCATCCTGGGTGGCCAGGCGACAGAGGAAAAGACGACCAAGGCTGGGATCCCTGTGGTGACGACGATGATGAAGGCTGTGACTTCACGATGAGGGTGGAGATGTACGAAGACGCATCGGAGGAGGAATCGGATGGTATGGACGATGGGGAATAAGCCTGACGTTTCACTGTTAGCGTCAGTCTTTCTCTCTTGTGTATTTGTGCATGTACGTACCTGTGGCCCCATTGTCGTATCAGAGACATCAAGATATTGAGATAACCAAGACAACGGCAGAGGATGTTGTCAGAGTTCAGTGTTGACATGTGACGAGAGCTTTCGTTCTCAACAACGGCATCGGATCATCGGATGACGATGATGACATATCCAGTTCAAGACCTCCAAGTCGCAGCAACACGATTTGACTGCCTACTTTGACAACTTAGTCTGATATGCGCTCGGCAACAAATTCATAAGCTCGTTGCACAAGTAACAGGCAAAACACAAGATATTCATTCACGGAAGGCTCTCAGCATGCATACGTATGGGGGTACAAACGACTATGGACACCTAGACCGACAGTACAGCAAAGTCCGCGCACAGCAATCACAATCAACAGACGACGAGGCAACGAATCCATCTTCTTTTTTTGCGAGGAGTTTTAGGATCCGTGTGAGCGAGCGGTTAGGTATAGCTCGACTTCTAGGAGAAGGCGAGGGGACGTACAATGGGACAGGTAAACATACGTGGAGGTAGGCTCGCGGCACTTGGAGATCAGGCGTCGTTGCTAATTGAAAAAGAAAACGAAAAGCATCAGGGTAAGCACATCCACTGCACGAACGGTTATCAGCAGGGACTGTTAACATAATTTTTTGGGGGCAACTCTCGCCATGTTTATTCGAAAGATAGCTTCGAAACTTGGATATAATTAACGACTTCTTCTCTTTGACAATAAATTTGGTAAAATATCAAAACAGATATCTAACATCAGGAACTCAAGGGGATTATGTTATTCCATGATGAATTTCGTCTGAAATGACGAACTTGACCAGGCCTCATCCAGCCTTATTTACAGGTAACATTCTGACAGTTCTTGATCAGAACTGGATCTACAGCTAACATTCTGACAGTGTCTGGATCAGACACTATCTTAGCTTGAACAGTGCTCAAGTTTACATAGCTGTGCAAACACTACTCTCCGCTACACAAGTCACTCGCTGGAAGCACACGACGAGTGTGCGACACTGAGACGGGCCACGGGAGATCACGCGAGTCGGAAAGAAAGGACCAGCCGCGTGATAGTGGAGGGGAAAAAGAGAGCGTACTGTACAGGATCGAAAGGACGGGTATAAGTACTCTCGGGCTCTCGGGGCGGGTGTGTACAAACAGTCGTAAAGAGACGAAATGGGATGGGTGTCGGCGATGGAGAGCGAAGGTATGGAGTCCGTAGTGGTAAGTAAGAAAGGGATTCTTGGCACCATGATCCTATCGCACAATTGCATGAGCGCGAGCTTGTGAGTGACTTTGGCGTCCAGGATGGCGTCCATGACCGCGGCCTGGGTTCGCGTCGTCCAGGGTGAGGATCCTCGACGGCCGGAGGAGGTGCGTGTAATCTGCAGGCGCTGCGCCTACCCGCCGCGCGCGCGGTGCGCTCGATGTCCTTGCACGGGAGGCCGACGCACATGCGATGTCCTCCACAACGGTCGCGTCGAACGGGTGCAGATTCTGGCTGACAACGGAGACGTGCTTGTGGGGGTAGGGCATGTCCGTCGCGCCGAGTTCCCGTGGTCGACAGTCTTGAGGCTCACGTCGGGCTCGTACAGGCGTTGGAAGAGGGCGGCGACGCTCTCCTCGAGGATGTTAAGGGAGATGTTCTTGAGGATGGGGTCATCCGGGCGTTCGGGGTAAGAGAAGGCGACATTGTTGATGGAGATCGTGTTGTTGACAGGGGCCTGGTGACGATCGCGGGACTCGGCAGTGTCGGGGGAGAGCTGGAGGAAGTTTGTGGAGATCGCAGGTAGCTTCCTGAACTCCATGAGCTGGGAGCCAATGCTAACCGAAAATACGACGATGTTGAGTATTTGGCCGAGCTGGCAACGTCGTAGGTGCAGCCCTCGATGAAAGTGCCACGCACACCCGTTCGCAACGCTGACTCTGCGGAGGCATTGAAGCGCTGGAGGAAGACGGACTTGAAACCCATGGCGCGGATACCACGAATATTAAGGATAGTCTAGGAAAAGGGCATCAGCCACGGCCGGCATGAAAAGCCAAGAAAGAGCGTACCTCGTAGTAACCCTTCGCAACTTCATCGCGGGAACACTTATTGCGGTGCTCATACTCGGACACAAAGTTGGCTGACGACTCGAGGATGAGGTACTTGAGGTGTATGAACAGCCCATCCCCAACCGCGATTGCGAGCACGATCCTGCCCAAGGTGTCGATGACGGAGACTTCCTAAGCCGTGACCGGTAGTGGGGAAAACAGGCCTGTCTATGTATCTGAGACGACTTTTCAGCGTACTCGGTCACGTGACCCGTTCGTTTTAAGAGCAGCCGCCTCCGAGCGAGATTTGGCCCACGGGCCACGCGATGCTAGCTTTGCAGGAAGCTCAGTATGTGCAGAAGGAGGGTCGGTCGGGTAGGGCTGGTATGATATTATTACATATGGAAGGAGAATACAAGTTAATCAAAACCGCCGTCGATATCGTCGATGTCGGTGTCCTCCCAATCTGAAATGTTGTCATCTGCTTCATCCTCAGAGCCAAAATGTTCATCGGGTGGCACTTCCTGCCTCTCGTCAGTGTAGGTGGATAGTGGGGGTCGAGGACGATGCTGTGCTGGGGAAGATGGCATGGGATTATCTTCAGAGTCTTAGGACTCACTTGCTGCCTCGTCGAAACCAAATTGGGGCGGCTGGGCCGAGCTGCTTCGCCTGGTCGCATCCTCTCTCGCATCGTCTGACCGCGAATAGGTATGGCCCACACCGCAGCCCCAATGTTGACGCATGATAATATCACGGTCTATGAACCTATTCACCACATCAATGCTCGTCAGGAGGTTATCGCGGGATGCTGTAGCAGACGTACCGAGTTATGTAGTACTCATCCCAATCCTCGCCATCTCGAGCTAAGACCGATAGACCGACACCGTCCGGATACTTGCGTTGGCCTGCAAATCGCGGTACGATATGGCTGCCGCGCAAAATGGAGGACGGATCGATGAACCCGAACGAGTCTTCATTGCTGGAAGGCTGAAACGAGAGCTTCTCGAGGGAGAGATCGTCCCAGGCGTTGCCAGCCGGAAACGCCTCTTGCTCATACCAACGCACCCATAAGAAATTGACCCGTCTTGAGCCGTAATCGAGAGTGTCGGGATGTGTATAGATGACATTGGCGTGGTATATTCCGAGCACGCGCGCATAGCAGTACGGTGATAACCACGGTGATCCGTCTTTGCTGCTTGTTTCAGATGGAGGGTTGGCGAGCAGCAGGATATTGTGCCGGGGTGTGTCGGGACCTAGGACATCTTGGTCTCGGCGAACATCGTAGGCTGTGTAGTGAGCCGTCATGGTAGCATGCTTGTAAAGCCGATTTTGCTTGATTGTGATATCAGTTGTTCTTGGAGGAGGGCTGTTCGTTGAGGAGATATTGGCTCGAGAGTGCTGTGCCGTCCAATCCCGTTCGTGGCGTTGGATGTCCTGTATGCGTTCGAGAAGATGTTCGTAGAGCTTGCGAGAGAATCCCTGTGGAATGTAAATGGGCCGAGAGTTAAATCACAAGCCGCGTGGCGTACCTTCGTGGCAGGATCGAGAGCGTGTTTCTGGTAGAAGCTAGGCAGCTCAACGGGTTGGTTCTCCGTCTTCCCTATGTGATTCTGGGTCGAGTCATCCATAGCCAGATGGCTTATGAGCTCCGGGACCTCCTGGTGCGCCCGTTGGATAGCCCACGCTCTCCGCTGGCGGCGGTCGATGCAGATTATTTGGATGACGAAGTCCTTCTTGTTCGTTCGGCGGTACTGAGTTTTACCCCATCGATGCTGTGTTTCCATCTGTCTCTATATAAGCTAATGCTATACCGAAGAACGAGCAAGCCAGCGTACCCTTCCCGTTCCGTATGATTCAGTAGAACCGGCCCATACAACGTAGAATGGGATGTCACCCAAGCTATGAACCTTGATAGTGTTCAGATTGAGGCCCTTTGTAAGTTTGTGGTTCGACTTTGCCAGCGCAGAAGGCTTAGCAGCGTCGCGCGCACTCTGCGAGGGCGCTGTCCCAGAAACCGCACCACGCCCGCCTGTACCTGCCTGGTTTTCCAGCGTCAATATAGCGCACCAAAGCGGCTCAAAACAAGTACTCACAGCAGCAGCTTTAGCTTCCTTTTCCGCCTTCTTAGCCTCACGGCGCTGCCGGGCCTCATATTTGCGGGTGAGTTCAGTTGTAGCATACTTGTCGCATACGTTTTTCTTAAAATCGGGAAGTGTCCGACCGAGGGCCTTTGTTACAGATTGAAGGATCTTAACAGTTTCGTCAGTATGAAGGCGTAGTTTTGCTAGCCCATGCCAATGCGCAGCAATAAATAACAGCCGAAGGAGGCGGCGGTTGTCGGATGCGTTCGGTAATAAGCCTTCAAAAACTGGTATCGCGCACTAGATATCAGTTAGTTGTGATGATCATGGTGGGAAGACGAAAACACGTGCCTGTAGTAGGTCCTCATAATCCCTTGCTGCCAGTTGTTTCAGATCTGATACGTTTTTTGAGAACTTGCGTATAGTGTCAGAACCAAATACGGGGATCGCGCGATATCTAATGAAATGCGTGGTCTCTTTAGCACATTTCACAGAGCGAAAGACACACGATATTACCTCCGGTCCAGTTCGTGCAAGCGTTTGGGGCCATGGTATTCCACAAGACGAAGCAAATGAATAAAGAGGGACTTCCAGACTCCTAGCTCGAAGTCATGCATGATGTCGGGGGTCAAGATGGTGTTTATGTTGAAACCCAGATGTCCCAGCCTCGAAGAAAACGCATTCTGTGAGAAACAGCAGCCTTGTCAGTAAGAGAACGATACAAAGGGACCTGACTCACCTCTGTTGGAACCAATGACTTATCCTGCAGGTGTCTCTCCACTGCTGCACTCGAGACTCCGTAGCCCTTCTCGTAAATCAGCTTCCTCGCTGCTGCGACCGTTTTCTGTTGCTGCACACCATCGACCCGTTGATGACGCGCCCGAAAAGCCATGTCGTTCTCTGTCCCAAGCATGTGGGTATCCTCCATGCGGATAAAGCATCGCGGGCACGGGCACTGTCCTTTGTTCCGGACCGTCGCGAGCATAACCCTGAACAATAGGAGAGCTCATCAGTGGACAACAACCACAAAAGGGCAAATATTACAGACCTTTCGGGATAATCGGCCGCATATGTGAAGAGCCTTGGATAGAAGCGGCGGAAAATGCCATCGGGGCATTCTACGACAATACCGTGTGTATAGGCTTCGACAAAGTCGTTGTCGAAGAGTATGTGGAGTTGTGCGTGGAAGAGTTCCCGGCGAACGTGCGCCAGAAAGGCAGAGTTGTCAGGATTGGTCCAACCCGCCTCGTCGATGGCAAAATCTTTGAAATCGGGTGGTAGCTAGAAGTGGGGTGAGATGGTAGCGAGTGCGAGCAGATAATCAAGAACATACTCGGATGAAATATGCGATGTTCTCGCAGAGGTGGCATGACGGGCGGCCACAACGGTACTTTGACTCGTTCCCGTAGAGAAGATAACCTGGCCACAGTTGTGCGTCCCCGAATGCAGTCAGGTGTGTCTGATCCGACCCATGCATCATCGCGACAATGTGACGGGGGAGGTCGCATCCTGCTTCTCGTGCGCTGTTTTGTAACTCCCGATCGGCCTGGAGAAAGGCCTCCGATGTGTAGAGTTCGCCATACAGGCGTTGCGGGGGAGAATCAGAGTATGGTTGCCACAGGAGTTCGTATGGTTCATAATGAAACTGCTCGTGAGAGGAAGTGTCGGTAAGCTTCTCGCGGATTGTCGCCATGAGGTTTCGATAGTAAAAGTTGCCGGCGCAGTACTCCACGGACTTGTGGGTTTCTGTAGGATTTTTGACGGGGATTGATACAAACACGGGAGCTTCCGTCCAGCCATCCCCTACAGGGGCATTGTCCATGTCCAGCCAGTCACCTTCGTCACCCTCTCCAGCTGAATTGCCGAGTTGCGACCGGATAGCCGTCCAGGCAGCATCGCGCACATCCTCCGGGCGGAAGTCGGGATGGCCGACGATGCCTATGAGTCGCTTAAAATCGCTCCACGTCTTCTGAATGGAGCCGTTATCGTACCAATGCCAGAGCCGAAAGGCGTTCATGTTGGGGAATGGTGGTGGTGGACGAGATGGATCAACAGTTTCTGGGTCAACGGGCTTCGGTAGTGAGGGAAGAGCGGCGGAGTTCGACAGGTCTGAAGCTTGAACATGTTCTTCGGGATCGTGTGTCGGAAAGGTAGACGAGAAGAAACGACGAAACACGCCAAATATGTTACGAGGGGAATCAACGGCGTCTCGATTGCTCCAATGACGATCTACAACAGCACGAGTAGGGGCGACGTGTGGCGGAGGCAGTGGGGCAGAAGGTGCGGGAGTATCGTCCTGGACATAACGTCGAGGCAGTTGTCTAGCGCGCTTTGATCTTCCTAATTCTTCTTCAACGACGGGCCTGTCGATGTCCATTTGCATCGCCACAGAAGGTTGTTTGTGAGGCTGATATACTTGGTTCAGCACAACGCACTTCAACATACTTGCATAAGCGTAGAGGAGAACGTACCAGTTCGTCTGCCGAGTCCTCCCCTTCTTCACTGTGTTCTGTTGGGGATTTTTTTCTGCTACTTGAGGACACCTTCGATGCGAGAGTGGCCTTTGACGCGAGAGTGGCCTTTGACGCGAGAGTGGAGAGATTGGTTCGAAGACGCTTGGAGGTAAACTTCGTTCGAAGGAAAGTGAGCGCGCCGGAAAATTTACTCTGCGAGGTCGAGCAGGCCTTGCGGTGTTTGCCATATGCTGCTGGACTTGTAAAAGAGCGGTTGCAGCACCATTTAGGATACCCTTGTGGCAGGTTTGCCTGCATGTGTGCGACTATGTGTGAGACAGGATCAAAACAATGAGAATGAGTGCACAGACTTCGTGTCAATTGGCACGTGACGGGTTTCGGCTGAATAGTGATAGTCGTGTTTTCTGTACCAGACTCCAGCTTAATCTATCATTCAAGTACACAATGGTATTCAGGTGGAGATGCAGACAGCTAGGCATGGTAAGGTATGTGTACGATAGGGACCCCCCCGTGCCTTGACCTCGATGAGGAAAGTAATGAGAAATATCCGGAATGCCACCAATGAGAACGTAGAGAATACCACACCGTCTGCAAGGACACCGTGGGGGAAATGATTGTACAGGCTGGCCATCTGCTGGGGATGCTTACTCCTCGAGTGTACACCCTGCGCGCTCCCCAGTCTTCGCTCCACCATTGAGATGCAGGTAATTCCCCAACAGCCTTGAGAGTTTCTGCTCCCCGTGTTCAGTGTGCGCGTGGAAGGACTGGGCTACTTTGCCGATGCGCATGAGGCAGCACTGAGCAGTGCGGTTGTCGGCGAGCATGTCGCGACCACGAGAGCTGATGAGGTCGAGTTGTTCGACATGCTTCTGCTTGGCGCGGCGCTCTCGGTCGACACGCTGCTTCTGCTCAAGGGACTCGGTGGTGTGCACGTCACGCAGAGTGGGTTTGCGGGCACGGCGGAAGTCGCTGCGATTGAGCAGGAGAAGAGAGCTGTGGATGAGACGTTCTGCGACCACAGCACACATCGCCCGCTGCTTCTCGACGACGCGGAGGGACTTGAGTTCGATCAATGCCCGAAGCTTTCCATGCGCCGTCGTAGGAGGGTGGACAAGACTCAGATTGAGGGCCTTGAAATCGGAAGATGCCTCATTCTCCTTGCCCTTGGAATCGGAGGTAATGCCGTCGATGATAGGCTCGAGGCCACCGTCACCCGTGGTAGAGGGCATCGCCTCCAGCTCACATATTTGTTGGTCAATACGAGCGTCGATGAAGCACGAGCGTTTGGCGAGGATTTGATGAGGGTCAAGGCCGGACGGCATGACGGAGGGGATGAGGAGATGCTGAAGACGGCTCGCAAAGGCAGACGGGGTCTCGTCGGGTAGACGCTTGAGATTCGTGAAGGGGTGGAGGTAGGCGTTGTAAGGGTACACAGGGGAAGACGTGTCCTCGTCCAGAAGGTCGGGCTTATCCTCACTTGGTGCGTGCTCCTCCATATTGACCAAGGCAGCGCTGGCTATGGTGGGAGGGAGATCAGGCTGGGGGATGAGGGAAGGAGCCTCGCTAGTAGCCTTGTGAATCGTGACGGCATTGTCGACGACTTTAGCGGGAATATCCTGGCCGCTGAGAAGCTTCTTGAGGTCGGGGATAACGATGGTAGGATCGCGAATGACCTGTTGGATGGGAGCGGGGATGGGAAGATTGCGGGAGAGTGGCTTGAAAGCGTGGATTTGAGCGCGAAGGGTATTGATCTGGTCGGTGGAGAAGAGGACGGGAGTGGTTGGGGGATTTGGATACTGCTGAGGTGGAGGAGGAGAGGGAATGGGGGTTCGGGATGTGAGTACCGTTAGGAGCGGGGGTACTTGGAGGGATCGGGATATGTTGGTCTGTTGACATGATGAGGGGGGAAGGTGTGGAAGAAGGGAGAAGAAAGTACGTATCGGACTTTGACTAGACTGAAAGGAGGTGAGTGTCTTGTGAATGTTGGCGAGATCTGGAGAAGTGTCCGGGGTGAAGCCTTGGGACTTGAGCAGATTTGCGCGCTGTGGTGGGGAGATGAGAAGGAGAAGACAGGGGGGACGAAGGGGAGTACCTGGATGAGAGCGTGGATGCGCTCTTTAGTCTGCTGCTGGATGTGGTTGTTGCTGCTGCTGCTGCTGCTGCTGCTGGGCTTGAGCCTGCTGTTGTGCGTGAAGGCGGTGTTGCATATTTTGAAAATAGTGTTCATAGGAAAGGAGGGAAAGGGCGAGGGTGTCACGCATCGCGCGTGCGAGCGTGAGCATCGAGGACGCGTGTGTGGACGCGTGCACGTCGCATTGTCCGACACATTGTCCGACATATTGTCCGAGTGTCGGGCATGGCGTTGAGGCCCCAGGCCGTATGTATGCTGTTTGCATGCCGGGATGGGCTTGTGGGTGTATGGACGGGTGATAGACACAAGGACAAGGAAAGGCGATGAGGGCGTGCGTGGACACATCGTGTGTTGAGGCGTGGGCGTGTGAGCAGGCTATAAACGGGAGGGGGGTGTGGGCGACGGGGAAGGAGCGCACGGTGGGAGGGTGGGCGTCGAGGGGGGTTGGTGTCGTGAGAGGATGCGGGGGCGTTGGAGTGCGTAAAGGCAGAAGTGCATCCAGGGTGTCGGGGGTTGTAGACGATGACTCTTGAGCGTCGCGTTCTCCAATGTTCTTCACCACGTTGGTGTTGAACGCAGGAGGAACAGGAATGTCAATGGAGTGGGGGCGGCAGTAGAGAGACAGGTTGCGGGTTCTCCCGGTACATTTATTATAGTCGCCCATATTCCGAAAAGCAAAAACAACTAGTACAATTCCCACAACAACGAAACATACATACAGCAGAGCATACAGACAACGAGTACATGCAATAAACCACAGCTACGATACCACCCTACAATCCCACATCGAGCGGCGGCGAAGACTTTAGGCTTGTCCAACAGGTTGGCCGACAAACTCGACGGGTGAGAGACGCAGGCCCTAAAAGACAATGAGCATACTGAGAGTTATTCACTACAGATCATCACTTACCTTGCGGAACTCGTGCCAAATGGCCATGCGCAGCTTAGGAATGAACTCGCGGTTGGCAGCGGCGTACGCGTCAAACACGGGACGAAAATCATCCCATACATGGTGCAGCGAGGTAGCGTTGATCTGCGGGGCGGGCCCAACTTGACCGCTGTGCTCCCAAAGGAGGCGGCGCAGCGCGAGGATAGTCTAGAGATAGTCAGATATGCATTCGTCGCGACAGAGAACAGAAGACGTACGCAGCAGCACTGAAGGACCCAGAGGTCCTCCAAGGTGCTCCCCGGCGTCTTGACCCAGTCCCGGATCTCCTTGTATCGTTCGCCTATGAGACCAGAGAGACGGAACAAGGAATGCCAAAGGCCCACGCGGGGTATGGTCCCCGTGAGCAGGCGCGCGCCCTGCGAGAGACCGTTCCCTTGCGTAGACTGTTCAGTGTGGTAAGTATGTGATGATTCGGGTTGAAAGGGAAAATGTGTACGTCGACGGAGAGAATCCAGTAGTTCCCGAGGAGCTCTGCGCCGCGCACGGCGTTGAAGTGAGGGACGTTTTCGACCACGTTGAATAGCTTCATGAGTGCGTTGTAGGCGTCGAACGTTGCGTGATCTTGGTGGAACAACCCAGTGCCTATGTACAGCGTAACGGCGGACGCCATAGAAGTTATCGCCCTCGACGCGCGGCTAGTACCCTGGGCAGTCACGACGTGTTAGCATGTATACATGTGTGAGCAAAAGGTGGAAGGCCACGTACCGATGACATATAAGCATCAGCAACAGGGTCGTAGTTGTGGGACCGAAGGTCGGATAAATGAGCTGAAGATACCCCTGTCAGACTTTAGAGGAGACGACGGAAGCAAGACTTACTCATTACGTTCGCTTCGATGGTACGATCAGTCCCGACAGCGACCGTCACAAGAGCCAAGTGCTCCTCCAAATTCATAAGCCACGACTGCTGGTCGCCGTGAGACAAGTAGTGGTATACACCGTTCTGCGCGATGACGATGAGGATCGCGCGGAGCAGATCGCCCCAGCTGCCTTTGAGGATAAGATCACGATCCAGGGAGTCTGCAACGGCGGTCAGGTTTGAGAGGGAGGGGGGTAGCGCGACATCGAACGTACTTGGTCCAAAATCCGCCGCCGTCCAGGAGGGCTGGGCAGGGTTTTGAAAGTTTCGTGCTCCAGGATTTGCCTGACCAGGCTGGGGAGGAGGGGGGGGGGACGTTCATTTTGAGGAGGGGCGGTGGGGGAAGGGGTTGAAGATGGGGGTCTGGAAGAAGGAGCGAAAGCGTGGAAGGCGAGTACTTATTCACTTTTCGAGTATACAGTCGACCAATCGCGTAACATCTTGAGATTGCGAGCGCCTAGCCAAACGTCGTGTCTGCCGTACGGCGCCTAGCTAAACACGGTATGCCTGCCGTACGAGATGTCAGAGGTTTGGTGAGCGTGATAGGAAACTTGACACAATCATGATCTTGCGTGTGATAGCACAAAAACGTAGGCGGCTTGAGGGTTGAAGGTTGAGGGTTGAGGGTTGACGTTGAGGGTTGAGGGTCGACAGTCGAGGGTTGAGGAGTCAAGGGTCGAGGGTCAATGGGATGGACTCGGACTTGTTACTGAGTCATTTTTCTACTTAGTCAATCTCGCGCCGACGGCACGGCGGCAACCAGTTGGCAATACGGGGGCAGTGAGGGTACCAAATAGTAGCAAACACCAATTTCTCACAAGTATCAATGTTGGGGCTATCTGCGGAGTTATAGACGCAATCCCCTCACTCACCTTTCATTTTCTACGAGCAATATGTCAACAACGATGATCACTCTCTCGCGTGGCGCGTCCTGGGTCTGTTCTCCATATGCCCTAACGGCGAAGCCCAGCTAATAATCGTAACTGATCATCAGACGAGGACACAAGATGCACCATCGCGGACGCTGACCTGGACACCTGTGAAAGGGCCTGGTCGATATTCGCCTACAATTTTGCGGTCTCACACCGCCAGCCCTGCAGGCTCCCGCAGCATGTCACCTCCACTGTCTCCCTTCCAGCTCGCCCCCCGTGGCGAACCATTGGACGTCGCCCAGGCTCATTCAGCTTACGACAAATTTCTGCAGCAGAAGAAAGACAGATGCGCTATTGCCGAAGACCCCATTCCGACTTCCTTAACCATCGCCCCCGAGCAGATTGCGTCCACCATCACCGACATCATGCCTCTCTTCGCCTTCTCATCTGCACCCGGCCGTACAGCCCCTAGTGCCGCCACCCTGGGTGCGAATGGAAATTTCACGTATCACTTCACGGGCGCCTCACAGCGCAGCGTCAGCCCAACTCCCTTGGATGTTATATTGTCCCTAATTCCTTCCATGCATGCCAATCTCACCGAGGATTTTGACGACGAGGACGAGGACAACGAGCGGGTTTGGTATGCAGTTAGGTCCCGGGACGATCCAAACTTCGAGCGTCATGAAGAAGAGAAAGTCTACTTCTCCATCACCTCTGCCGTCTAGTCGTCATGAGGTAAGCATCAGTTCATTCTTTTCTGAGTACTTTTTGTTGACCGCACACACAGCTGGCGCAGACGTCGCTGTCAATCCCGTTCATCCCCAGGTTCATGCCTTATGCCCCTCCGTTACCTATCCCGTTGTCGCCGTTTCTATTTTCGCTGTGCTGTGCATCTCCTATTGTTTCTCGCATCTACGATGGTGGTGATGGTGGCCGTCATAACATACATAATCCACGTTTTGGGCTTGCACGATTGAGTATTGTTCTGCTGTATTTCTTTCTGCTGTATACTGTTGTACTGTAAGGAATTGTGTACATTTCCTTGAATCGTGATGATGTGTTCAATGTTAGCCCCGCTCTGTTATAAGCCGAAGTTTGTGCCCCTCACGCTGCCACACTGTGCATCGTGCAGCTCTTCGACCTCGCGCCCGAGACAATACTGTTTTTACATACTTTCTTACCTCGTGCATGTGGAATTATAGAGCTCTTGTTCAAAAATGTGGAGCATCGCGCTACGAGCTGGGAATATAAGTACACAACCCCTACCAACACCAACGAGCTGGAGCATCAGTAAACACCCGCGTGAGCGATTAACTGATCCCACATCTCGCACGGACCATTTGCTGCATAGCCCTGCGCTGCCCTGCGTAGGCACCGTGGGTCAATTGCCTTATTCGTCCCATGGGCCACTTGCATTCATATCAATGAAGACGACGTGTTCTAGACGCCAAACAATGCTCACCCAACCACCCTTTGTCGTGCTCCCGTTACCATGCCTAGCTGGGACCCTCCCAAACGCGAACCCTCGTCTCCCAATCCTGACCATGCCTGGTCATATTCCATACCACTAAAAGACCGGAGCAGCGCCCTCCACGTTACACGCAAGCCACGGTAAGTAGTCCGTATACCCTGTGCTGTCGCAGTTGGTAATATTTGATGACTCATGCATAGCGCGGTTGTTGACTATTGGGTGCATCGCGGACGCGGCTTTGTACGCATCGTCCACGCAATGTGTTCAGTAGTCCCCCTCATGGAGAGGGGGATAACACGCGTTGCTGATATGGAGATTGAGGATATTGCAGCCGAAGATCTTGATGAGGAGTAAGCACCACCCCTTCATCATCATTTCTTACTGTTCTTACACCTTTCATTCATTCCACTTTCAGACTGCAACGCGAGCACCAGGTGTTCTCCGAGCTTATGCGTACCCCCGGCCTTTCGGAGATCGCATTCCAGCCAAACTCTGAAGCGCTGCTGCAGGCCATCTGCAAACAGGTATCTCCCTTCTTTTTCTTCCGGAACTGATATAGACTGTCACTCAGATCCAGAAGGGAATGTGCGAGGCCCGTTCGAATGACTCCAGGTCCCTCAAAGTGGTCATCTTGGACTGGTTGGTACCGCCTGGACACACCCTCAACCCCAAAATTCCCCGGAACGTCAAAGACCTACGCGGCTTCAACCATCCCGTCACAGGTTTCTACCTGTGTCCGACGGGCCTGGACTGGGAAGACCCCAAGTATGTCATCTATTTCATACTTCCTGCAGCTTACTTACGCGTGGTTGTAGGGCTAGGGAAGGCCTGCGTACCGGTACGATAAAGCCCGCGGGCAGGGTCTGGGCTACGTTTCTCTACGAAGATAATAACTACAATCCCAACACTCCGTGGAAGGGACTTTTTCGAGGCGCTATACTCGTAAAGGTAAACCTTTTTTTCTACTCTCATTCAGATCTCATACTTACATCCCTCATCGACAGGCATACAAACATGTTTTCACGTCGCCGAGCTCCGTCGACTCCTCCAGCAAAAGCAACCGTCAAGGCAACGCCGACATTCACGGGCTCAAGAGAGTGAACGTGGCTTCGCTTGCGTACGTCGCTATGCAAGTACGTACTACCTCTCTGATCCGTTTTTTGGAGTGCATTAACATAAACTCACAGGCTCGCTTCTGTCTCTCGTCTGCTGCAACTTTCAATAGAACGGACAATTCGGACGAGAACGACGTGTTCTACTTCACCGTCCTGGATTTCCTAGAACACCCCCATGAGAGCGAGAATGTTGCCATCCTTTTAAAATGGTGGGACAGGTCCGCTAGTTCTATCTATGTTATCCATTGTCCAAGATTGACAGTGAATGTAGGCAAATTTTCCCTTCGACTACTGCTCAGATGGAACCTGCTCTAGACGCGATGGATGCGCTCTTGATGCTCCTCAAGGAGCGCGAACGGGTGATCCGGGCGAAGGCCGATGCCAATCATGAAGGCGATCTTTCCGATGGCGAGGGAGAGGACGAGAACGACGATGAGGGAGAGGCGACAGAAGAGGGAGAAGGTCATGGTCGCCGTCTGAGCAGGCACAGGTCGGTGAGCGGGGATTCCGATGTAGAAGACCCCTTCGCCCACCAGAGGCAGGACGAGGCGCGGGTGCGGGCGCAGGACCAGGACCAGGACCTGCCACAGGACGAGACGCGATCGCAACAGCAGGAGCGGGTGCTGGAGCGGGTGCTCGACCAGGAGCGAGCGCAGTTGGAAGGGGGGCAGCGGGAGCAGCGGGAGCATGAGCTGGAGCAGCGGGAGCTGGAGCTGGAGAAGCGGGAGTATGAGCGCCAGCAGGAGCGGGAGCAGCGCGCGCGGAAGCAGGGGGGACGAGTGCCGGTGTCGGTGCTAGTCCAAGTCCCGAAGCCCATTGTCAATGTTGCGGCCACGGGCGCCACAAAACCCCGCGCTCGCAAGGTCAAGAATGCAACTGATCTTACGCAGGTTCGACGGAGCCAGAGGACGGCGGGGACAGTGTCGACGGGGGGAGGTGCAGCGCAGCCGAAGAGGAAGGCAGCAGAGCTGGGTGGTGGTGAGGAGTCTGCGCCTCGGAAGACAAACGTAAGGAAGACGGCTTTGGGCCGTCCTGCTCCAGAGGCCGAGCTGGCGGGCGCAGGCTCTCAGGCGGGCGCAGGCTCTCAGGCGGGCGCAGGCTCTCAGGCAGGCGCAGGCTCTCAGGGGAAAACTGCTCCGATGGCAGGGAAGCGACGAGTCTAACATGTCAGCGCGCTAGTCCAGTGTTTGGTCGCAGCACGGTGTGTGGGCGGAGGAGAATGAGGATCGACACATCTCTCGCTACCCCCGCCGTCATCTATTATACGTCTCGGATGATCAAAATACATTTATTTATCTTTGTGCCCATGACTACTCTCCGTCGATGCGCGATCGCTTTCTATCCATGCGTGTTTGTCGTGCTCGTCGTCAGTTCAATATTCAAGGTCAATCTCCGCAAAGTCTGTCAGATATTATATGGCTAGGGACCTATGTCATTATCCGACAACTCTGCACAATCTGATTCAGCCTTGTTTAAATGATGATTGCGGTCACGTCTGCCTAGCTTTATAAAGTCACATACACCTGCCGTAGGTCAGCATAGTTGAAAGACATTATCTGCACGGTGACAATGGGCCAATTGTGCCATCTATAGTATTCCAGATTTGGGTTGATGATTATGTCGGAGCTGAACAGGAGCGATCGGCCTGACGAACCTGGATAGACATGACGGACTTCGTCAACTCAACTGGTCATAACCAGGCCTGTCTGAGATGAGCAGCCCGAAATATTCTGATCAGACTTGATCTAGCCTGATATATGATCTCATCCGAGTAGAGTTGACAGACTCCGTCAGCACTACTGGTTCTCACCTGGCTTGAGACCCCTTAGAGAAAAATCACCGATGATCTGCCAACATAAAGGTTTATCCAGCCATGGTCATCTTGCCATTTATCCCCTGATGTCATGACCAACTGAAGGACTCTAACGGTTCCCTAGTTTTGCTAGGCCGCATCGTCGAGCTCGTGCTCGTGCTCGTGCCAGCCACGAGAATGAGTACGTCTCTCTATTCCATCCGTGTGTCTCGGCTGAGGAACTCACTCAATGTTGCAGGCCTACTGAGAATCCCGAGGCAAACGGTTCCATCAAATCGCTCTCGAGTGTCGAAGCAAAGTACAAAGATGACACTTTCGATACAGAATCCCCTGACCAAGTGAGCATGTGCGTCTTTCCTCCCTCCCCTCTCTCTATCATTTTATCGAACAAATCTGATACGGAGGCGGCACATAGGCTCCCGGTCTTGGAGAAGAACGACCCAATTTGGGCTCCACGCAGTCCTCCAAGCACTTCCCTCATCGTGTCAGAGGACAAGACGGACTGGGTAGCCAGGTTCGACACCCTGAAGCACGAAATTGACCAGGCTTCGCATACGATCGTGTCGAGGCATGTCGAGGAGTCGGACCGCCGTCTCCGTGAAGAGTGGTTAGCAAAGCAAACACCCATGCCCATGCCCATGCCCATTGCTATTACCAACGTTGGAGGTAAACCCAGGGCGAGAGTCGCAAAGAAGAAGTCCCTCGCCACCCTGCCCGTCCTGCCTGAGTCTTCCTCCGACTGCGAGGATGGACTCGAGGGAAACAACGTGACCGAGGAGGATGTAACCGGCGATTTGTTTACTAAGCTCGAGTAGAAGAATTCCCCCCGTCGACGAATGAAACTGTTTCCATTTCGATATTTCTCGCTTCCCCTCATTCTCCATATAACGTGTTGAGATTGACGGAAATTGTAACACCACTTACGTACCTGACGGAGAATATCGTCTTGTTGCATGCAACGGCCAGTAACAGCTGTAGCGAGAACGTAAGAGAGTGAATGAATCAAGTTCTGCGACTGGAACGGAAACTAGACCAAGTCCCACAAGCTCGGCCAGTGGGATGAGAGCAACCAGGAAGAGCGACATAACAGTACGATGTTGGGCCCCAGTTGAGCAGAAAACGGCCTGGTCGTCCCTGGTCTAGATAGAGGGTTTCGTCGCGTCGAGAAGAAAAGAGCATTGTACATTGGACTTTGGCTTTGCTGATCGAGCTCTCTCCTCTGAGGTCGTCGTGTGTGTTGATGAGGCATGCCGCACATATGCATTAGCGTCACTTATATATATTTCGTTTGATCTTTTGTCCCGGGACAGTCGTTGACGGGCTTGGACTCGGGTCACACTGACGATGGAGAAGCTATCATGTAGTCTAGTGTCTATTGCAAACGCTCTCAGTATTCCTTGCGAGCACTGAAAAATTCTCGTTGACGTATCGAGGCACCGATCTTACCTCAAGTCATTGCCGCACCCATTAATCTGTAGTCAGCGTAAGCTGCGTAACAGCTGTGCCGTCCCATCACCGTGACTTTTATACTTGGCCAACCACTGCAACCTACCAACGGAGAAAATTTCGCCGCCTTGTCCTCATTGCTCGCAAAGTAACGGACTATTTGTATCGAAATGTTACACGGAACAAATGAGACTTGCTTGCTTGCTGCTTATATTGAAGTCTTTGGACGACGAGTAATCAATGTCTTACCATGTCCAAAGTTTGGCTTACTAGATAATCACTCGGCGACGTATACAAACAACAGCACTGATAATGTTCATTTCAGAGACGTAGCAACGTTACATGTGTTGGAGAGGGATGTGCGAACCAGGGGTGGGGACGATAGTAACAAACGAGACGAGAAAAAAAAACAGTCATACAATGGGGGCGGACGAGGCTGCGAGTTGACGCGGCGAGAGGCTTAAAAGAAAGAGCTCTGCGCCGCACGTATTGAGAAACGGGAGAGAGGACCAGACATACCTGGGAGAGAAGTCGACGATCCAGTGCCTAGACGTCAAGGTTGTTCTCAGTCAGTAGGACGAGACGAAGTAGAAGATGGAGAACGAACTAGGACAGCGATTCACCAGTCAAGACATGCACCAGCTCCGTCGATAAGCAGACGACGAACGCAAATCGGAGAGAATGAAGGAGAGAGGGAGCCGAGACGACGTCGAAGGAACAGACGAAGCGTGCAATCCGCCAAAGAGCTAAACGACAAAGATTGTCAGTTACTAGCATAAAGGATAGAAAGAAAAGGGGACGAACGATGGGCAACGAATCGAGAATCAAGACACGCGTCTGAACCAACGAGACAAGAAGCAGATAGAAAAAAAAACAGAAGACGAGGAGAAAGGACAGTTGGGGGGAGGGGGGGAACGTCGAGGACGAAGCTTGGATGTGCTTGCGCTCAGTCGGAGGTGTAGGTGATGCCGTAGAACTCGGCGGAGGGATACTTGACGAGGAGCTGCTCGATGACCCACCAGAGGGGCGTACCGTAGGTGACGTGATTATTCATGCCTCGAGGCATTCCTGAGTGCAGGATGGCGAGCCCGTCGCCAGAGCCCGTGAAGATGAGAGAGCCAGAATCGCCGTGGTCCGAAAAGTCGCCAGAATTCTTGTTATAGTTATAGACGACCACGTCCCTGGACTCGAGTCCGAGGTCGGTGCAGGTATAGGCCTCCATGCCGGAATAACGGCCCAATGTGAGCTTGGTCTTGCTGCCGTACTTGGCGACGATGTAAAGGGGCTCGCCATTCTTGTCCTCCGTGTCGGGATTATTGACGAGGCGGCGAGGCAGAGGGCGAGTGATGGGGAGCTGGAGGGAGGCTGGGATCGTCTTGCCCTCGCGAACGGCAGCAATGGGCCAGAAGCGATCCTCGAGGTCACCGGCGCCGTATTGGTTTCCTGAAGAGTTGAATGTTAGTAAGCGAGATTGGAATGAAGGGGACGGAACGCACCTAGGTCGACGATGTTATCCTCGAAATTCTTGGGCTTCGCCCTATCGACGACGATTGTGGCAATGTCGCGAGTGTATTGGCGGTTGTCAACTCTGACGGAGATCTCGGGAGCCCAGTCGACCTTACCAAACCTGCGGCCTTCGGTATCCTGCCACTCGGCTTGGACTTCGGTGAAGAGGGTCTGGAGAATGATGTTGTCTTGGTTCTGGGCGTCCACGGCGAACTGCTTGCGTGTCAGGGCCATGTCGTTCTTCCCGCCTGGCTTCGACTTCAACACCACCAATTCTCCGGCAAGTCTAACTGCATCGCGGAACCCTGTGTTGACGGCGTCTTCGATCTCGACGACGGCACGATTCAGACGGCGTTCACCACAGACAAGGATGTGCTGAGGGTTGGTCCCGTCGAACTCGTAATGGGTGGTCGTGTCGACGGAGGCGACGTGTTTGTTGGTGAGGGCGAGGATCCTATCGCTGGGGTCGCCGTCGCTGGTCTTCATCTCCCGGAACAGGAACGTGAGGGTGCCTTGCGCATCGTCAGACTCCCTGGCGATTGGGATGCCTAGGCCAGTGTTGAAGGGGTGAGTAAGGCCGAACCTGGGACTGGTGTTGTCCTCGACGCTCATCAGAGGCGGGCCGACCAGCCTTTCGACAGACCCTTCGTACCACTCGACGACGACATCGGTGATCTGTGAGTCAGCGAGGATTTGAAGGATGTCGGGCGTGGCATCGTGAACAGCCTCGGCGTTGGTGGTGTTGGGACGAACCGCGATCCATACAACAACTGGCCCAAAAGTTTCCTCGTCGTCCTCGACGATCGAGAAGCGAACTGTCTTAAGCGCAGAGTACTTAAGGCCACGGGTCTTCATCGATACTAAGATCTGAGGAGCGACAGTATCCCATACGGCGTTGAGCGGCGTATTGAAGACACCGTGGGAAGTCTTCTGGGGGATTTTGAAGAAGCGGTCTCCAAGCGCGGGGATGGGGAAGGGGTTGGTCTCGAGATCGGAACGCCACATGAGTTTGGGAGGGTCGCCGGAAATGCCGTGATACCAGTAGGTCATCTCAAACTTGGAGATCAGTGCGGGGGCGACGACGGTGAGGGCGTCGGAGTCGTTACTGAGCTGTGAGTAGAGGGTATCGGCCTCGCTGATGGTTGGAGAGGTGGGAAAGGTGGGAGAGACAGGAGAGCCCACAACATCTTGTCGGGGAGGCTGGGCTGAGTACCTTCGGTTAAGACAGTCGAGCTGAAAGCAAGTCGTGGCTGAAAACGCAAAAAGATGTGAGTACATGGGTACTGAAACGCGCAAGAAAGAAGATGAAGAGACTTACTGCCAAGGTTCTCGGGGTCAGCCCTCACTTTTTCGACCATGACTCTGACACCTGGAGCAACGACTACAAGGTGGACGGACAATCATGAGTGGGAGATGGACGTGTGTAATGACGAAGCAGCTCACTTTGGCCCAAGAACCCGAGGGTTCTGGCCTCTTCGTCGGTCAGGTCGACGATCTCTGCGGAAAACGCTCAGCACTGGTAACGAAGAGGAACGACGGGCGTCACTTACTCTTGTTCAAATAAGCAGGATCCATGGCGGCAAAAAACAGTTCACGAGAGGCTGTAGTAAGTAACTCGTCGATGGGGATGAGTTGGGGAGGGATGGAAAAACGCGAAGAGGGGCAGGCTCCTACCCACCGTCTCTGAGAGGTTCGCTCTGAACTACGAGGGAAGGGAGGAGAGATGATATCTGAGGATTAGATTATGTTCTTATCTTATTGTTATCTCGGTCTTATCTGGATCTTCCTTTTTGGGCCTGTTTGATCGCGAACCTCTCATAGACGGCTGGCACAAAACATTGGTAAACAAACGCCACCGCGGTGCCACCGTCCCATTTAGGCAGCCGCCATCCGCAGCCGCCGCGGGTTATGGTGGTCACGCCTGTGTATATTGACGCGCCGGCATGTTTCCATCGACATCTTTGCTCATCTTTGTTCATCTATGTATCAAAAACCTGAATTTACTCATTTCCCGAAGATCATGTTTGATTTCCCTGCATATGGCTAACAATTTAGTGGGTGTGTGCGGAACGTGTATATGTTAAAGTAGTATCGACGAGGAATGCCCAGTGACCGTCGCTGCTAACATGGCCTATAGCGAATGAGAACTGAGATGCATGCCAGAAATGCGAGCCCGGGCTCTCAGCTAGTCATCCCATCTACCACGAACAGATTGCCACCGACACTGCGTGTGAACCACCTGGAGAGAACCTATCCGCCGCAGAGGAATGCGAGGAGCGGTGTTCATCAGTAAAAAATGCCTTACCAATGTTGTACTTTATAGTCTCCAAAGTGCTCGTAGCTGCATCAGCATGTACCCCTTTTTGTAGGGGCCTATAGTAAGCACTGGTTCTTTATAGTCCTCTATAGTACCCAAAGTTCTCACCCAGATGCTATAGTACCCAAAGTTCCCACCTAAACTTTGTAGACACTCCTAGGGAACACTCTATAGTTCTTATAGTAGATATAGTAGATATACTATGTAGCATACAAAGTAGATAGAGACATGTAGTGAGAGCAGCAGAATCCTCATTTCCTGGCTTTTTACTTGCTTTCACACAATGGTATGGTTAAAAGGATATATTCAACTACATAAACTACATACACAGCTGTCAGAAACGCAGTTTATGAGACCGATGAACCGCCTAAGTCGCGACGATGGGAGAAGCGGGAAGAAAATAGATTCGAGAGTGCCGGGGTCTAGGGTAGTGCAACGTGCGCTACAGTACCGTATGACGAGATGGACAGTCTAGGGAAAAGGGAAGAGAAACACTGTCCTTATATACAAGTGGGTACGATGGTGCGATGCGATGCAATAGTGGTGCGAGCGGGGGGAACAATAAGAAAGGAGTCATGGGGCGGAGGACAAAGGTCCGGAGCAATGATGTCATAGATAAGGATGCGGAACCCCGCTCGGAAGTCCGGGCAATGACATTGTTGAAGCATGTGATGCAAGGGAAAGTCATGTGCCGTGACGCGTCGCGTGTACGAGGTCTGCAAATGAAGAGAGAAATGGAGCGATCCGTGACATTACCCCCCCTTTAAGACGCGCTTTCGCCTGGAGCGCAATGTCATCTGCAAGGGTAGATGCGAGGAAATCGTCAAAGGAGATGCCGAGGGAACGCACAGGGTGGGGCGCATTTGGATGGCGTTTGTGGAAGGTGTCGATCATGTCGGTGACTTTTGAGAGCGAGGAGCGAGGGAGCCAGGTATTCTCAGAGTCAGGATAGCCTGCCCACTTGACGAGGTATTGTATGCCTTTCTTGTTACGGGTCGGCTTCGAGTCGATGATGTCTTCAACGTCATATTCTTCTTCGTCATCAACAAGGTCAGGCGGCGGTTGTTCATAGTTTGGACCGTGTGCCGTTGTCTCCTTGTACGCGGTGAGCAGCGAAGCATGGAAGACTGGGTGGATTCTCCACGTCTTCGGCAGCTTCAGGCGGTAGTTCACTGGGCTAATGATGTCAACGATCTCGAAGGGTCCAAATCGTTTGGCAGCAAGCTTAGCTTTCGGCCTCGTCGTCTTCAGGTTTTTGCCTTCGAGCCAGACCTTGTCTCCGACGGCGAACAGTGTCGATTTGCTGATCGTGTCACCATTGTAGTGCTTCATTAAGTCGGATGCGAGGGCAAGGCTGGCCTTGATCTCCTGTCGGACTTCTTCAAGTTGACGGAGGCGTTCTTCAACTGCAGGGACCTTTGAGGACGGGTTTACGGATGGGTACATCTTGGGGAGGAAGCCATAGAGGACTTCAAAGGGGGCCTTTCCGGTAGCTGCATGGGTGCGGGAGTTGTGAGAAAACTCGAAGAAGGGCAGCCACTTCACCCAGTCATCTTGACGGTAGTTGCAGAACACTCGCAGGAACTGCTCAAGGTTCTGGTTCTCGCGTTCGGTTTGGCCGTCTGTCTGTGGGTGATACGCTGTGCTGAGGGCGGACTTGATCCCGAGCTTCTCGTTGAGTGTACGCATCACCTGTCCATCAAATTGGGGTCCACGATCCGAGATGATCTTGTCCGCCAAGCCGTAATGTCGGTATACCTTATCGAAGAGAATGTCGGCCGTGCCATCGCTGGTGATCTTCGTTGTACATGGGGTGGTAACCACCATCTTGGTGAGGCAATCAACCACGACGTTGACGGCATTATAGCCTTCGCAGTCAGGGAGCTTGACAATGAAGTCGGTAGAGATGACGCCAAATGGTCGGTCAGGTACTTCGTTCGGGATCATGTCGACGTGGGGTCGGCTGCTCTGTGTCTTTGTCGACTGGCAGGTTGCGCATCCTGCTACGAAGTCGCGGACGAAGACAGACATGCCAGGCCACCAATATTCACGACTCACAAGTTCGTAAGTCTTGAAGCGACCAGGGTGTCCAGCCAGGGGCGATTCATGGTACATTTTGACAATGTCGCGTCGCAACCCGTCGTCTGCAGGGACATATACCTTTCCTCTAAACAGGACCAGGCCTTCTTCGTAGTTCCACTCTTGAAGGTTCTTGACGAGTGTACGTGGTCCATTCCGTAAGATGGCATCCAGAGCTTGAACGACCTCAATGTCCTTGGTCTTGCAGTCGCGGATACGTCGTCGGAGTTCGACATCGCCGAGGGAGGTTACTGCTCCTGGCCTTGTTGCACGTATCTGGAAGTACTTGGGGTCGAGCAAGATACGCTCCTTGTTGTCGTTCTCAACGCCCTGCTTGTGATCAGGTCGTCGGGACATTGGGTCTGGGCGATGGGATACTCCTGGTTTGTGAACGAGCGCAAAGTCAAATCGAGTGAGGAATAGAGCCCAACGTGCCTGTCGGCGGCTCAGCTTCTGTGCCGTCTTGAAGTGCTCCAGGTTCTTGTGGTCTGTCCAGATTTCGACGGTGTCGGGGGCGCCTTCGAGGTAGTGGCGCCAGGCTTCGAGCACACGGATGATCGCGAGTAGCTCCTTGTCGTAGATGTCGTAGTTGCGTTCCGGTTCCGATAGGGCTTTGGACAGATATGCCACTGGATGCCAGTGACCGTCGTCACCTTTCTGCGAGAGTATACCTCCAGTAGCAAAGTCCGAGGCGTCAACTTCGACAAGGTAGGGTTTCCTTGGATCAGGCATAACTAAAACAGGGGAGGAGGTGAACGCAGCTTTAAGTGCGTTAAACGCCGTCTGGCATTCCGTCGACCAATTCCAGGTGCAGTCCTTCTTTGTCAGGTCGAATAGAGGTCGTGCGATCTTGGAGAAATCCTTGATGAAGCGTCGGTAGAAATTACCAAATCCGAGGAAGGATTGTACATCCTTGACCGTCCGGGGTGTCGGCCAGTCCTGGATACCAGCTACCTTGACGGGGTCCATGGCGATCTTGTCGTGTGAGATAATGAGTCCGAGGTATTCAACGGAGTCCTGCTCGAAGACACATTTCTCTGGCTTAAGGAACAGGTCATTGTCTTGTAGGCGTTGGAGAACCTGTCGCACTATGGCACGATGTTCCTCCATAGTTCGAGTGAATACGAGGATGTCGTCCATGTAGATGATGACTTTGCCCGAGTCGATAAGATCCTTGAAAAGTTCGTTCATCATTGCCTGGAACGTCGCGGGGGAGTTCATAAGGCCGAAGAACATCACCGTAGGTTCAAAGAGGCCACGATTCGTCTTGAACGCAGCCTTCCACTCGTCGCCTTCCTTGATGCGGACATTGTTGTACCCCCAGCGGACGTCCATCTTGGAGAAGATCTTTGCACCTTTGAGGCGGTCAACAATTTCTGAGATCAGCGGCAAGGGGTACTCGTTTTTGATGGTACCCTTGTTCAGCTCTCGATAGTCCTGTACAGGCCGCAGCTTCCCATCTTTCTTTTTGACGAAGAAGAACAGACTTGCCTGCGGTGATTTCGATGGGCGAATGTAGCCCTTCTTCAGGTGGTCGTCGAGGAAGGTATCGAGCTCGATCTGCTCGGAGGGGGAGAGCGGGTAGATCTTGCAGGGCTTGGGTTCGAAGTCGTCCTTCATGTTGATGGCATGATCCCATGGTCGCCGGTCGGGTAGTCGTTCAGAGGTTTTCTTGTCGAATACAGGTGCAAAGTCGCGGTATGGAGGGGGAACCAAGTCTTCAAAGGTTTGCGGGCGTGCATTTTCCCTTGAGTGCTCTGCAAGCTCTTGCGCCTTGGTGAAGCCCGCTCGGATTGGTACTGCCTCCGGGTTGGGGCCGTCAACTTCAGGAAGAATCCCAGCACGACGCAGGCCATTGATCTCCCAGTCTCGGAAGACCCTGGGTCGTTCGTCGTCGTCTTCAGTGAAAAGGCGGGCAGGTAAAGGTGAGAGATGGAATGTGCGGATGCGAACTCCTTTGACCCTGCGCGTGTGTCATGAACGTTACCATTCCGGACATCTCGGACACCTCGGGGACCTCGGGGATAATATCCCAATTCATTTTTATCTTCATTTCTATCTGACTACTCATCACTTAGTAATACTCCGTCACTCCGGTGGAGACTCGGCTTATCCTTGCTCCTTCCTGACGTCATGACTCCAGGCTCGTCTTAGCATCGCTTCCTTTGACTCCACATGACATCATAACGCTGCGCATGACATCATGCCGCTCCGGACCCGGCTCATCCTTATTGTCTCGCTTACTGATCCTGCTGCGCATGTATCTATACTTAGCTCTGCTTACTGACCGCCGTGTGTCGTAGCTTACTAAAGTGACTCTGCCTCGTAGTATATAAGGGCTCCATTCCTCCTGTACATATTCCCCATCTCGACCTAGTCAATACTACCGACCTTATCCCCCATCGTCCCTCTTCACTTGTGTCACACGTCGTCGCCTAGTGCTCGTCACTAAGGCCGTTGCTGACATAAGGTCGAGATCTACTTTACCATCGCACTACCCGACGACCACCGTAGCGTAGCATACCTGTCCGTAGTAGACGCCTTATTGCGCTACTAACTCCACTTTTTCTTCGTGCCGCCTCGGATCATTGCCCCCAGCGTACGCGACTAGTCACCCCGATTCTGTGGTCGTGTGCACGCATCAGCGGCGCCGGCTTGACGTAACCGCGTTACGTTACACGTACTCGGGGCCCCTCGAACACCACGAGAACCCAGACGTGACAGTTGAAGGTGCACCTAACGGTGTAGGAGGCTAGTAAAAGCGACAAAGGGAAAGTGACCCGAGAAGTTCTTGGGCTCGTGACCCTTGAACGAAGAGACAGCCAACAGGCCGAGAAGGCTGAGGCAGACCGTCTTGCGATTGGAAAGACCAGTGACATATCCCTCGACACCCGATCCCCTTGCCGTACTAGTAACCGTCCTCGACTCGGGGGCTAGTACATGGGAGAGGAACACCAAGCCTTGGAAGAAGAAAACTTCCATTTCCCCGACTTCGACTTCGTGTATGAACGCGAAGAATTCACAGCCGTCACCGAAATCGAACGTGACACCGCCATCACCGCCTACTTTGGCGACAACCTCTTCGACGCCCACAACTGGGTCTACGCCTCTGCGAGCAACCCTGATTGGGGATTTCGGGTTCGAGTTGACTGGACTCGGATCATCGTATCAATTGAACAGGGCCATCCCCGGCTTGAGTTCTGGCCCTATTTCTCTGCAATCTACCGGAACGAACAACTACCAAATCAGTGGTACGGGCCCCACACCCCCATCCCCCTCTACACCACGACCAGCCCAGAAGGTGGGAGGCCAACGCCAACGCCAAGCCCGCCACCGCAAGAAGAAGGCTTCTGGACAGCCCCCAGCAGTCCCCTCCCCTCAACCCACGAGGATTCAGATTCCAGCAGGTCCGCACCCAGTAGCTTGCGATCCCTGGACGGATCCCCGCGGATTTATCCACTTGGGCCTTGGACCATCGGAGACGGAGGAGGAATTGGAAGCGAACTAGACGAAGTCGACGACATCCTCGACCTATACCTCTCCGACACTACTACCCTCGTCGAGGACGACTCCCTTGAATACGACCCCGACAACCTCGAGTGGGGAGAACCAGAAAACCTCAATAACAACGACTGGGATCAGATCCCCGTCCCCTACATTGCAACTCCGCCCCAAATCCCTCGCCCACTCTAAACCGTGTCGTCCACTTACGGATTACGCCCCCGCAGTCCCCATCCCCTCCCCCGAGGAATCTCCGAAGAATACCTCCGAAGGGAACGGAGATTTCTTTACTTCATCCACTTAGAAGGAGACGAAGAAGAAGAACAAGTCTACTTTGTTGACGGAGAGTGGTGTGCCGACGAAGAAGGGAATCAAGCCCTCACCGAAGACCACCTCGCCCTCATCGCCCTAGACTACGACCGACGTGAAGAACGTCTAAGGAACCAACCTCCCCCCGCACCACCCCCACCCCCACCATATAACCCACCCCCTCGAACCTTCCAAGTCCAAACCCACACCGGACCCCTACGACCCCGCTCCCCCCCCTCATCCGCCTGGAAAAGAAGACAAGCCATGGCCGCCACTGTCCTAAACCGCCGCGCGGCCGATCAAACCAACTGCCCCGCCAACATCGCCGCATTCGCCCCCGTCATTGGAAATACCCGCTACGCTTTCCTTAATGGAATAGCGTACGAAGTCGCCAAATTCGAATTCACCGACGACCCATTAAATGGAACACAATGGGCCTATGTCGACGCCGGAAACTGGCACGCCTTCAGTAACCTAATCATCGCCGCATTCACTCCCGCCGCCCCAGGAGCGCCGACAGCCGCTACCGCTAAACGAAAAATCCACGCCGCCAAACCACGAGAGTACAGCGGAAAACGTTCTGAATACGCGGACTTCAAACATGAAGTCACCAGTTACATCGAAGCGGCCCCCCAAGACTTCATCAGTGAAATCGACCAAGTCCGCTTCATTCTCAGTTACATGAGGGAAGGCGCCGCCAAGGAATGGGCGCGCAACTTCAAAGACGCCAATGTCCTCACCGCCGGAACCACGGTCACTATGGCCAACTTCATCACCGCCCTCGACGCCTCCTTCGTCAGCACCTCGGATCAGCAAGATGCGCTCAATGAACTGGATCAGTTCAAAATGGGGAACAAATCAGCCGACGAATTCTTCGTTAAGTTCGAACAAATTGCGCGACGCGCTAACGTTATCCCCACCAACGACGACGCCTGGTTCCTTCGTATTCTCAAAGCCAACATCAAGATAGAGATACTGAAGAACATCTTCCGCAGCCCGCCGGTCCCCACCACATACACCGACTGGAAGAAACGCGTCACCGAGATGGACAATGCCTGGCGCGAAATCTCCGAAATGCACCGCGGACACCCCTCCTCCTCCACCCATATCACCTCCAAACCCAAAGACGTCAAAGATGCCACGGGTACCATTCATGGAGGCGGTGGACAAGCTATGGACATAGGCGCCGTCGATACCAAGGGACGCTGCTTCAAATGTGGAATGACCAACCACATCTCCAAGGACTGCAAAGCGTCGGTCGAATATATCCGAAAAAAGTGGGGACGCGATCGCTACAGCACGTCTCCCAATTACAAAGGACCCCGCTCCTCGAACACCCCGCGACCGCCTCCCTTCAAACGCAACCCCAACCAGCAAGCACGGTCCCAGACCACGGAAGAGTTCGCCTCGCCCAAAGAATGGATTAACACTCTAGACGACGAGCAGCGAAAGATGATCCTCCGCGCTCTGGTGGAAACCGACAGCAAAACCACGCCGACGCCCAAGACGGAAGCAAAGAAGAAGAAGAAGGACAAAGACAAGGTAGTCGACGACAGGAGCACCAAGAGCGGTGGATCGGATGCCGACGCGGAGTCGGATTTTTAGAGGGGCGAAGGATGAACACGGCATCCAACGCCTCGAAACCAGTTTCTCGATGGCCTCTTTCTCGCATTCTATCATCAGGACTCTCTGTACCCTCTCGCTTCCCTGACCCGGATTTCTTCAATCGCTGGCCCCATTCTCGTTTACGATCACATGTACATCCCTCACTGGAAAAGGACTCGGTGAAGACCGAGACTACGACGCGCGATGGCTGGGGCGCGTCGCTGGACACAATTAAATCCCCTCCCCCCCCGTATATGTCGCTCCGCACGTCCAACACGACGATAAACTGTAGCCCAGGTGAGAAGCCTGCCCTCAAGAAGGACGAAGAAAGGAAGAAATTCCCGGTCGGATGGACGGCCTTCAACACCGTCGACTGGGCCGCCCCGAAAATCCTGGATCCAATCAAGCCGCGGACCTTCACATGGCCCGCGTTCAACCCCTTCCTCCGAGTGCCACCGGTGAAACTCCCTAAGACATCGCACGCTCATGTGGGCACCATCCATGAGGAGGATACGGATGTCACCCAACCACCTCCCCGAGAGGAAAAGGGCATAGTTCGACCTCCTCAGGGCGGATACACGCCAGATCCTTCTTGCAAGGTCGGGGACACGAAGCCGGAAAACGGAGACGGGGGTTGCATTGACAGGGAAATCCCGGTGGACCCGAGTTTAGCTCGGGACAGGGGAGGCGCGATGGCAGGGGCGCCCCCCACAGGTGCAGATACGTCACGAAAATATGCGTTACCAAGAACTGCGCAATGGACCTTGAAACGCTTAAGGGAAGACAAACCTGAAAGCGCGATCGCAGAACTACGGATATGGACTCATCATAAGCGACGAGAAGAAGCCACCCACGAAGCCGTTCAAGAGATCGGCCGAATGGGAGACGAACAAGCAATCCAAGCCTTGCACGAGCTTCACTCACCCATGAGGTTCATACGATCAAACGGACGACGAGAGCAGATCAACGTCCCCATCCGGCTCCAGTTCGGTCCAAAGACAGTAAACGCCCAGGCCCTAATCGATAGCGGATGTACGGGGTCGTGCATTGACGAAGCCTTCGTCAAAAAACACGACATCCCTACTAAGAAAACCGCACGACCGATTCCGGTTAAAAACGCAGACGGAACCCACAACTCGGGAGGACCAATAACCGAGTACGTTACGGCGCATGTAACCATTCACGGGCACGAAGAAGACCTTGACTTGGCGGTTTCACACCTCGGAATGAACGTCTACATCGGTCACGAATGGCTTCGACAGCACAACCCGTCGATCAATTGGACAGAAGGGACTATCACGTTCGACAGGTGCCCCCAGGAATGCCAACCCACGAAATTCAACATCGATGAGAAAGATGAGGAAACACCTGACGAAGTCTACCCTCTAGAAGAAGGCGAACAATTATACGCCTTTGACTGGGAAGGTTACCAATCATCGACCTCGCTATACGTCAGGACACTTGCTTCGGACATCACCATTGCGGAAAACGCGAAGAAAAAGGCTCAAACCTTCGCGGAACGCGTCCCCTCGGATTATCACGAATTTAAGGACATCTTCGACAAAGACGACTTTGATAAACTCCCAAAAAGACGACCTTGGGACCACGCCATCGAACTCAAGCCTGATTTCACACCCGTAGATTGCAAAGTCTACCCATTGACGCTTGACGAGCAAGGGAAACTAGACGACTTTCTCGAAGAAAACCTACGCTCCGGACGCATCCGCAACTCAAAATCCCCGATGGCCTCACCGTTTTTCTTCATTAAAAAGAAAGACGGATCCCTCCGACCGGTGCAAGACTACAGACGGCTTAACGACATGACCATAAAAAATCGCTATCCACTCCCACTCGTACAGGAACTCCTCGACAAGTTAAAAGGAGCCAAGGTATTCACCAAACTCGACGTACGATGGGGATACAACAACGTCCGTATCAAGGAAGGAGACGAATGGAAAGCCGCATTCCGCACCAACAAGGGACTCTTTGAACCAACGGTCATGTTTTTCGGCCTCACGAACTCGCCCGCCACCTTCCAAGCCATGATGAACGACCTCTTCCGAGACCTGATCCATGAAGGCATTGTAGTTGTCTACCTCGATGACATCCTGATCTTTACGGAAACGCTTGAACAACACCGGCAGGCCGTCAAACAGGTACTCCAAATCCTACGCGACAACAACCTGTACCTAAAACCGGAAAAATGCGACTTCGAGCAGGAAGAAATCGAATACCTAGGAATGATCGTAGGACACGGCAAGGTCCGAATGGACCCCGCCAAAGTCGCGGCTATTACCAACTGGACCGCCCCCACGACAAAAAAACAATTACAATCATTCCTCGGATTCTGCAACTTCTACAGACGCTTTGTACCAGATTTCAGTCGAATCACGCATGACCTAACCAAGCTCACGGGTCATACGGACTGGGAATGGACAGACGCTCAACAAGTGGCCTTCGAAGAGCTCAAACGGCGAATCACATCACAACCGGTCCTAGCCATTCCCACGGATAACGAAAAGTTCCGTGTCGAAGCCGATTCATCCGACTACGCCACCGGAGCAGTACTATCGCAGAAGCAAGCCAACGGCCACTGGCACCCCATTGCCTACTTTTCCAAAGCACTGAGCCCAGCCGAACGCAACTACGAAATCTACGATAAGGAACTGCTAGCGATCATGTCGGCCCTAGACGAATGGCGACAATACCTTATGGGCGCCCGACAACCGTTCGACATATGGACCGATCACCGTAACCTGACCTACTTCCGGAAGGCGCAGAAACTCAACCGACGACAAGCAAGATGGTTAATGGAGTTACAGGAGTACGACTTCACCCTGACGCATAAAGCCGGCAACCAAATGGGCAAGCCCGACGCCATTTCACGACAGGCGGGGCTTAAAAAGGGGGAAAATGACAACAAGGACGTCGTCCTCCTTAAAACCGAGCTGTTTCGTGCACTCAGCACACCCGAAGGATCAGGAATAATGGTGGATGGACCGGAAAACACCTTCATCACGCGCATAAAAGGGACAACCAAGCAAGATGACTCAGTAAAAAGAGCGCTAGCCATGAAAGTCAAGGGATGGAAGGAACAAGAAAACAATCTTTTTACGTTCCAACAACGAATCTACGTACCCCGCGACAAAAAGCTACGCGCAGACATCATCCAGGCTCACCATGACGGACCACTCAATGGACACCCAGGACGCTACAAAACACACGAACTCATCACGCGCAACTATTGGTGGCCGGCAATACGAGACGACGTACGAAAGTACGTCGAAGGCTGAGAAACGTGCCAACGGAACAAAATACGCCACGACCAAATAGCCGCCCCGCTGCATCCACACGAGCCTCCCAAGGGACCATGGGAGCACGTCTCAATCGACTTTGTCATGCCGTTACCCGTCTCAGAAGGATACGACGCCATCTGTAATGTCAACTGCATGGGCACCAAGCAAGTCGTATTCTGGGCCACAACCAAAGACCTCACCGAAGACGAATTAGCCAAAGAATTCTTACGCAATGTCGTGCCCCATCATGGTGTCCCGCGAAAGATCGTCAGCGACCGAGGCAGCGTATTCGTCTCCAAATTCACGAAGGCCTTGTGCGAACAACTGGGAATTGAAGCCAACCCCTCCACGGCGTACCACCCCCAAACCGATGGACAAACCGAACGCTCCAATATGACGATGGAAAACTACCTCCGCATCTATGTAAACCATCGTCAGGACGACTGGGCCCATTTCCTACCCCTGGCCATGACCGCGTTCAACAATATGACCCATTCATCCATCGGCATGTCCCCTAACTTCGCCAATTACGGTCGCGAACTCTACCTCGGAACAAATCCCCGCCGCGAAACAACCAACCCCACAGCCAACGAACTCGCCCAACGAATGCGAGACATCTACACCGAAGCACGCTCCGCCCTCAAGGCCGCTCAAAATGATCAGAAGCGGTTCTATGATCGTAACAAAGCCGACCCCGTGGACTACCATGTCGGGGACTTCGTATGGTTGGAAGCCAAAACTCGCGACGGACAGACGGTGATCCATACCGTACGACCAATGCAGAAGCTAGACGCCAAACGATTCGGGCCGTTCAAAGTTCTGAAAAAGGTTGGGGCATCGGCGTACCATCTTCAACTCCCGAAGACGTGGGGACGTAAACACCCAGTGTTCAACGAATCCCTCTTATCACCGCACAACGGTCCTGCCTTCGACCAACAGAAAAAAGCACCACCTCCGCCCCCTGACCTTATCCAAGGAGAAGAATTCTACGAAGTAGAATCCATCGTCGACGTCCGTAGAAAGTCGAAACGCCTCGAATTCCTGGTCCATTGGAAAGGGTACGATCAAAGTGAAGATACCTGGGAACCAAAGATAAATCTGGGGAAAGCCAAGAAACCCCTAGACGACTTCTACCGCCGCCACCCCACCGCCTTAAGACTACTCAAATGGCTCCTCATACGCCGATTACGATCGAAGCCAACCATGCGATCATGAAGGCTGCCCATGAGCGTCTGGACAAACATCTTGTGTGCCGAAGGGTTTACCATCGGGATTCAACGAGGACGTTGAATCTAACGGGAAGGTGATGTCATGAACGTTACCATTCCGGACATCTCGGACACCTCGGGGACCTCGGGGATAATATCCCAATTCATTTTTATCTTCATTTCTATCTGACTACTCATCACTTAGTAATACTCCGTCACTCCGGTGGAGACTCGGCTTATCCTTGCTCCTTCCTGACGTCATGACTCCAGGCTCGTCTTAGCATCGCTTCCTTTGACTCCACATGACATCATAACGCTGCGCATGACATCATGCCGCTCCGGACCCGGCTCATCCTTATTGTCTCGCTTACTGATCCTGCTGCGCATGTATCTATACTTAGCTCTGCTTACTGACCGCCGTGTGTCGTAGCTTACTAAAGTGACTCTGCCTCGTAGTATATAAGGGCTCCATTCCTCCTGTACATATTCCCCATCTCGACCTAGTCAATACTACCGACCTTATCCCCCATCGTCCCTCTTCACTTGTGTCACACGTCGTCGCCTAGTGCTCGTCACTAAGGCCGTTGCTGACAGCGTGGGGATGACATACGTAGGGATAGGGGTCCAGGAGACATACACTGGTTCTGGGAATGGGTCGTCCGGGGCTAGAGGTACCTTAGGGGCCGCATCAGCTCGAACGTTTTGCTGTGATCGGGTCGACGATGGTGTCCGCGGCTTTGTTGCAAGGTTTGTCACGGTCGGTTCGGAGAGGGTGCAAGAGGGAGGGCAGCGGAGCATGTCAACACGATCTTGCTGCCAGTCTATGGTGGGGTTATGCTCATCGAGCCAGTCTGTTCCAAGGATCATATCGTGATCACCGATGTCAGTGATGAAGAACTCAGCTTCTTCCTCATGGTATGCCTTCGAGTCTTGCGAGTATATCCGGATCCGTTGGGTCGTCGTATCACGCACCCAGCCCATGATGTTCTCGGTGCCGTCCACGTTACGCACGGGGAACAGGTTTTCTAGTTTTCTTGTAGTCAGCTTCTTGCGTTCAGCGAAGCTGCGGTTGATGATGATTCCTTCTGCACCGCTGTCAAGCAGTGCCTCTGCGTCGATTTGTCGGCCTGTCGCTCGTCCAATCATTTTGACCTTGAGCGTTATCGAGGGTGTCTGCCTGTTCTTCGTGACAGTAGAGAGGTGCACACACGATGGATACGATTGCTCACATGAGGTCATAGATGATAGTACAGAGAAGCGATTGTAAGATGCCGATGATATAAGTCCTTTGCCTCCGCCAGACGACGCGACTGGGGGGCGTTTCAAAAATCCTGCGACTCTAGGATATCCTTCAACAGTGCCACTGCCTGCTCCTTACCTTCCGCATCCAGATCCTTCAGCTGGCGAGTGATCGCCGCGATGGTTTTGGATGGGTCGGGAGCTGCTTTCGCAGTGGACGGAGCCGTGTTCGTCGGCAGGGGAGGGGCCTTGGCCCCAGTCTCTACTGCGCCCACCCGTCGCGCGCTCGAGTCGCGGTTGGGGCAGTCGCGAGAGACGTGACCGGCTTGTCGACACATGAAGCACTTGCCTTCGTGCATCATCTTTGCGCGCTCGTCGTCCGTCAGCTTTGCAGGGCGGGTCGAGGTGTTGGTGAAGGCGCCGACTCGGCGCGATGAGGAGTCGTTGGTCGAACCGTTCGAGGTGAGCGCGACAGCCCCCTTGGACTGACTGCTCTTCCTCTCCGGGTTCTCTTCGAGCCACTGGTGGTTGATGCGGCGGGCGCGCTCCTTCCACTCCGCGAGCTTGGTGGGGAACGGGTACGACCGGGCCACCTGCTTGCCGAGGTCACGCTGAAGTCCCTTCTTGAAAAAGTGGATTAGTGCCTCGTCGTCGTACGCTGACATGGTTGCCAGCATCTCAAACTCGGTGATAAAGTCAGTGACGTCCCGGGTGGTCATTGCAAGCTCGTTGATCTTACGCTGAGCCTCTATCTTCGGATCGACGGGCACGAAGTCTTTGCCAAACCTCTCGAAGAGCTCTTTGTAGGAGCTATAGTGGAGTGTTGGGGGCGTGGGGTCGAGGGTGTCGGCGTCTTCCTTCTCGTCTTCGTCGGCGAAGAGTTCCATGCGGCGATGCGTGGCCCAGGCTTTCGCCGTGTCGTCCTCCATCAGGCTGAGGAGGAGCATCATCTTGGCGTCATCTGTGGTATAAACATCCTTGTTAACGCGCAGGAACATGCGGAGCTCGAGGGAGAACCGGAGGGTGTCGCGTCTATCGCCTTTGAATGGCTTTGGCTTGGGGCTGATCTCCCGCTTGGAGACGGCAGGTTTGGATTCGGCGTCGGACATCTTGTCGAAGGGGAGGGGGACGGTGAGGGATTGGGCGAGTTCTTGATCAAGGCGGCGTAGGGTTTCTCGTCGGCGTTCTTCTGCTTCTTCAACTTCGTCCTCAACTTGTTTTGCGACAAGGAAGTCGGCGGGGGTGAGGAATTGCTGGTTATGATGCCACGACCAGTGATCTTGGACGGGACTGAACGAAGTGGGCTGCCACTCAACTACTGATCGTCCTGGGGTTCCGTTCTTGTTCCGTCTATAGGCGTACCACTTCCCAGTTGTGTCGTTGTGGTTGATCCCTTCTGGGACTTCGATTACAGTACGTCGACGGGGTGGGGGCGAGTTGGTCGGAGGGGGGTTCAGGAAGCGCTGTAGAACGTCCGCAGCGGTGGCAAAATCCAATTCTTCGACGTAGGGTTGTTCGTCGCGGTCGTCGAAGTACCAGTCTCGATGTTGCCGGTTTGGTTCGTCGTGCAGCCAACGTACGGATTCCTTAGTCTGCTGCGAGGTGAGGATATAGTATTCTTCGGGACAGTAGTCTTGAAAGACGCCTGGGGGAAGGTTCGGGGTGGGGGGACGAGGGGCTGTGGAGGACGTGATGATGGTCTAGAAGAAGTCCGCCGTGATGGGGCGACAGCCGAGGAGTTTCTTGGTGAGGTAGCCGGCTTTTACTGCCTGGCGGATCTTATGTTCGTGGTGGCGGCGACAAAGGGTCTTACCCTTGATGGTGGGACGGAGGACTGGTGGCGGGGTGGATTCGGGGGTCCGACGGTTAAACTGGGAGACGGAGGTGAAACTGGTTTGGAGGATCGGGTTGGGGGCGTCTTGGATGAGGTATGTGTGGTAGGTGGGGGCGTGGAGGGTGAATTCAAGGCGTTCGAGATCTACGTTGATGCACGTAGTGATCCGGACGTATAGGGCGAGGACGACAGTACCGTGATCCTTGTGCCACCTCCACTCGAAGATGCGGAAGTTGAGGCCATGCGCGGTCCAGGGATCTTTCTTGCAGAGGTTCTGTACGGGGACAAGGCAGTTGACGGTGACGGCGTCGGACCAAGGGCAGGGGAGTGGTGCGTCGTCGCGGGGGGTGATCGGCTTTCCGTTGAACGGGAGGAAGACCGGTGCGTTCGGGAGGTCCGTGGTGGGAGTTTTTAACGTCGTAGAGACGGCAGAGGTAGATGGAGAGAGGGGTGCGAGGTAGGCATAGGGGTAGACTGTCCAGGTGTCAGAAACACAGTTTATGAGACCGATGAACCGCCTAAGTCGCGACGATGGGAGGAGCGAGAAGAAAATAGATTCGAGAGTGCCGGGGTCTAGGGTAGTGCAACGTGCGCTACAGTACCGTATGACGAGATGGACAGTCTAGGGAGAAGGGAAGAGAAACACTGTCCTTATATACAAGTGGGAACGATGGTGCGATGCGATGCGATAGTGGTGCAAGCGGGGGGAACAATAGGAAAGGAGTCATGGGGCGGAGGACGAAGGTCCGGAGCAGTGATGTCATAGATAAGGATGCGGAACCCCGCTCGGAAGTCCGGGCAATGACGTCATTGAAGCATGTGATGCAAGGGAAAGTCATGTGCCGTGACACGTCGCATGTACGAGGTCTGCAAACGAAGAGAGAAATGGAGCGATCCGTGACAACCAGGGAATTCCCCGCCGGGAGGAACAGGGACCGCCGGATCGAAACCCGAAGACAAGGATAAAGGATTTAAACTAAACGCATTAGGAACATACGACGGAAGAGATCGGGCGAAAGCAGCAAAGTTCATAGAACAATGCATACTTCGCTTCATCGCATTCCCGAACGCGTACGCTGCCAACATGCGTAAGATAACATTCGTACTCTCGCATCTTACCGACGGACCTGCCCTCCACTGGGCATCCCTTTTAATAAGTAAGATCGACAAAATGCGAGATATCGGTCTAAATCTAGAAGGATCCCTCCCATGGACGGCGTTCCGCAACGACTTTCTAGAAACTTTTGGGGAAATAGACCCGGGAAGAGACGCTAGATTCAACATACAGCGCCTAGAACAAGGTACCATGGAAACTAAAGATTATATCACGATCTTCAGAGACTATGCCATGGAAGCGGGTTACGATCATAAAGCATTGATCGATCAATTCAAGAGAGGACTGCGCAACGATATCGTAGTCGAGATCCTCAAGAGAGATCACGTCTCGAACGATATTGACGATTGGTACGAACTCGCGCTGCGTATTGATAATAACTGGCGAGAGGCTCAAGCGTTCCAACGACACTATACGAGACCAATGAACCCGACGAGCGATCTCACACTCCTCTACAAGAAACCACAGACGTACGTTCCATTCAGGAGAGGAAACGGAAATAAAGGGAACACTACAACCGCCAGAGTCGCTCAAACAGGAAACAACAGCCGAAATTTCAGACGCCTTACCCCGCAGGAGCGCACAGAACTCCAGAAATCAGGATCATGCTTCTACTGCCGAAAGCCAGGACACATCTCGAGGAACTGCCCAGAGAAGCACACCCAGACAACGATCAATGCACGAACAGCAAATCTAACATCGGAAGAATCCCCGATCGATCAGATCACCGCACTCATGAGTAAGATGGACAGCGAGATGTTTGCACGCACTGCCAACATTTTCAAGAACAATCAGGATTTTTAAACCGTCCTTCAAACGCGGCTGTTGAAAGGACACAGACAATGAACTTTTCAAGTCGATCTCCTGTACAGGATACAGAAGATGACGTAAATAGAACAGTGTATATAAGGTCATACCAAGACGGAGCAACACACGCTCCATCAATTCATATATCTGTTACGTTTCATGGAAAGTTCCGTAAAGCCGCAGCAAAGGCACTGCTAGATAGCGGAGCAAGCAGCACCCTGATCCATCCAGATTTCGTACGAAAACATAAGATGAATCTGATCCAACTAAAGAAGCCAATACCGATATACAACGTTGATGGATCTCGGAACACTCTAGGAGAGATCAAACAGAAAGTGTACCTTCCAATGACGATGGAAGGGATCAACGGAGAAATTCACCGCGAAAACTTAGGATTGTTCGTCACAGCCCTGGGAGGAGACGAAGTAATCTTAGGAACCCCTTGGCTCAAGAAACACAATCCTCATATCGATTGGAGAAAGAGACAGATTACACTACAGACATGTCCAGGTACGTGCTCCACTACCAGTAAAACAATGATCGTCCAAGGAAAAGACGAACCCTCCCTACAACCATTCGAAGAACAAAACATCAACCATCACGCAACGATAGAAGAACAAGAAGACCCCGAATTCGACTCTGATCTCGCCGATATCAGGATAGTCAGAACGTTCCATGGAAAGACTGACGTAGAAACAATGCCGATTGCAGAAGAAACAAACGAACCCGGTATTTGGATAACAGCAAGAGCAACCAAGGCACAAGAACTCGCAGAAAGAGCAGCCATAGGAGAGAAGAAGAAGACACTCGATGAGATGATTCCGTCTAGTTACAAACAGTATCAGAAGGTATTCGAAAAGAAAGCGTCGGAACGCTTTCCAATCAGCAGACCTTGGGATCATGCGATAGACCTGACTGAAGGATGGAAACCTCGAAATTGCAAAGTGTACCCAATGACGGTACCAGAACGGAAGGAACTGGACACATTCATAGATGAACATCTACGAAAAGGGTACATCCGAGAATCAAAATCAGAGATATCATCGCCCTTCTTCTTTATCAAGAAGAAAGATGGATCTCTTCGACCAGTACAGGACTATCGCTATCTCAACTCGATCACGGTCAAAAATGAATACCCGATACCACTCATTTCAGATCTCATCGACAAATTAAAAGGCGCTAAGATCTTCTCAAAGCTCGATCTCCGATGGGGATACAACAATGTTCGGATCAAAGAAGGAGATCAATGGAAAGCTGCGTTCAAAACAAACAGAGGCCTTTTCGAACCAATGGTAATGTTCTTCGGACTAACCAACTCACCCGCAACATTCCAAGCAATGATGAACGCACTGTTCAAAGAGTTAATAGACACAGGAAAAGTGGTGGTCTATATGGATGACATATTGATATTTACAGAAACACTCGACGAACATAGGAAACTAATGAAAGAAGCCCTCCAACTTCTAGAACGGAACGATCTATTCCTGAAACCAGAGAAGTGCTTCTTCGAACAACCATCGATCGAATACCTAGGCGTGATAATCACGCACAACAAGGTACAGATGGACCCGGTCAAAGTCCAAGGGCTAGCCGAATGGCCCACACCGAGGAAAGTAAAAGAAGTCCAGTCATTCCTCGGATTTGGAAATTTCTATCGACACTTCATCAAAGACTATTCTAAGATTGCCAGACCCCTATTCCAGCTCACAAAGAAGGACCACGAATGGAACTGGATGGCCGAATGTGAACGTACCTTTGAAAGACTGAAACGAGAATTCACATCGTCCCCAATCTTAATCATGCCCGATGAAAACAAACCATTCCGCATAGAGAGTGACGCCTCCGATTTCGCATACGGAGCTATCCTATCACAGCCAGATGAGATCGAAAGATGGCATCCGGTCGCGTACCTATTGTTAAGGATGGTCCTTATCACGTGACAAGCGGCTCAGGCTACAGTACTCTTATGCGTGAGAGGTGGGATCAGGTGATCCAGACGTCTCGGTTTATACGAAGGTAAAGGTCAATAAGCGAAGCAGTAAGTCTTCACGGAAGACTTAGGCGAGCTTATTCACTTAGTTTGGATTCTCTTTAGTATGCTTAAGAGGAGGTTCTTATTAGAACAGTCCTGTATTTACAAAGAGAACGAGCTGAGGAATGGCTCGTTCGATGAGCCTCCTTTTATAAGAAAGGAGGTCGAGTAAATATATGTACATTGAGCGACGGTCGCATCAAGTATCTACGGGAATAAAACTGTGGCACCGTCGCGGCTATGCCGTTGAGACGGTGACGATCTGTGGCATTGTCGTCGGGATGGTGACGATCTGTGGCACTGTCGTCGTCGCGTCGTTGAGACGGTTACGAACTGGGGCATAGTCGTAATCCGTCGTTTAGCGACGTCCTTCCTAGTAATGGTAATGGAAAATGAAGTACCTTGGACAAGTTGTAACACTATCCCCCTCTCTAGAATCTACGTCTCGTAGATTCCTGAATCGAAGCGGTTCTAGAGGGATGTCTTGAACATGCTGTCGATCGCTCGCTCTTCGCCATTGGAGAAGGAATATTGTTGATGCGATGAAGGTGAGGATCGTAAGTCCTACGATGATGCTGATGACGGCGATGAGCCAGCGTGGAGTGGGCGTATTGAAAATCGCGAGATCGGGTGATTGGGTTGATTGCATCATGCTTCTGGGTTTGTCGCTTTCTGATGTTCACTCTTTTATGTCTTTGCCCGGACCTCAGCGATAGAATTCTATTCTATCGCTTTAACAACGCCTCTACTACTTTCAGGTCCTCCTCGTCTATCGTAGTAGCCCCTAACCGATGTCCTATCCTCGCCCTCGTCGCGTGATCCGGACTCTTGAACCGAGGCCCGCGTTTTCGGAAGAGTCCCTTGATGCCGCATCTTCCCTTCGACTCCTGCATGGCTTCTTCGTCTAGGCTTCTCAGCCTCTTCATGGCGCGAGCGACGTCCGGACGGCTTAGGAGTTCCGTGACTCGTTTGAGATGACGAAGGAGTTCTTCGTCTAGTGGGTCGGGCGTGGGAGTGCGCGAGAGGACGGGCGAAGGAGGAGGAGTGGTAGGAGGGGTGCAGTCGGTGGTGGAGAGGTTGCGCGAAGAGGGGGCGAGAGTAGACGACATATTTGGTTGGTTTGGGTGGTGCGAGTGGATTTGTTAGACGATGTCTGAGCATGTTATCGTCTTTGTGGCTTTCCTTTTATGCTTGCGATGTGGAGGGGCAATGATGTAATCATTACCGTTAATCGTAAGTGAAAATTCGTACATAATCAGACATGAGTCGTAAGTAAGCGATGCGTCCAGCGCGTCGCGGGGAGACTATCAAGTGTTCGCCTTCCTCATAGCGATAGAAACTGGTATAGTAGAGAAGTCCGAGGAGAATATGCGTACGAATGAGGGCGCAGTCCGTGATCAGTCCAAGAAGTGTCGTAAGCGATAGATGCGAGGGCGTAATAATGGGGGAAGAGGGAAAGTCCGAGTGCATGATGATGGGTAAAGTCTGTCTGCGCGCTTACCAGGGCTCCGGCCAGTGAACCTTCGACTCCTCCGCTTCCTGCAAGTCCCAATCTTCCTTTTTCCAGAAGAGATCGTCGACGCGCCAGGAGTGATTGAAGCGCGAGGGGGGTTCTTGCTGAGTGCGGAGCATGGCGTCCTCCCAGTACAACCACTGTTCAGTGGCGTGCTGGGCGGCTTCGTGCGTCAGGCTCTCGCGTCGCGTGAGGAATCCCAGGAGCTGTCGGTGGGCGCGGGCGGGTAGCGTCGGTACGTCGGAGGCGGGGGTGGGACATCAGTGTTCCTGGACCGTAACTGATATCCGGACGGTCCGGGCGAGGGTGAGGGGGAAGAGTCTGTGGTCGAAGGGGATGGTAGGACCGAGATTGGGGGAAGTGAGGGGGAGCGTTCTTGTGACGGGGGCAGTCTCGGCGGAGGTGGCCTCGCTTGCTGCATTTCCAGCAGCGTTTTCCGCGGCTTCGAGGGAATCGCGTCCCACTCTTCCTGCGTCCACGTGGTCGGCTCGTTGCTCCATGGGTCCGAGGGATTCTCGGCTGCTTCCTTTGTCTCGTCGTCCTTCTCCGATCTGTCCGTCGAGCTGTCCGATTCGTCCGCTGAACTGTCCGACTCGTCCGTTAGGTTGAGTTCCTGTCTCCTGCGAGCGCGCTCCTCCATCATCCGATCGACTATCCTCTTGAGTTCTCTGAAGTTCTTCCTCACCCGATGCATCGGGGAGTCTGAACTCTCTGATCCGCTTGACTGGTCTTCCGTTGGGCTCGGTAGAATCATGTTTACGTCGCTGTGTGGTGACTCGGGGATCCTGGGCGACGGGATTTCGAGCGTAGTCGGGGTGCGGACGTGGGAATGAGGGATAAGGGGCGTGGTTTCCGTGCCAAGGCATGGGAGTGTCGCTAGCAGATAGTGGGAATGGAGTTGGCGTTCTATGCACGGCGGGCAGCTGAGGAGGTGTCCTAGGTACCGGTCGCGGACTGCTGGCCGGTCGTCCGGTTGATTGTCCGGGCTCTGGAAGGACCAGGGACTGTCCCGATAGCTCTCTTGGCAGGGGCTGTCTGAACTGCTCTCCGGGTAATCCGTTTCTAACGATGGGAGGCTGGACGGGGTTAAGCTGGGTGATGTCGGGGATGGGTAAGGATCCTGGTGGCGTAGGGGCGGTGACGGGTCGTGGAGGGGCGTTAGGAAGGAACGGGGGTCTGGTGAGGGCGGATGCGATGGGATCGGGTCGAACAGTGTAGCCCGGGGAGATGTGATGTCCATGGAAGATAAGGTCGATGTCGGGGCCTTCCTTTGAAGACATATGGGGAACTCCAGTAGTTTCCATTCGTCTTCGGAGGATTTCTCCTTCATAGGCGGCGCGGAAGGTGTGTCTTTCCCAGTTAAGCCAGTTAACTCTGAGTCCGACTTCAGTGAGGAACCTTCGGAGTTCTGCGACGTTGAGTATAGCCGCTGCGCTAGCTTCCTGAATCGTCGAAGGAGCTTGACCTCTCGTTCCTCCATTTCGGTCGAGAGCGTCAGGTACCTCAAGTCCAGCTGGTGGAGTTCTTCGTCGAGCATCTTGTTGTGGTCTTCCAGGATGCCCTGGACGTCGGCCGACTCCCTCCTGAGGTCGTCGATCCGCTGCCTGGCCTGTTCGATCGCTACTCCGGCTATCATGTGGGCTATCTGGTTCTCTAGGATCGGGGAATCGGGCGTTGGGACTTCCGTAGCTCCGGGCCACGGGGATTGCATTAGCACCTGTGAGGAATCCGGGTGCTTCAGTTAGGGTTCTTCTGTGTGCTTCTAAGCGGCTTACCCCTTGCTCTTCCGTCTGTTCTTCCGTCTGGTCCTGACCTAGACGGAGAAGGTACTGACTTAATTGCAAGGATTGCTGCCGATCGAGCGATGAAGCAGTCTCCGCAGAGGGCGCGTTCCTGTTGAGAGTGGTGAATTCGGTTGCAGACGAGGCGGAGGTGGTCGACATTGCTAGATGAGACGATCGGATTGGTGGAGGAAGTGTTGGCTGCGTTTGGGGTGGTGGACATTGGTGATCTGTCTTGTTGAACCCGTAGGGTTTTTATCCCCCCCTTGTTGGCAGTGCATTCGCCTGAATGCCGTTGAGTCTCACTAATGTCTCACTTTCGTCTTGCGTTTCTTTCGTCTTGTTGGTCTTCGTTCTCGCTGCGTTGCGTCGGTTTCGTCGCGATCAGTGGTTTCTGTGTTGGTATCTTTGATTGGCTGTGGTGGCAACTTCGGTGCCTTGGGGTTATTCCGATGGAACTCTGCGATCGCATCTTTTGATCCTTCTAGATTAGATGCTGGTTCCCATGTGTTACCGGAGTCTGGGTATCCTTTCCATTTTACGAAGTAATGTAGCGGTTCTGAATATCGTTTGTCTAATTTTGAGGCTACTATCGTTTCTAGTTCGTAGAGTTCTTCATCGTTTACTAGTTCTGGAGGTGGTCTTTCGTAAGCTTCGCCGTATTGTTCTGTTTCTTTGAATGGAATCAACAATGCTGCGTGGAATACTGGATGTATTTTCCACTTCGTCGGTAGTTCTAGGCGGTAGGTTACCGGTCCTATAACCTTTTCGATTTTGAATGGGCCGAATCGTTTCGGTGCTAGCTTGGTTTTCGGGTATACCGTGTTAAGGTTTTTTCCGTCTAACCATACTTGGTCGTCTTGTTTGAGTTGATCTCTTAGCGTGAACGTTTGATCATGCTGCATTTTCATCAATTTAGCAGCTATTTCCAGACTTGCTTCCGCGTTGTCCCATGCGTCCTTAAAGTTTTTTATTCTTTCTTCGGCCGTCGGTATTCGCGGATCGGTTGGTATTGCCGGATTGAAAACCGGTTGATACCCGTGTAGGAGTTCGAATGGGGAAGCTTTCGTAGCTGAATGTTGCCTTATGTTGTGTGCAAATTCTGCTTTTGGTAGGAGTTTCGCCCAATTCGTTTGATCTCCGTTGCAGAATGCTCGAAGATATTGTTCTAACTCTTGATTCACTCTTTCTGTTTCGCCATCTGTTTGGGGATGATACGCTGTACTGAGCGATGAAATAACTCCGAGGCTTTCGCAGATGGATTGGAATACTTTGGATGCGAATTGAGGACCTCGGTCCGATATCATTCTTTTCCATAGTCCAAATCGTCTGTAAACGTTGTCGATCAGAAGGTCGGCTGTTTCTTCTGCGTTGATCGTCTTTAGGCACGGTGTGAATACTGCGGTTTTGGTGAACCTATCGACGACTACGTTGATCGAATCGAATCCGTTGGAGATCGGAAGATCTGTAATGAAATCTGATGTGATTGTTTCCCATGGTCGTTCTGGTATTTCCGTAGGTTGTAATGGGTGTTTCGCCGGATGCGTGACATTCTTCGTTGACTGGCATACGGGACATCCTTGAACATAATCTTTTACGAAGGAAATCATCTTTGGCCACCAAAAGTTTCTTTGTACTAGTTCTAGAGTTTTCATTTCGCCTGGATGTCCAATCGTTTCTAGATCATGATGCGATTTTAGGATCATGCGCCTGAGTTCGAGATTCTGTGGTACATAGATTTTTCCTTTTCTGATGATCAGATCGTTCTCGAAGTTCCAGTCTTCGATTCCTTTTGCGAGGGTGCGTGGTCCCGATCTTTTGATCGTATCTAACGCCGTCCAAACTTCATCATCTAGGTGAGAGAAGTTTCTTAGTTCTTTGAGAAGTTCTTTGTCTCCGACTGCTTCGACTGTTCCTCTTCCGGTGGCTCTAGCCCTGAAAACCGAAGGGTGAAGTAGGATGCGGTCGTCGTTGTCTGGAATATCTTCCTTATGATCTGGTCTTCTAGAGAGTCCGTCTGCTTTGTTTGTACTTCCTGGTTTGTGTACCAGGGTGTAGTCGAAACGGGACAGATACAAGCTCCATCGTGCTTGTCGTCGATTGAGTTTCTGAGCTGTTGTGAAATATTCTAGATTTTTGTGATCTGTCCAGATTTCGACTTTGTGGTTCGCTCCTTCTAGATAGTGTCGCCAGTGTTCTAAGGCTTTCACTACTCCTAAGAGTTCTTTGTCGTATATCTCGTAATTTTGTTCCGCGGGAGATAGTGATTTGGATAGGTACGCGACCGGATGCCATCTTTCGATCTCGTCTGGCTGCGATAGGATGGCTCCGTACGCAAAGTCGGAGGCGTCACTCTCTATGCGGAATGGTTTGTTTTCATCGGGCATGATCAAGATCGGGGACGATGTGAATTCTTGTTTCAGTCTTTCGAAGGTACGTTCACATTCGGCCGTCCAGTTCCATTCGTGGTCTTTCTTTGTGAGCTGGAATAGGGGTCTGGCGATCTTGGAATAGTCTTTGATGAAGCGTCGATAGAAATTTCCAAATCCGAGGAATGATTGGACTTCTTTTACTTTCCTCGGTGTGGGCCATTCGGCTAGCCCTTGGACTTTGACCGGATCCATCTGTACCTTGTTGTGCGTGATTATCACGCCTAGGTACTCGATCGATGGTTGTTCGAAGAAGCACTTCTCCGGTTTGAGGAATAGATCGTTCCGTTCTAGAAGTTGGAGGGCTTCTTTCATAAGTCTTCTATGTTCGTCGAGTGTTTCTGTAAATATCAGTATGTCATCCATATAGACCACTACTTTTCCGGTGTCTATTAATTCTTTGAATAGCGCGTTCATCATTGCTTGGAATGTTGCGGGTGAGTTGGTTAGTCCGAAGAACATCACCATTGGTTCGAAAAGGCCTCTGTTTGTTTTGAATGCCGCTTTCCATTGATCTCCTTCCTTGATCCGAACATTGTTGTATCCCCATCGGAGATCGAGCTTTGAGAAGATTTTAGCGCCTTTTAATTTGTCGATGAGATCTGAAATGAGCGGTATCGGGTATTCGTTTTTGACCGTTATCGAGTTAAGATAGCGATAGTCCTGTACTGGTCGGAGAGATCCATCTTTCTTCTTGATAAAGAAGAAGGGTGACGATATCTCTGATTTTGATTCTCGGATGTACCCTTTTCGTAAATGTTCGTCTATGAATGTGTCCAGTTCCTTTCGTTCTGGTACCGTCATTGGGTATACTTTGCAATTTCGAGGTTTCCATCCTTCAGTCAGGTCTATCGCGTGATCCCAAGGTCTGCTGATTGGGAAGCGTTCCGACGCTTTCTTTTCGAATACCTTCTGATACTGTTTGTAACTAGATGGAATCATCTCATCGAGTGTCTTCTTCTTCTCTCCTATGGCCGCTCTTTCTGCGAGTTCTTGTGCCTTGGTTGCTCTTGCTGTTATCCAGATACCGGGTTCGTTTGCTTCTTTTGCAATCGGCATTGTTTCTACGTCCGTTTTTCCATGGAACGTTCTGACTATCCTGATATCGGCGAGATCGGAGTTGGATTCGGGATCTTCTTGTTCTTCTACCGTTGCGTGATGGTTGATCTTCTGTTCTTCGAATGATTGTAGAGAGTGTTCGTCTTTTCCTTGGACGATCATTGTTCTGCTGGTAGTGACGCACGTACCTGGACATGTCTGTAGTGTAATCTGTCTCTTGTCTTCGGGTTTAGATCCGATTGTTCCTGTTCCTCCTGGCGGTGAATGCCACGGTGGATGTCTTGGTCCTTCCGGGAGATCTGCGGTCGCTCCTCTTCCGAATACATAGTCCTGAACCTTTTTTCCTTTCTCATTATCAGCCGATCGGTCGGAATGTGTTGATGGTTGCGGCGATGGTACTTTCCATCCTCTTGGTTCGCCTAAACTGAATCCTATGGGGAGTCGAGCCTTATGTCCCGGTTTCGCGGGATCGGCTGGTGTTGGAGTTGCAGGCGTCTGGAGCGGTATATTAGTTTCTCCAGGGGGGACATTGCTAAGTGTGGCGGCGGGGTTGGGTATCGAGGTGGTAGCGTCTCCCATTGTTGTGACGTTCTCTGGTCTTCCGAATAGATTTCCTTGTCTTCCTTTTCTGGTTTCGAAGATATCTTTGTCTGATTTAACTGATGGAGATCCTGTTGATTCTTCTGTATGTCTTTCCGTTTCTGTTGCGCTCGTTGGGCTGCCTTCTCGACTTCCTCCGGAATCGGACTTAATTTGGGGGCTTGATACAGTTCTCTTAGGTTCTGGCGCGGTTTCTTCTGGAGGCTGTGCACTTGCTGCGGGTTCTTGAGGATGCTGGAGTTCGGTTTGAGGGTTCTGTGGTTCGGTTGTCGTGTCGGTTGTGTCGGTATCGGGATCAAATTCCCAGTAGTCCTTAATATTCCCGGTGTAAGGTTTCTCTTCGACTTTCTGTGCGTCCGGGTGTTTCCAGAGTTCTTCTGATGAGAGGGGCCCAATATGAGGTCTTGAATAATCTGGGCGCTTCCAATGTGAATTGTCGTAGCTTCCGTCTTCCTTTTCTCTTTTGGATCTATCCTTGAAGTATTCTGCTGCTGGGGGAAGGTTGTATCTGTATATGGGCGGGTTCCACTGGTATGCGTATGTCCCTTTGCTTTCTTTTGCGGTGAATGCTCCGTCGTGATAAAAGATAAGATTATAGGGATCAAATGTCCAGTGATGATTTTCTTTTCCGTTGGGAAATTCTCGACTACAATCTGATTGGAGATAAGGGATTTCGAAGTCTGATGGTCTTTTCTCAGCGGGTTGTTCCGCTGGCTCCGTGGTGGGTGTTTTTTCGTTTGACGCCCTGCGTCAAACTGTAGGGTGAGCTAGTGTAGAGGAGAGCTCGTTCTAGTGTTAAGGACGGTCCTTATCACGTGACAAGCGGCTCAGGCTACAGTACTCTTATGCGTGAGAGGTGGGATCAGGTGATCCAGACGTCTCGGTTTATACGAAGGTAAAGGTCAATAAGCGAAGCAGTAAGTCTTCACGGAAGACTTAGGCGAGCTTATTCACTTAGTTTGGATTCTCTTTAGTATGCTTAAGAGGAGGTTCTTATTAGAACAGTCCTGTATTTACAAAGAGAACGAGCTGAGGAATGGCTCGTTCGATGAGCCTCCTTTTATAAGAAAGGAGGTCGAGTAAATATATGTACATTGAGCGACGGTCGCATCAAGTATCTACGGGAATAAAACTGTGGCACCGTCGCGGCTATGCCGTTGAGACGGTGACGATCTGTGGCATTGTCGTCGGGATGGTGACGATCTGTGGCACTGTCGTCGTCGCGTCGTTGAGACGGTTACGAACTGGGGCATAGTCGTAATCCGTCGTTTAGCGACGTCCTTCCTAGTAATGGTAATGGAAAATGAAGTACCTTGGACAAGTTGTAACACCTATCCAAATCACTGTCACCCGCGGAACAAAATTACGAGATATACGACAAAGAACTCTTAGGAGTAGTGAAAGCCTTAGAACACTGGCGACACTATCTAGAAGGAGCGAACCACAAAGTCGAAATCTGGACAGATCATAAAAATCTAGAGTATTTCACAACAGCTCAGAAACTCAATCGACGACAAGCACGATGGAGCTTGTATCTGTCCCGTTTCGACTACACCTTGGTACACAAACCAGGAAGTACAAACAAGGCAGACGGACTTTCTAGAAGACCAGATCATAAAGAAGACATTCCAGACAACGACGAACGAATCCTGCTCCACCCTTCGGTCTTCAGAGCGAGAGCCACCGGAAGGGGGACAGTCGAAGCAGTCGGAGATAAAGAACTTCTCAAGGAACTAAGGAACTTCTCACACCTAGATGATGAAGTCTGGACAGCGTTAGATACGATCAAAAGATCGGGACCACGCACCCTCGCAAAAGGAATCGAAGATTGGAACTTCGAGAACGATCTGATTATCAGAAAAGGAAAGATCTACGTACCACAGAATCTCGAACTTAGACGCATGATCCTAAAATCGCATCATGATCTCCAGACGATTGGACATCCAGGCGAGATGAAAACGCTAGAACTGGTACAAAGAAACTTTTGGTGGCCAAAGATGATTTCCTTCGTAAAAGGCTATGTTCAAGGATGTCCCGTATGTCAGTCAACAAAGAATGTCACGCATCCGGCAAAACATCCATTGCAACCTACGGAAATACCGGAACGACCATGGGAAACGATCACATCAGACTTCATCACAGATCTTCCGATCTCCAACGGATTTGATTCGATCAACGTGGTCGTCGACAGGTTCACCAAAACCGCAGTGTTCACACCGTGCCTAAAGACGATCAACGCAGAAGAAACAGCTGATCTTCTGATCGACAATGTATACAGACGATTCGGACTATGGAAAAGAATGATATCGGATAGAGGCCCTCAATTCGCGTCCAAAGTATTCCAATCCATTTGCGAAAGCCTTGGAATTATCTCGTCGCTTAGTACAGCGTATCATCCCCAAACAGACGGCGAGACCGAAAGAGTGAATCAAGAACTAGAGCAATACCTTCGAGCATTTTGCAACGGAGATCAAACGAATTGGGCAAAACTTTTACCAAAAGCAGAATTCGCACACAATATACGGCAACATTCAGCTACAAAAACCTCCCCATTTGAACTCCTACACGGGTATCAACCGGTTTTCAACCCGGCAATACCAACCGATCCACGGATACCAACAGCCGAAGAAAGAATAAAGAACTTTAAGAACGCATGGGACAACGCAGAAGCAAGTCTGGAAATAGCTGCTAAATTGATGAAAATGCAGCATGACCAAACTTTCACACTACAAGATCAACTCAAACAGGGCGACCAAGTATGGTTAGACGGAAAAAACCTTAATACGGTATACCCAAAAACCAAGCTGGCACCAAAACGGTTCGGCCCATTCAAAATTGAAAAGGTTATAGGACCGGTAACCTATCGCCTAGAACTACCAATAAAATGGAAAATACACCCAGTATTTCACGCAGCACTGTTGATCCCGTTCAAAGAGACAGAACAATATGGCGAAGCTTATGAAAGACCGCCTCCGGAACTAGTAAATGACGAAGAACTCTATGAATTAGAGACAATAGTAGCCTCAAAATTAGACAAACGGTATTCCAAACCATTACATTACTTCGTGAAATAGAAGGGCTACCCAGACTCCAGTAACACATGGGAACCAGCATCTAATCTCGAGGGATCAAAAGCTGTGATCGAAGAGTTCCACCGGAATAACCCCAAGGCACCGGGGTCACTACCACAGCCAATCAAAGATACCAACGCAGAATCTACTGATCTCGACGAGATCGCTGTAACACAGCAAGAACAGAGACCAGTGCGACGAAAGAAATGCAAGACGAGAGCAAAACACTGGTGAGACTCAACACCATTCAGGCGAATGCACTGCCAACGAAGAGGGGATAAAAACCCTATGGGTTCAACAGGACAGATCACCAATGTCCACCACCCCAAACGCAGCCAACACCCCCTCTACCAATCCAATCGTCTCACCCAGCAATGTCGACCACCTCCGCCTCGTCTGCAACCGAGTACACCACTCTCAACAGGAACGCGCCCTCTGCGGAGACTGCTTCATCGCTCGATCGGCAGCAATCCTTGCAATTAAGTCAGTACCTTCTCCGTCTAGGTCAGGACCAGACGGAAGAACAGACGGAAGAGCAAGGGGTAAGCCGCTTAGAAGCACACAGAAGAACCCTAACTGAAGCACCCGGATTCCTCACAGGTGCTAATGCAATCCCCGTGGCCCGGAGCGACGGAAGTCCCAACACCCAATTCCCCGATACTCGAGAGTCAGATAGCCCGCATGATAGCCAGAGTAGCGCTCGAGCAGGCCAGGCAGCGGATCGACGACCTCAGGAGGGAGTCGGCCGACGTCCAGGGCATCCTGGAGAACCACATCAAGATGCTCGACGGAGAACTCCGCCAGCTAGACTCGAGGTACCTGACGCTCTCGACCGAGATGGAGGAGCGAGAGGTCAAGCTTCTTCGACGATTCCGGAAGATAGCGCAGCGGCTGTACTCAACGTCGCAGAGCTCCGGAGATTCCTCACTGAAGTCGGACACCGAGTCAACTGGCTCAACTGGGAAAGACACACCTTCCGTGCCGCTTACGAAGGAGAAATCCTCCGCAGGCGAATGGAAACTACCGGAGTTCCCCATATGTCGTCACGCGACGGCCCCGACATCGACCTCATCTTCCATGGATATCACATCTCCCCGGGCTATACTGTTCGACCCGATCCCATCACGTCCACCCTCGCCAGACCCCCGTTCCTTCCTAATGCCCCTCCACGACCCGTCACCGCTCCCACCCCGCCGGGATCCCTACCCGTCCCCGGCCTCACCCAGATTAACCCCATCCAGCCTCCCGTCGCTAGAAACGGAGTACCCGGAGAGCTATCCGGACAGCCCCTGCCAGGAGAGCTATCCGGACAGCCCCTGGTTTCCCCAGAGCCCGGACGACCGACCGGCAATCCGCGATCGGTACCTAGGACACCTTCTCGGTTGCCCGCCATGCCTAGACCGCCAACTCCATTCCCGGTATCGGCTAGCGACACTCCCATGCCATGGCACGGAGGCCCCCCTGCTTATCCCTCGTTCCTACGCTCGCACACCGACCACGATCGAGATTCCATCACCCAGGATCCCCGAATCACCCCACAGCGACGTAAACATGATTCTGTCGACCCCGACGGAAGACCGCTCAAGCAGATCAGAGACGTCGGATTCCCCGATAAGTCGGGCGATGAGGAACTGCAACAAGATCCAGGAGATAATCGAGCAAATGATGGAGAAGCGCGCACGCTGGAGACGCGACCTAACGGAAGAGTCGGACAGTTCAGCGGACGAATCGGACAGCTCAGCGGACAAGGCGGAAGAGGTAGCCGAGAATCCCTCGGACCCATGGAGCAACGAGCCGACCACGTGGACGCAAGAGAAGTGGGACGCAATTCCCGTGAAGCCGCGGAAACGCTGCTGGAAATGCGGCGAGTGAGGCCATCTCCGCCGAGATTGTCCCCGTCGCAAGAATGCTCCCCCTCACTTCCCCCAATCTCGGTCCTGCTATCCCCTCCGACCACAGACTCCTCTTCCTCGCCCTCGCCCGAGCCGTCCGGATATCAGTTACGGTCCAGGAACACTGATGTCCCACCCCCACCTCCGACGTACCGACGCTACCACCCGCACCCACAGGCAGCTTCTGGGATTCCTCACGCGACGTGAGAACCTGACACACGAAGCAGCCCAACACGCCACTGAGCAGTGGCTGTACTGGGAGGATGCGATGCTCCGCACTCAGCGAGAACCCCCCTCACGCTTCAATCACTCCTGGCGCGTCAACGATCTCTTCTGGAAAGAAGAAGATTGGGACCTGCAGGAAGCTGAGGAGTCGAAGGATCACTGGCCGGAACCCTGGTAAGCGCACGGACGAACTTTTACCCATCACACGCACCCGGACTTTCTCCTTTCTCTCATCGTCATCATCCTCACGCCTTTACCTTTATCGCTTACGACACTTCTCGGACTGATCACAGACTGCGCCCTCATTTGTACGCATATTCTCCTCGGACTTCTCTACTGTACCGGTTTCTATCGCTATGAGGAAGGCGAAATGCTTGGTATTCTCCCTACGGCGCGCTGGACGCGTCGCTTACTTACGACTGATTTTATTATGTACGAACCCCTGCTTACGATTGAAGGCAATGATTACATCATTGCCTCTCCACATCGTAAGGATAAAAGGAAAGCCACAGCGACAACGACATCCTCAGACATCGTCTAACAAAACCCACTCGCACCACCCAAACCTACCAAAATGTCTTCTACTCTCACCTCGTCCTCGCGTAACCTCTCCACCGTCGACACCACTCCTCCTGCCACTCCTCCTCCCTCGCCCGTCCCTTCGCGCACTCCCACGCCCGACCCACGCGACGAAGAACTCCTTCGTCATCTCAAGCAAGTCACGGAACTCCTAAACCGTCCGGACGTCGCTCGCGCCATGAAGAGGCCTAGAAGCCTCGACGAAGAAGCGCTACAGGAGTCGAAGAGAAGATGCGGCATCAAAGGGATCTTCAAGAAACACGGGCCCCGGTTCAAGAACCCCGACGACCCGGTCATGACGGCGAGGATAGGGCATCGACTAGGGTCTCCTACGATAGACGAGGAGGACTTAAAAGTAGTAGAGTCGTGGCTGAAGCGGTAGAATAGAATTCTATCGCTTGGTTTCGGACAAACATAAGAAGAGTGAACGTCAAGATCAGAAAAAGTCAGAAACACGATGCAGCATACTCAATCGCCCGATCTTACGATGTTCGCTACGACCACCCCCCGCTCGCTCATCATCGTCATAAGTGTGATCGTAACACTTACAATCCTTACCGCCCTCATATCAATGATCTTCATTCAACGATGGCGTCGATCGAACGAACGCATTCAAGACATTCCTATGGAACCCATCCGGTTTGCAAATCTACGAGACGTCGATTCTAGAGAGGGGGATAGTGTTACAACTCCGTTAAGGTATTTCATTTTCCCTTACCTTATTCGGAAGAACGTCGCTAAACGACGGATTACGACTGTGCCCCAGTTCGTAACCGTCTCAACGACGCTGCCACAGATCGTCACCGTCTCGATGGCATAGCCTCGACGGTGCCACAGATCGTCACCGTCCCAACGGCATAGCCTCGACGGTGCCACAGTTCGTCTCCGTAGATACTTGATACAACCGTCGCCGAATGTACATATATTTACTCGACCTCCTTTCCTATAAAAGGAGGCTCAACGAGCGAGCTATTCCCCAGCTCGTTCTCTTCGTAAATACAGGACTGTTCTAATAAGAACCTCCTCTTAAGCATACTAAAGAGAATCCAATCTAAAGTCGAAAGCTCACCTAAGTATTCCGTGAATACTTACTGCCTCGCTTATCGACTCTAACCTTCGCGCAACCCAGACGTCTGGATCACCTGATCCCACCTCTCACACGTAAGAGTACTGTAGCCTGAGCCGCTTGTCACGTGATAAGGACCGTCCTTAACAGAAACAGTCCAGGTGTCGATGAGGGAAAGGTACACCATGCTTAGGTCGCAGTAGTGATTTATGGGTGACATCGTGGGGAATGGCGCGGGCGACATGAGAAAGGTGACCCGTCGATGTATTGATCCACGCGTTTCCAGCCCCTCATGAGAACACTCGATGGAGTCGACCTGTGGACATAGATCGATGAGTGCCATCGTCGCTTGACGCTCCGCCGCAGAAAACACTAACCGTGTTCAGTGAGGTGGTTGCCGAGGCCACACGTACAACTTATCGTGTCGCGCCCGAAAAACATGTTCGAATATATCGTCCCGGATGTCGACCATTCATCATCTGGAGTCGGTCAAACTGATGCCTTCGGGGGTCCAGGACAACGGTTGGTCCTACCTTCTGTCAATTTGGAACCCTTCAGAACTTTGAAGTATACACGGCTACGCGTGCAGGCCTGCGACACCGTCATGTCACTTAGTACTGGGATTCAAGTCGAGGGGAACACATACAGTCAGCCCAGGATGCACGACTTCCCCCCTACGATTTCGGTGCGGAGCCTCGCTTCGCCATGTCGTTGAGCTCAGCGACCCTCGGTTTGAACCGCTGTAAGAGGATTTTGGGTGAGAAGACTGACCAAGTGAGGTCGAAGAAGACTGTTAATGTCATGAAACCCGTGACGTACTACATATCTCAGATTCCTGTCATCGCACCCACATGCTCCTTTCATTTCCCATCTTACCATGTCTCCTAAGCTTCACAACCACAAACGTCAAACCAAAAAGTATGATATACATAGTTACAAAGTACAGAAAGCAGCATAAGGACAAGCAAGACGACAAGCGACCGACAGCGGCCCTCCAACAACACCCCCCAAGTCGGCTGTGCAAGCTCTAAGACTCGAGGGGAGAGCTGGAAGACATGAAGGCCCGGAGAACATGCGATACACGATACGAGTACAACATTGCAAGAAATATAAACACCAGCGGCACCGACGAACAGGAATATTGCCAACAACGCCATCTCTACACTGACAATATTCGACTGCGCCGAGACGAAGGGAAACAAGAACCCAGATACGTCAATAAACACACGCGCGAGAGAACGCATACAAGAAAAGAAAGCATAACCAAAAAGTTGCCGTCTACACTCTGTTGACCAGAACGCGCGGGCCAACGTGAGCTGACGCTCGAGTAATGGTTAACAAAATGAGGACAGCGGTCGTCGGACGTCGGGCGGGGACGATGAGAGGATGTTGCCAATGCCAATGCCGGGGTCACCCTACCCTGATAAAAAGAACAAATAAAAGCGGAAACAGTCTGCCATTCGATCAAAAATAAATAAAACGACGCGAGACACAAACCACGAGGTGGGTAGTGTAGGATGGCCCCGGCATCAAGCAGCCGCGATGACGGGCGGTGGGTGTGCACCTATACCGTTGGTGGTAGGAGCCTTGCCCTGGCCTTCACCCGCACCCGTTGGTTCCGCGCCTTCGCCAGGCTCGCCGTTCGCCCGCTTGGCCTTCTTTCTATGCTTCGTCGTCCCATCGTCGCCAGTCTTCGTGCGACGTTTCTTCTTCCCGTTGGAGGGCTCGACGGTGGCCGCTGGTTCACTGACGACGGCGGCGGGGGCAGCGGTGGTGGCGGGGGCGGTGGCAGGGGCAGGGGCGGCGGCCGTGGGGTGAGCGCCGTTCCTCGCTTCCATGGGATCCGGCGCCGCAATAACAGGTGGGGGCACCTGGCCCGGCAGAGCGACATAGGCGCCGGGCGGGTACATAGGCATCGGGGCGTAACCGTGAACGGCGTAGTAAGGGTAAGGCGGCTGGCCACCAGGAGCGCCTTCATGACCGTCGGGATGAGGAGGCGGGTGAGGATATCCGTAATAGTAGGGATGATATCCTTCGGGAGGAGGTATGAACCCAGGTGGTGCAGAGAGAACGGGCGGGGGCGGCGGGGGCGGCGGATGCTCGGTCGACCATTGGGGTTCCACATTCCTTTGGAAGCCTGGAAGGAAAAAAATTGATTATCGGCGGAGAGGACACGAAAGAATGTCAGCGGACCTCCAAGGGGCGGAGGTTCGGGCGAGGACCCCGGCTTGTTCTTTCGTTTGTACGGCCCACGTTTGATTCCTTTCTTACGCTCCTTCCTGACGCCATCAACGCAGGTTTCCTGAAGCCCGTATTTGACGCAGCGCTCGCAAGGGCGAGCTTCGTCGCACCTCTTGCAGGCGCCAGCACAGTTCGTGCACTGTGAGCGCCATCGTAAGCGAGATCGAACAATGAGGAACAAGTCGGGGAAAACTGGACTAACGGCCATCTTGACTTGCTTGCGTTTGGTGCGCGTGACGGAAGAAGTCGGCGCCTGTTGCGGGAAAGGATAGCCTTAGATAGCGGGAGATGTCAGTCAACGATGATGCATGGGGTGCTTGCTAACGGCGCACCTTGGGCGGGCTGTGGGGGCGTAGGGTAGTAAACGAGGCCGGGGTGTGGCGGAGGGAAAGGCATCATATAAGCGCCAGGTGGAAGGCCATTGGGGACGTTGGGGTCACCGTGCTCAGACTGAGGGTAGTAGAATGAGTACGGGGGGCCGCTAAACGGTGGACCGGGGTAGGGCTGAACGGGGGGAGGCGGGGGCGGGGGCGGAGGCTGGGGCGGGGGTTGTTCGGCGGGCTTGGGATGATCGTTGCTCATGCTTTGCGTGGAGCGAACGGGAGAGAGAAATGCGAGTTGAGGGAGCTGAAGACATGGAGGACGAGGTGGACGGCGGGGGACGGTGAGCAGATGGTGAATTGCGGACGGAAGAAGCAAGCGGGTCGCTCACTCACTCGAGTTGCACTCCGCCTCAAATATCGGAATTTCAAGCTGGCTGTCGGCGCTCAGACTACGCTCCGCTCGAAATCGCAAGGACCCGAAGGGCCGAAGCTGGCGTCGGCGCGTGAGCAGGGCCGAATTCAAACCGCGACGATAAATACCTTGCAGAAGTGGACCGATGAGGATGCAAAATACGAGAGAAAAAGCAGGAGGGGTTGGGCAAAAAATGGGAGGGCGTGGTTAGGAGGAAAGTGTGTGACGCGCGGCCAAACTTTGTCCGCTCGGCTTGGGCGCCACGCGGGCGCTCACGATCCTTGCCTGTCTGTCCTCCTCGAGCGCAACTCGTCCAAGGCCGTCGAGGCGGGAACAAAGCTGCAAAGTGCGCCGGGACGGAATTTCCATAGTAGCCTGTGGTACTTGATCATGATTGTTCAGGTCCGTCCTGGTCGTTCTCGGTCACAACTCCCCTTCTCTTTCTCCGCCTGAAATCTTGTAGACGCTGAGGATGCCGCCGAATTATACGCCTTCGGCATTCTTTTTTTCTGCTTTTTCTTCCTCTCCTCTCCTCTCCTCGTCCTCCTCCTCCCGAGCGCGGTTTTCGTCGACGAGCAGCCGCAAGAAGAATGCCGCCGACCCTCCCTTCGATCACTCCCCGCCGCGTGCACGGTTTGTTGTAATGAACACCCACCGGGCGTCTCTGATCTCCTAGGTAAGTTGCCGTGTATCCACGCCTTCTTGCGCCTTCTGAATATGTACAGTCGCCCGTCCCTCGTCAGGTCATATCTCGGTCATCCGACCGGCGCTCCATCATCGTCTAGCGATTTCGGCGCCCCCCGTGTCCGAAGCGTCATCCCTGCTCGGGCTTTGCTCTCCAAAAACATACATTGAACACATTCTCCTTTGCCCCCCCGAAGCCCTTGTTTGCGGCGTTAGCCTTCGGGCTTCGCCATCTTCGGATTCTGGAAGACAAGGCAGGTGTCGGTATTGGCCCTCGGGCGATGCCCAGAGACAATCTGTCGGACGTGGTTCCCATGTCACAATAGACTTCCCTTTTCGTGACCCTTCATTCACTCACTCAGTCTCCTATTTCGAGCAGGATGCTCCGATGCAGACATGATGTCGGATCCAGCCACGAACTCTTCTGCAGGTTTAGCGGCAGCAGTTCGTTTCCCTCCCAAATTTACCGCCAGCTCGCTCTCCGTCAATCACATCAGCACTCGCGCACAGCAAGAAGGATCAGCTGCCTCCATACATACTTGGCCCCATCTGTGCTCATCGCCACATATATTTTTCGCTAGAGAAATAAGGGCGAACACCCTTGAACCTTGCCTGGACTTCCCAAGTCCCTTCATTCGAAGGCGTCCATATGTACGGATCACCGGAGGATGCGAGCGCCGCATAATCGAGGGTTTCAGCGCATACTCGACTCTCACGGGTATTCAAACTTATCACTGGATATATTCCTCGCGCCGAGTCGCACACACACAAGGCAAACATGTCTTTCCGAGCCTTCATGCCTGCGTGGTTAGCATGGGGTCTTGCCTGTGGTTCCAAGTCTCTAAAACAGACCGAGTCATGGCTCGGCGTTCTCGCGTTTCGACCGTAGGTCATCCGCGTCTTCCCTGCCTATATACATCCACCTCACTCCAGGGTTCGCAAGTGCTCTCGATAAGTCTTCCAGCGGCCGAACATCTCCCACACCAGCCCAACGCCCACGATCGCGCCCGACGGTACGTATCGTGGCAGCAGTGGCACGGGTCTTTTATCCCGCTTCGTGCGCATCGCCCACCATACTCATGGGCTTCTTCAATCTTTCCTTTCCCTTAATGGCCTCACTGTCACGCACCATGCGATCTACGCGGTGACCTGTCTGTTGACCGCGTTTCTGGGGGTCTACTGCTTCCTTCTGCAGCCTATGCCAGAAACCCCCGTCCGACCCTGGACCCGCAAAACTCCCGCACCCACTCTCGCCCCTCGTCCTCGCCATCTGCATCAGAAAGGGTTAGGTTGGGTCGAGTCACTGCTGCTCCTTGCCGTAATACATGCCCTAATCGCTACAAATGTACAGTACAAATCCTTTTGGTATCGTCGGTCTGGTATAGAAGTGTCCTCCAGAAAAACGAGTCGTGAAGCGCCGCTCGTAGCCTTCGAGCTCCGACCCAAACGTACTGTACAGACGTGAGTACAACCGTCCCCCGACGGGGGCCCGCGTCGTCAGAGAGAGGCGCGCCGTCGCTCTGACTCTGACTCTCCCCCCGCCGCCCCCGCCGCCCTTCATAATTTCCTTCTCGACGAACCCGGGGGCGATGACCGGCTCGGCGACGAACGGGCCAGAAAACCGAGGGTTCAAGAGGATCTCGCCGTAGTCTTCGTCGTCGTCGTCGTCATCCTCCGGCTCGTCTTCCGCGTCGGCAAAGTAGAACCGCGACCGCGACAACGGGCGCTCGTACGTATAAGAACGATCGCCGACGCCGCCCAGGTCCGCGTCGGCCAGGTCGTCTTCGTCCGGTGAGTCCTCACCAAGGCTGCGCACCACCACCGGAAGCCCGAACGACGTCGTGACGAGCGCAGGCTTCTTCACGTCCCGGAGCGTCGCGCGCTCGGTCGCTCTGACGAGCTCCTGGAGCACCTCCCACCGCCCGTCCCAGCTGGTCTCCCACTCCGGTGTCTTGCTCGAGGACGTCGAATAGGACGAGGATACGGTCCTGTCCGAGTCCACGCTATCCTCCGACGCGCACGACTTGGTCGGCGACGAAGACGCGTCCGAGTCGCAACCATCCTCGATCAGGGCCAGACAGGAGCTCGCCCCGGTCGACGAGGGAGAGGGAGAGATGCACCCCGACCCTTCTTCACGGTGGGGCGCGCCCATGTTGAACACATAAAGGACCTTGTGGATCGTCCAGAGAGGATAGTTCCCAAAGTACCTGTCCAGGCGCGCGGCGTGCGGGTTATGGAGCTCGGAAAGGTCGCCCGTGCGCGGGAAGATGTTCGGATTTATGGCGTCCAGCTGCTGGCTGCGCTCCTTCATGTTCCTGTCTTCCTGCTGCTTCTCCGGCGAGGGTGAGCGGCGGGACGGAGGTGATATGGATACAGGGCCGGCGAGCCCGCCGTAAGCATGCGCCTCTGACGCCGCCTCCTCGACGTCCATTTCCCATTGCATCCATTCGTCGTAACGCGAACTCCACAACCATTTCTGGTGTTGCAACGCGCTGCGGGACAAGCCATGGTGCGGGCCGAGGGGCGGGCGGCGAATTGGCCGGTTAGGAGGAGGCGGGGAGGTAATGTCGGATGGTGGTGGTGTGGGGGCGGGGCGGGGAGAGGGGGGGATAGACGTGCGGCCTGAGGGTCGTGCGCGCCACGGCGCGGGCGGACGATGTTTCGACGTAGACCACATCTTCATACCAGTCTTCGGACGATGAATCCATAATGTCATCCTCTTCGTCTTCATCATCATCAACTTCGATGGGTGCCTTGATTTCGGCGGGCGACGTCTTCGGCTTGCAGACGGGGAGCGATGGACATGCGCTGGGCGCGTCGAGGAAGTCCATCCGGCTGGGTGACCGCGGTGGAATTACGTCCTCTTCCTCCTCGGTAGGTAGGGGATTTACCGCTCGTAAAGAACGACCTGACCAGAGCCTCATAGCCCTTGGCGGGACGCTTGCCGGGGGAGGGCATTGTGGTCGGCTCTATAGAGTTTGTGCGGTCGACGACGGCTTGCGCTTGTTATGAAACCTACGCCACGAGACCTGCTGAGCGGATACAGTGATGGCGGGATAGATACCGCGGGAACGTTGACACGGGCGGGGAGGTTGTGGTGGGCGGGTTGGAAACGAGGCAAGCGAACAATGGGTCCCCTGCCACATGTTGGGCGCCAAACATAACCAAAGCGCCTCCGACGCGTATCGCGCACCTCACGTGCTGGGAAACGATGCGTGATAAGCGCCCGCCCGCGGCCTTATCTGAAAATTTCCCGCGCTTTGTGTCTCTTTCACCACCACAGCAGGTCCAAGGCCACGAAGCTCGTCCCGCACAGATCGTCTCCGACGTTCTCCTTTCACGAGCGGGCTAAGGTCTGAGTCTTCCAGCTCCCCCGATCGGCTCTCGCTGGGCCCGGCTCTAACGAGTCGCGCAGTATACAAGACACGCCGCTTGCCTTCGTTTGGACCGGAGATTCTGTATGTCGGCCTTCGTGGTTCGATGTGCAGAGGAGGTTTCGGGGGCAGGCGTTGAGATGTATTGCGGAGCGTGGGCGGTACGTTCTTTCGCGACGACCATCCTTCCGACCCCGGGCACGCGCGTCCCCCAGGGGGCGTTGCAGTCCACCCTATCGCACTTACCGTCTTCATTGATGGACAGGATTCAGGGCAGATCCTGCACGTAGCTCGTGGGCCCTCACTGACGAACCGAAACTGTATGAAGTAGGAGTGCGCGACAGATATCGATCCTGCTGCAACGTTGCAAACCCTTCCCGGCTGAAGTCCAGGAACTCGACAGATTCGAGCGCGCGGTATTCGTGTCCGATGTTCGGAACGATGCTTTATAGGCCCCTGGTGGCGTGTTACGCCCAGGTCGTTGTCCTTGCGCGGTGGTGCAGGATGTCCACTCCAAATACCGAAACGAGTCGCCGGATGTCGCCCACGTTCGAGCGTTAAGGCACGCATTTCGGCCTGCGGTCTACATGGTGTAAGAGGGGTGTCGGTTGGTGTCGGTGTCGTGACTGTACTCGCCCTTGAGTGCAATTCGTAGGCTCGCGTCGTCGTCTCCCCTCGGCCGGGGGAACGCGCGCGAAACTCGATTCAGACTACTCTGGACCTGCTGTGTCCCAATTTTTTGCCTTTTTGTTCTCTTCGTGAGGACTTGTTTGTGTTGGATAGATATCGTACAGAGTCATGTTTGTATCTAAGCATCATCGCAGATTCCCAATGAAATTGCCCTTGGTACATATCTTCGGGAGAAAAGGACGTGATCTGGATCTCTGGCACATCTAGCTGAGACTGTACAGTGTAAGTACGATGCTTGAGAACTCCGGATGATGCAGTAGTTGTACAGGTTCTTGTAGTTCGCGATCACGTGAAATGACGTAAGACTGAGTGCATCAGCGGGAGACAAGACAAGCCAAGCCTGAGAGAGCGTTCATCGCCCTTCACAGCGTCCACCTCGCTCTGCTTCCTACCACCACCACGATGGGTACTCCAATATGGGCCCTTCTCAAGACTGTCTTTGGTGTCGGTTTTCTTTCTCTATACTCCCCTTGCCTCGGACGTTCACTAACTCGCGTCCCAGTCCATCATCCAGGTCTTCCTCATCGCTCTCGCAGGTTACATCCTAGCACGGAAGAACATCCTCGATAAAAAGACGCAGAAGGTTCGTTTCTATCTCTATCACCTCCCATCAAAGCGCTGATAAAAAGCGTCCAGCAACTAAATCGCATCAATGTTGCCCTTTTCACCCCCTGTCTGCTCTTCTCCAAAGTCGCCTTCTCCCTCTCGCCCCAGAAACTCAAGGAACTATGGATCATCCCCATATTCTTCGCCCTTCTCTCTATCGTATCCCTCGGTGTCGCCTGGGCGATGGGCCACCTCTTCCGCCTCAAGCCGTCTCAGCGGTGCGCACGTTCCTCCCTCCACCGCTTTTCCCGATTGATCGAAAACCCCTTGTGTGGTTTTTTAGCCACTTCGCCATGGCCGCGGCCATGTTCATGAACTCAAACTCCCTCCCCATCGCTCTTTTACAATCACTGGTGGTGGCCGTTCCAGGCCTTCGATGGGGCGACGACGACTCGAAGAGTGCGATGGTCGGTCGAGCGCTCTCTTACCTCACGGTGTGCAGCACCCTCGGCATGGTGGTACGTGCATTCAATTCCATGTCCACTCCCTTCCTATTCCATCGAAAATTATTCCTTCAATATCTCTACCCGAGATCGCGAGGACTCGACCCCGCCGCCGCTCTATATGCGCTCCGTTTATTTTCCCCAGACGGCTAACTTGTCTCACAGCTTCGCTGGAGCTACGGCGTCCGTCTCCTCGCATCCGCGGACCCTGTCTCTGAACCCGAGGGCGTACTCTCCGAGGACTCGGACCACGAAGAGCATCACCCGGAAGATTACGACGAGCGCACTCCCCTCCTCCTCCCTAGCTCTCCTCGGCTCCCCTCAGACCCTCCTCCTTCCCGAAGTGCCCGCCATCTCCGTTCAAGGGCCCTCTTCCCCCTCCCGCGATCGCCCGCACGTGTTCTACTCCTTCCCCAACACCCCTACCGTCTCCCGCGTACACCTCCCCACCACCTCCACCACCTCCTCCACCACACTCCACCCTTCTTCCTCGGACTCGGACTTGGAACCCGACACCGACGATGAGCTCCCGACCCCGCTCATCCGCCGCCACACCCACACGACCCCCTCCTTCCTACTCAAAGCCCGCCGCCGCATACGCGCATTTTTCAAGCCGATCGCAGAGTTCATGACCGCACCCCTCTACGCCGCGCTCATTTCTATCGTCGTCGCGCTCGTCCCTGCCCTCCAACACACTCTCGACGTCCATCTGAACCCGGTGCGAGGAGCCGTTACCGAGGCGGGCAACTGCAGCATCCCAGTTACGCTCGTCGTGCTCGGTGCTTACTTCTACCGCCCGGCTGATGACGACAAGGATATAGGACAAGACAAACGTCGGCACGGAGAAGCAGAGGACGGAAGGCGCGCAGGGGAGAAGGGTGGTGGGCCCGTTCGACGAGCAGTGTACGCTCGATCTTCAGCTTGAAGACTCTCAGGGAGGGCCGGGCTGGTGGGCAGAGTGAGAAGGCAGGCTGCCGGGGAGACGAAGACCGGTCTTCGTGGCGGTTGCAGGCGCGTATGGTCGTCGTACCCGCGCTATTTTTGCCGCTCATGGCATGGGGCGCGCTGGTGGACAATCCGAAGGTTTTCGAAGAGTGCGTTGCCTTTTTTTGGCGCATATAGCTTGGTGCGGTGCTGATGGCGTCGGATCTGCTTGCAGTCCCGTGTTTATCCTCAGTCTCGTTCTGCTGCTCAGCTCGCCGCCGGCGCTGACGCTCTCGCAGGTACTTATCTCCACCCCGCATTCGTCAACCGTCGCTCGTGCTGATGCGATTTTTAGATGACCCAGGCCGTGTCTGGGGACGCTTTCGAGCGCCTCATCAGCCGCACCATCTTCTGGTCGTATTGCGTCGTGACGCCTCCCGCCACCGTCGCTTACGCCGTAGTTGCAATGCTCATCGCGAAGATGTGATATAACACTCTCGCTTCCGCCAGTCAAACTCGGCGACGACGGACTATTTGCGACACCTCGCGCTCGCGCGTCTGCGCCTGCATACACGCTTCTACGCTGCCGCGCTACCTACTTACATGTACCACGGTCTTACCTGCTACTTACTTACGATATCTGCCTTGCTTCGGCTTCTTGTTCTTGGTTGGTCTATGTGCCGCTTTGGTAATGTGCTGCTTATGGACACTGTTAGCGTTGTAGAGGGTTTTTGTTGTAGAGGTCTAGAGGATTTTACGATATGTTTAGCACTCAGAGCGCGCGCACATTTCTACCTAGGACTTACACGATATGATATATGAGGACCCTATCCTCCCCTTAACTATACTGCCATCATCCTACTTTTATTCGACGACTTCTCCACATGGTTGATTGCAGACTATTTGCTACATACATGTCGCAGGAATACAGGCCCCCTCGCTCACATCATCGACTCCCTATCCTCCCTTTCCCTCCTCTCGTGCAGCCTCACGATATGCTCCAGCCCCACCACAGGTCCCCTCAACACCCGCCCGGATGGCGGCTGTGGCGGCGCGAGCCCCGTCTCCGCGAGGCAGGACGCGCGGAGCTCACGCAGCGTGCCGCCGCGGTTGAAGAGGGAGGCCTGGGCGAGGGCGGTCTGGGCCGGGAGCAGGGAAGCGCGCAGGGCTGCTGTTGCGGGATGGTCGACGTCACCGTCGTTGGAGGGAGAGAGGACGACGCCGTAGCGCGCGGGGTCGCGGATGAGGCCTTCGCGGTATTCGCGCGCGACGAGGGAGGCGGGACGGTTGAGCGGGTTTCCCCAGCCGCCGCCTGCGATATGCCACTACACCGTCAGTGAAGGCGCAAAGGGAAGCGTGCGAAGGACGTACCGCCCCAGGTTTTCCAGATCAGCACGTCGCCAGGGTACACCTGGAGGCCATTGATTCTTATTTTAGCGTATGTGGGAGCGACGGTAAACTCCCGTGTGCTAACCGGAATGGAATCCTCCTTCGACTGTAATATTACTTTTGGAGGATCCGTTACGCTCTCTGAGTATCTGAGAAGCGTCTTGGAGGAGCGCGAGCCCGTCCCGCCGCCGTGCACGCCCCACGGCTTCGTGAACCATCTGCACGAGAGCAGGGTCGGTTAGAGAGTGCGTCGAACCTTGGATAAGACGGACGAAGTTTACCTGTCGTCGTGGATAGATACCGTCCCTGGCTCCAGGAATGTGTATTCTGTCCATAGGTCAGCCTGGCACATCGTCGGGGACAGATGAAGAGGTACCAATGAGCATAGCATTTCCACCTCGGTAGAAACCCTGCCCGCCGGAGTCCAGGATTGTCTAGCAGTAAGGTATGGTGTATGGGTGTATGGGTGGGCTAGGCAGGAATGTGGGAGGAGAGGAACACAGACGTACCTCGTACCGGTCCACACGTAGGGGGAGGTAAGACTCGAGGAACTCGTTAGGGACGGAGCGCATCGAGGGCCATAAGGAGTGTCCATCGGGTCCCGTCGCCGTGGGGGCGCGCAGGGATACCACCAAACCCGATCTGATACAGCTGAAAATGAAACCAAGGTCAGAGCAGAAGATCGCCGTGCAAGGGCCAATGTGAACACGCGCCTGGAACCACTCCCCACCGCTCGTCCAGCCGCTGTAGAAGAAGTGCGGAGAGTCGCTGAACCCGGCCGCGGAGAGGAACTCGGGCTGCCGCTGCCCGATGAGCGCGCCTAGGACGTCGAAAAGGCGGCTGAGGATGTGCGTGCGGCAGGAAAGTGCCGCTGGGCGGACAGGATTGAGGATGGTGCCTTCGGGGATCTTGACCTTGATGAGATCGAAGCTGCCGTCGTTGTACACCGTTTGCGGATCCTGGTAAAGGGGGTTATGCGCGGGAAGAGCGGGGGGGGAGGACGAGCATGGCACACGCACGAAGACGGTGAGGAGGTATATCACGACGAACATCTTGAGCATCTCGTGCGAGAGGGCGAAGTTGATAGAACGGTCTGATTGGGGGTCCGTCCCGTCGAAATCGAAGACCACCACTTCTCCCTCCACAGGATCGATCTCCTTCGTCATGGTGCTTCAAGCTCCAGTAAGACATTGAATTTGCATGCTCGACCGAAAAGCGCTCACCAGGCGATCTTCCACGGACCAAGACCAAACCCGTCATCGTCGATGTAGTCCTCAAAGTATATCGGCTCGGCGGGGATAGTTGTCTTGATCAACTTGCCAATGGCAACTTTGTTCCGCGCCAGGAGCTCGTCTAACGCGGCCTCGTACGTTTCCACACCGAATCGCTCACACATCTCGATGATTCGCCGTGCGCCGATCCGCGTCGCCGCTACTAATGCGTGAAGGTCGCTTTTGGCGAAGTCGGGCTTGCGCGAGTTGCGCTCGACGATCTAACCATAGGATCAGTAGAGGGGCGGAAAAGGAGTGTATGGGACAGACCTTGAACACGGCTGTGTTGGGTACACCGCGAGAATAGAGTTTGCATAAGGGTATCTGGAGTCCGTCTTCGAAGATAGTGCTTGCACAATCTTAGAGGGAAATCAGGGGTGAGATGACGAACAAGGAGACATCAGAACTTACTCGGCATGCTTCCTGGTACGGCGGATCTAAATAACGATCTTGAGCAACCGTACACTTACAAACATTGTAGAGTCGTCGAACCCACCCCAAGTCGGTGAAGTGTCCAAGGTTACTAGTTCAGACCATCAGACCGTGAAGGTAATACCAAAGCGTAAAGCGCTTACGCGACCCAACCCACGACCTTACCCTTGTAATGGACTGGATTGGTGACGAGGAAGTCGTTCAAATGACTGATCGAGTTGCTACCGAACAATTTCAGCGCCTCGGGCCTCACTCAAAGCGGCAAGAAGGCGGACAGCCCACCTAACGGAATACGGATCGTTTGTCAAGAATATGTCACCCTCCTCGATGCTCTCATCCCACGAAGCCAAAAAGCCGGGTATGAAACTTCCAAATTGGCCACAGACCATCTTGCCTTCATTCTTGCCGCTCCCGGCTGCAAGAAGAGGGAAGTAATCGAGCTGTTCGCGCATGGCAGGGGACATAGCCACTGTATTGAAGGTGTGAGCTTGAAACGCGATAAACAAGGGATAAAATCAACATATCTTTGTATGAGTAGGTCCATCTCGTTCCGAGCGTTCTGCAATGCAGCTGGACGAAACATCTTTCAGAACATGCCTGCAAGATGACGAACAAGGTGAATATACCTTCGATGAGCTGGACAACGATTGGATCGTTCACGTTAGCACCCATAGAAGATATCATCGCTTTCTCGTCTGCCCATATGAGTATATTCCCGATCTCGTCGACCTCGGCTCGATAGTTAGGTGTAATCAGTGTATTGCTGTCATCCTGAAGGCAATCAAACACAATACGATGTCGCAAGAAATCGAACGCGACATACCTCGCTGATGATACATGGGCCAGGGAGTTGGTTGCCTGCCTGCAGCATTGAACGGTCATAGATAGGGACATCCTTGTACGCGGTTCCGTGGTGGACCTGAGAATGTATACGCATGACTACATTGCAACTGTCCAGTAGATGGCGTCTCGTACAATAGTCGTCGACGTGAGGATAGCCTCTTTCACGGGCCTGGCTTCGCCCTTCGGCAGAGCAGGGGTCACGACATCTTTAACTTTCTCTTCGACGACCGCACGTAGATTGACCACCTCAACTTGCAAGTCGAGACTGAAAGTGAAGAGCTTGGTATGCGACGCCTTGAACCGTTCTTCTAGAATTGAGCTTCCGCTTGTCAAGATGTCGTCCAAGTCAAAAGCTACTGATAGGTTTGTCGCCTGGCCCTTGAATCGACAATCCGCCTCCCAAAATCGCGCCTGTGAGGACGAACCGACGCCTTGGTTCTCAAGTATCGCGGCGGCCTTTGCAAGCAGGCCTTCGCATAGTTCTTTTATGTGTTCTAGGCTCATGTCAGTCAGCTTCCGAAGTACAGTTGTTGACACTTCATGGCGGAGGCCCGTCGATGCTGTAAGACCCGATCAGCTTCGCCCCGACAATGAAGCGACTGAGCCAACCGTCGCCGAAAGCACACAGAACTGCCAACGAACAGTATCAATATATGCGTGGGAAAATAGGAGAGAAACAAACCGCCAGGGGATGGTGGGATGATGGTGGGTTCGGCGGTTTGACACAGCTTGGCAAGCTGGGTGATTGCGTCAGCGCAATCCACGGAACAAAACAGAACATCACGCACCTCGCAGGCGACGAGAGCACCAGCGCCGCCGAAAGCGACGAGATTGAAATCTCGTGGGTCTTTGCCCTTCTGTACGCTGACACTCCGCAAGCTGCCGTACATCTTCTCAGTCGCAATCCGCAAGACACCCTCCGCTGCATCCGTCACACTCAGGCCCATAGGTTTTGCAACATGGTCCTCGATCGCGCCACGTGCAGCTGTGAAGTTGACCTTGATTCCTCCCGCCAGTGTGGGAGGAAGATATCCAAGGGTGGCGAATGCATCTGTGACCGTAGGCCTTGTGCCACCTTTGCCGTAGCATGCAGGGCCTGTCGAGGATGATCCGTGTAAGAGTTGCGCAAAGTAACCATAGTAGCATTGAATCCACCTGGTGAAGCTCCAGCACTATCTGGGCCTACTCTCAAGGCCCCAGTGATAGCAGCAACAGCAGCCAATGAACCGCCACCTGCACCCACCGTTCGCACATCAATCGAAGGTGCACGGACTATGGGACGTTATTCGATGCTGTATGTAATTGGGCAATAGAACTGACTTGTCAAATCACCAATCGTTGACTCCCTACGGAGTTCGGGTACTCCGTTTTCGATTAGACAAACGTCAGTACTGGGAATGGTAGGTCAATATCAAGACACACGGCTTTAGATTCGGTAAAGCACACACCTCGTTCCGCCCATGTCAAACGTCAGCAGGTTCTACTGGTCGTCAGATACAGTGACATGCTCGACGCGCGAAAACTATACCTTATATTTTGCCTTGTTCGCTACCTGGTTGACCACGCCAGTGACACCTCCAGCGGGACCCTACCGTCACAAACTGTTAGGGTCGTCATCTCACCGAGATGGAAAACGTACTGAGTAGAGCAGACTCGCACAGTGTTCCTTGGCAATCTTCACGCTGGCTAACCCGCCATCGTTTCGCAACACTCGGACCTCCGTTTTTCCCAACCGCACCTGAAGCCTCTCCAAGTATTGTCCCAGGATCGGCTTTACGTAGGCGTTGGCCACGGTAGTAACTGTACGTTCATACTCCATGATCTCGGGGAGGATCTGGCTACTGAGTGAGATAGGTATCCCGGGAATCTCCTCTTGCACGATTTCCGCAACGCGCTGCTCATGTATATCGTTTGCGAATGAGTTGATGAGACTGATCGTGATGGATTCCGGGGGCGAAGCCTTGAGTCTCGCCAGTCGAGCACGGAGGACGTTCTCATTGAGGGGGCGAACGACATTGCCAGCAGTCTCGACGCGACCTGGAACCTCGATGGTCTATGCAACATCTGGATGAGGCAATATGTGCGAGTAGGGAATGAACATACCATCTCAAGTGAGGCTAATGGTGTGGGCTTCGGCCAGACAATCCATCCAGCAAGTCCACCTATACAAGGTCAAATGAATTCATGCGGCGACGAGAAATAGAGTTAGCGGAACACAAACCCGGAACCTGACTGCGCCTGACTTGTAGGATATCTTTGTATCCTTCGGTGACGAGAAGCGCGACCTTGGCACCCTTACCTTCAAGGATTGCATTGGTCGCAACTGTCGTACCTTGAGATACCTGTTAAATGCGACCTGCCCTCCGTGAGACAGGAAAAAATACCATGGTTCAGGACAGCAATGTGCAGTTCATCGTCGCCAGGTACCTTGAACCTTCAGATATAAAGTTGGCACATGGATATTTGAGGCATCGTAGTACGCACCGCAGGGCGTCTATGGCTTGCAGTACACCCACGCTCTGATCTTGACGCGTCGAAGAAACCTGTATAGCGAGGTGGATGATCGTACATCTAAAGAGGGGCCGACACTCACCTTCGCCCTATAGATCTCTCCATTCGAGTCGTTGTACAACACAGCGTCTGTGAACGTGCCGCCAACGTCAACCCCCAGCCTCCAGTTTGCAGTAACCATATATCTCCACCGAGGACGAGTACTCGATGCGGACGTGATAGGGAATGCTGACAGCCACTGGGTATAAGCACTGGGAAAGGGAGATAAGCACGTATCAGGGGGGGATAGTGATACAGATGTTGCATACCGTTCCCGCGCTAATAGAGACCGCCCACTTTCCCAGTATAAGTAAGCTCGTGTTCCCGAAAACGGAGAAATGTGTTCACGCGTCCTGAACAGGAAGAACGTGCTGGTTAGACTTCAAAAGCAAACCTCGTGAATGGTTTACAAGATGCAATGACAACCGAACTGTTGGAAAGGGGAGCACAAAATTCATGAAGAGCTAGAGGGTCCAAGATGTGCGGAATCGCATTAGATTGGAGGATAAGGTCTGGGGTAAGGGAGGAGCTGTATAGATTGCTCGTGTGTAAGGCCGACACTATGTAATATGTGCGGAGATACACAAGCCAGCAGGGAGCCAAAACAATAGTCGGAGAGGGTCAGCGGTCAGGAAGGAGTGAGCGTGCCGTATTTGCCCAGATGTCACGAAATCTATGCTCCCTGGAGCGCATGGCTTGCGTTGAATGGCAACGATTGTTGGTAGTAGAACCGTTGGCTCATTTTGCTGGGTATGAGTGGGAGACGCAATAAGAGTGGGTAAATATAATATCAATAGAAACGCACCTTCAAACCCACTAGCAGGAAAACTGCGAGATATCAAGTAGCGGAGGCTATATTAGCTACCACTCCTGAGTTGGATGGGCAGTACGATGAAGACATTTTACGGGCATGATCAACGGTTGTAAGATGGGCACCAGAACGACTGTCTTCTGGTAAGGTCTGCGACGGGAGACTAAGATGGGCAGGAGTCGGAGATGAGGGGAAACATCAACAGTGCTCGGGCCGCAGCTCTCGCGGTCATCGCGGTCACGTTTTCTCTCACGCGAGTAGTACTACTGTATTAGTCTGTCGTCCCTCTCGTCGCGACGTTGAGCTGGAAGAACAGTATGTAGTTTATATCGAAATAAATCGTCTCGCCGCGTAAACAAAGCTCGTGGAAATTCTACGTTCAGACAAGGACGTCACTTTTACTACAAGGACTCAGGATGGTTGGCAAACTTTGGTCTGTGGCGTAGAAACTACTCACATTATACCCAAAGTTCTCAACGAAGAGGGTAGTACTTGGCCCTCCGCGTAAAACGTTCGAAGGCCCGACATATGATGATCGGAGCGTCCTCTGGACATCCACCACCATACCAGACGGGCCACACACTTGAAGAAGACGGTGGGTGAATACGGCGATCATTCTCAACAGTGGCGTCAAAGAGTACATACCAACCACCGCGACACTTCCTTGCGCGAGCGCCGTAGTGTCCCTGATAGTCATATCCAAGTCGGGTCGCCTGGTTTCCGATTTGGCGTGTGCGAGTCCGGAGAGTTTGATGATGTTGTCGGCTTTCTCGGAGGCGCTTTCACTGCGGACCGAGGAGGACTCGTTCGGGTCCAGCCTATCGTTGTAATCGGTAATGTAAAAGCGGATTTCGACTTCGAGCGAGGAGGGGACATCGTGGAGAACCCCCGCGAGATCATCGTAGACAAGGTTGACGTTTTCTGCAAATATGTTTGCAGGGTGAACACGTTCCGAGCTTCGAGAGATAGGTACCTGGATGGCGGAACGCCCAGACAAAGACGACGCGTCTGCAAGTGCCCTGATCCTTGCATGCACGCCTAAGATGTCGGTGGGTACACAGAATGCGGTAGGAGTAAATGCAAAATGGTCCGCGCCAAGACTTACCGGATGAGATCTACGAACAGTGGGAACGTAAATGAGACGCCGGATCCACCTACACGGTTCAGGCGTCAACAAGATCACAATGACATGAGATAATTGCCGACGTGTACCTGCTATGAACAAGACCGTGTCGTTGCCCACAAGTTGCGGTGGTACCCCATAAGGACCGTCGATAAATACCTTGACGGGAGCCCCTTTCTGCGCGATGTCCTCAAGACGCTTAGTAAACCCAGTGTGAGTCTTGACGATGAAGACAAGTTCGTTTCCTTGACGTGCCGAGGTGGACTGTGAGGTCTTCTCTTCAAGGTTAGGACTGTTGAGTAGTACTTCGTCCTGATCACAAAGGCTCGCGATGGTAAATGGATGGGCCTCCCATGGGAGTGTCGAGACGCTGGGCATGGTGAGCAAGGCATCTTGTCCTGGGTTCCAACGAAAAAAGCGAGGTCGGCGGACTCGAAGGCGCATGAAACCCGGAGACGCGAGCTCGACTGTGCCGTCGAACGTTCCTACTCCGGATTTGAACCCGAAATAGGAATGATTGAAGATGATAAGGCGTGCGACACGAAGGATGCGGTCGAATCCCCAGAAAACGAATGCAGGCCAGACGAAATGAGCGTATCTACGTGCAGATGGAGCAGCGTCAGGGAATTGGATGATTGGATAAACTGATAGACGAACCTCCATTCACGCGCATGGAAATACGACGTGACAAGAAAGAGCCTACGATCCAGTAGTCATTAGCGATAAGAACAAAATGTCCCGGACAAAATCTTACAGCACAAACAAAAAGTGTATGATCAAGAAGAACTCATAAGAAACTTGACGAACGGGTCTTATCGAGATGAGGCATAAGATTGTCAGAGCGGCCGCTCCTACAATGCCGCATATAATGTAGTAGTGCGTGATTGCTGTCTCTCCGGTCAAACTGTGCGGGAATAACGCTGTAAGAGGGTCGTTAAAGGGAGGGCGGCTTGCAGATCTTACCCGAGGTCGATCTAAAACACATTTTCAGTGAGAACGAAGTCCACCTTAAAATGTCAAAACACTTACCCTTCCTGCCGCATGGAGCCATATTAGAACCATGACAGTCCTGGAAGCCATCCGATGGAGGTAGTTCAACTGGGCCAACGCAAATGAGATGCGCCATGTAGGCGAAACGACGAATACGCCACCTTCTCGTATCCAACACCAGTGATCCCTAGGAAAATTGTCACTCGGGAATTTTCAACAGTCGTGAAAAGGGGCAAATGCATACATCCTATGATGTTGTTCTTCGTTCCAAGAACGACGATGAGAGGGAGTTGAAGAGCTGCAATATTCCCCGCTCGGTTGGCGTAGTATTTCGGGTCGTATTTCGGTCCGACCAGCGCGTTCGCTAAACCACACCAGTGTTCATGAGAACTCTGCCTCGAGGTGAGCGAGAGACGAGTACTCACTGTTATACATGGTCCAAACGAAGAGGATGGTGATATATGTGGCAGTCATGAAGACCTCGGCGAGGTTGAGCGAGTAAGAATGGCCAATCCGAACATGGGAACGGAATGCGATGACGCGCCAGGCATTGACAGCCGCCAGAGGAAGTCTCCGGTACGAGATTGACCCCGTCGACGAAGGTCGTTGAGTTTCGGCATCGCCTTGTGCGGGGAACCGGTGACGGTGACGATGAAACGAGATAAGGGAGACGTGGTTGGCCAGGCCGACGAGACCTATGAAGCAGGCAAGAAAGTACCAGACCTGCTTGGGATAGTCTTCCGCTCGCTGGACACGAAGTACCTTGTCGATGCTCTGCAGAGCTTTATGAGAGAGTGAGGGGGATAGCCGTTCAGGCGATGTGGGTGTTCCGAGATTCATTGGTGCGGGAAGGGACGGGAAAATGAAAGAAAGGGAACACAAGCAAGAAAAAGCCTGTCGCGAGGGGATAATTCGGCCCCCAGAATACCAAGGTGAGCAACCCGCCTTTTAACATTTCAACGTAAGGGGCTAAGCGATCAATAGCGCGAGAAATGTCTCGAACGGAAGATCGCGCCGTGGTTCTAAGCCGCTGGCGGTGGCGCAGCTGGCTGCAACTTGGCAGAGCACACCAGGGGGTATCAAACATTGGCCCTTATCAGATAACGTCTGATTACGCGTACTGCGGGACCTTCGCGGCTATATGATTCAATTCGGAGTGAAGTCCACGAGCAGGGCCAGGTCACGTCGTACCTACCTGCATATAGCAGATAATACACAGTGCCTGTCAATTTTCCAGATAGATGTCCGAAGAACGCACAAACGTACATTGTCAAATGGTGAGGAGCTCACAATGAGACGGAGGGAACTTCCGCCGTGCCTTCATAGAATCATACTGCCCTCGTGAAAGATGTGGGGGGGGCCTTTATCTGATTGCACGAGATTGATCAGACGCCGAAACTCTTCAAGTTGAAAACTTCGCAGGCTGGTGTCTCGTGGTGATGCGTGAGCTAGGTCGCCAACGAACAAGGCTGTGACAGAAAGCGTAACATTGAATAAATGCGAACGGAAGGAAGCCCGAGAGTTACTCGCAAACGATCAGTAGAGTAATCTCTCGATGTGCCTGTCTTTGGATGTGCAGCAAGGGGTCAAAGAAGTTGCAGTGACACGGCACGCCCCCCGATGGATATTCGAGCGCATGACTATTTCAGTGAGACGGTTGATGAGAAGTAGCGGACAATGCATATAAATCACGAGATTAATACGGAGGAGGCGGCTGTGAGCCAAGAGATATTGATGGCACCTCTGCCAGATCTAGCACTTGCACTTCAGCTTCCCGTGGTGGTTCGTGAAATGTGTCACCGGCGGAAGATATGGCAGCTTTGAAGGAGAGCCTTCAACCATCTGCATCACGAGCGAGCGATCGAAAAGCTCACCGTTGTAGCCATAAAGCAGGGGGGACTTTCGACGGGAGATCGTGCCATTCATGTGTCTCTGTAAGAAGGGCGAAGGAGAACGGGGCTCTGAAAGATCGATTTCCGTCAGAGTTGTGCACGAGGAAGTAGGGATAAAGTGCATACCTGGATGGTTGCGACGCTTTCGCCTCCAGAAAAACAGCAGGATGAACAAGATGGTCAGGCATGCCAGAGCGCCAACTGTTCCTCCAACTATAGTATCCACGGGATAACCTCCTCTCCTGACGGTCTGCTGTGCGGTGACGGTGGTCACTGGAGATGGGAATGAAAGGGAGGGCGTCGATGAAAAGGAGGATGAGGATGGAAGAAGTGTGTTCGAGTAATTAGACGGAGTGTACAAAAGGTAATCGAAATAGAAATATGTCTGATTGATAACGTATGCTGTGAGGGTGTGCAATCCTGGGGCCAGCAAAGTTGAATTATAGAAGGACATGTTGAAGACCGTAGACGATGTATTGATCTGCCGAAAAACCTGGAAGGAAAGACCATCGATCATGAATTGCACGGTCGGGGTTCTGTACGCGCCCGCGGTGCCAAAAACACCAATGGCAGTCCCTTCCAGACATAATGTGAGCCGAGCGTGATGTCACCTGGGATTATAATCCATACATACCAACAAAACTAAAAGTGAAAGAAGGTATGGATCCATCCGGGGGGGCTACGAACGCTGTTGTGGTGGAGTCCCATTCGCCGCGTTGTCCCATTCGTTTCCAAGGCCCCGTATATTGAATACCGTCGTTCCTGTCGTCGACGATTAAAGTTGTGCTATTGAACCACTCCGCCATGCTTTATTGCGGAACAGCCAGGGTTTGACGAACTGAAGCGGACCGGTAGAAAGAGGACGACTTTTAAGGCGGAATAGTATGTTAAATTGGCCAATAATGTGATGGGAGGCGAGGAAGATTCACCAGGTTAGGTGGATCCACAAGCAGGAGGGAGGGAGGTCGTGCGAGGCTGGTCGACACCAACGTCGTGCCTTTGGTCCCATGCTTTTAGATTCGTACTTCCCGATATCCGTATCAGCAACAGTGCTTCTTTCGTCCAGCACCTGTGGTAGTGATCAGACCAGCATCAGCACACCTGCTGATGTCCAAACAGAGACTCTGCCTGGTCTGTGGTCAGCCGTCACACAACAGTCCAATCACCCCAACGGACTGAGACTTAGTACGAAGTCCACGGTCAATGCGTAGAAGAAGCGTCACCGCAATCCCAATGACAGTTCATGTTTATTGTAGCCTTGGACCTGCATAAGGCAACATATCGCGATCCCATCCCGATAACCTGAAGGAACGCCTCAACAGTCAGATCCGAGGCAGCAATGCCACGGCCGTCGTGATCGACGAAATGCCCAGCATCACCGCACAGATGGACAACGTCAGCTCGCGCGCGGCCGACGCGCCGGTCAGCAACGACACCACGACGAACACGTTCAGAGGGACGCGGAACAAGGCAGACATCTACACGGTCATCGATTCAATAACTGCAGCGGTGAGAAATAGATAAGACGCTTACCGTGGCACGGTGTTCGTTCGCGATGAGGGCTCCCCGGAGCATCCCTTGCACTGGATAGTACAATCCTACGCACGCCTCAAACGCGCAGAAGGCCCAGAAGCGGACGTGCTCTGCCTCCGCAGACGTAGCCGAACCCACGTGTACACACGTCGCGAACGCGAGTGAGGCCGCGGCGCACACGAATGAGGACAGCTTGACATGCAGGACCACGGCATTGCCTTGGAGATTGCTTGTTGTGGGTATGGCTGGCAAGCTTTGCGGTTGATGCCAGTACGAAGTGGTGAAGGTGTAGAAGAGCGATCCGAGTATCATGGAGACCATGAAGGAGGAAAAAATGAATCCAAGGGGAAGGGATGACGGGGAGGGGGAGGTTTCTTGGAGCGCCGGAACCCATATGAAAACAAAAATGTACATCGAGCCTTCAAATATTGTTTGGGTGAGTCCCAGGACGAGCAATTCGGGATCTAAGGCAATGTAAGCTACATGTACGAAGATCAACCTACGCATACACGTACCTGCAGCTACGACGCGTACAGCAGCAGAAAGTCGCTTGAGTTGGAATACGTCCACCGCCGCCTCGCTGGCTCCGCCACTAGATTGAACTGCACCGAAGTTTTCGGACCACTTGTCCAGGATCACCACCCCAGCAACAACGAGGACCGCCCCGCTAGCTACGAAAGGAGAGCGAAATCCGCCTCCGCTCCATTCGACGAACTTGTTTGAAACCACCTGGGTATCGAGATCAGAGAAATACTCCGTTGATGGCTGGATAACCGAACTCACCCCGGCGACGGTAGCAACGAAACCATTGACGAGGGTGGCGCGGCCCATGATGGTACTGAGGTCCTCGTTCCGTAGCCCAGATTCTCCGTTGGCGCTGATCAACCAGCTCTCGAAGGCGGAGAACAAGATTGACGTTGATATGCCTCCGAGGATACGGGAGAGGACGAGAAGGGGAAGAGAAGGGAAGAGCATAAGCATGCATGTTGCCGCATACATTCCACAGAAAACCAAGCACAGACGTTTTCGACCACTAAAAACGTATTAGATGAGCGTCCTTAACGAAAGAAAGTCTAGTAACATACTACTGGTCTGCCCACGTCCCCATGAGGGGTGCGAACAACGCGGCGCTCAAAAACCCTGTCACAAATAGAACTGCAACGATCTCCTCTGGAAATCCATACTGCTCGCGATATAACGAGTAAAGGTAGGGCCCTTGCAACCAATCGGCACCTAAAAGCAATGTTAACTACCGGTCAGCCACCAAGGTGCTTCCACGATCGTAGGGCAAAACGTACCCATAACTAGGGCGTACACCATCAGATATTTGCGCATGAGCGTTTTGAGGGCTGCCGCTCGATGAATCGGCATGGTTGGTGTGTCGTTTACGCTGCCATGTTCTTTGCGGGAGGAGAGGCGACGCTCTAGAAGCACTAACGTGACGCATACAACGGAGAGGATGATAAGGGGGGAAGCGTAGGAGCGCTCCAGGGCCATAGTTGGTTCGTTTTCCACAGAGAAATATGTGGATGCTCGTTACCGTGGGTCACGGCTATCTAAGCATACAAGACGTAGTGTCAACGCGCTCGCCAGGTACTAACACTCGGTTAGACGACACACCTCAGATGAATAATACCGGACGAAGTCTATGCGAATGCGACGGCCAGGTGCATCTAGACGCGGAATTTCGAAAGGGTTGAAGGGTAAGAGCGGCGGTCAACGTCGTGAAGGATGTGGAGGACGCCATAAGTAGCTCTCGAGTCGCGACGATGAAGAGCGGCCGACAATGAACGGAAGAACTGCAGAGTGCCACGTGTGTACCGTCCCGAGGGCCGAGGCCCGAGTCCATGGCCAATCACGTGTCATTCTGCTAAGTATGGGCCTCCTGCCACAGCGGCAGCGGTTCTCTCTGGAATCTTTACGTTCATGCATACTGCTTTATACACACGATACTGTACAATGCAAGTTCGCGAAAGCCACTTGTATACAACCATCGAAAAAGCAGCTTTGATCTGATCATTGAAGTGGAAGTACTTATCGTGCAGTGTCACTACTTATGGGCCTGCGAATGTGGGCACAATGTTACACACGAAATCGTTTCTGATGCCCGCCTTGTATCGTATACAGCAACAGAGATATGCGCATCTCCCGTGTCTACCAAGTCACCAGTTCGAGCGGAAGACACATATGAAGGCCGCAAGATCGGAGATCAATCCAGTCGAAGGCGATGGTGTCGATAATTGGACACGGAGGATTGCACCACCGGATGCCCGAAAGAGGTGGCGCGAGAGCAGAATGCAGATAGCATCAATCGAGGCTTTCAAGCAATAACGTTACGCGGGACGGCGACAGGAGCGGGCCGACGGACCACAGAAGAACCCAGGAGTGGAAAGAAACGCAAAGGCTAGCCATAGTCAGGAAGATGTAGGCGATGCGTATTGCGCAAATTAGGAGCAAGCATTCAGAAAATAAGACCAAACGGACGGATTAGGGGGCCATCGCGAGGGGCGAGGTGTATCTCGAGTGTTCGCGATGTTCTTCCGTGCGGTGATTTGGCTGGACACGTCCCGTGGTAATGCCGTACGTGTTTTGAACGCTAAATTCGGCGGAGGGACCGGGTTTGCGAGAATGTCGAGCTGAAATAAGAAAGATGACCGCAGCGGCTCGCGGGAAGCGTTGACCTTGTAGACAAACGTGCGAGGGCGGTAGGGTGCGCCAATAACGATGGAATCCTGAAAATACAGCGCCAGTACAGCATCCGGATTTCAGGCCTTCAGGAGGTGGCTAAGTAGGGTATTAGGGGGGATATCACGGTCGCCGGTCAGGGCGAGGAAGTGTGCCCATATTATTGCAGAGGCCGAGCGATCATAGCCGAGCGACGCCGGGCTGGTAGCGGGGAGCAGGGAACACCGTGCTGTCAACAAGGCTCAACCAAGGTGCGCATTTTCCCTGAGGAGATGACATACCTTCGTCGCTGAGTGAGGAGTCTAGGACAAGGAAAATAGGAAGGAAACGGCTGGGAAAAGGCGGGGGTATATATAATGAAACGGACCGCGCATCCGGCGCGTATAAGATGTCCAGGCCCATCGAGGCGAAGAGTGGAGCCCGTTGACGACGGTGACGACAAAAAAGGTGACCGGCGAAATTTTGTTTATCGATCTGGATTTACGTCGTCACAGGCTGTGGCCGCGATGAGGGGGAGCAGAGCAGAGCGTAAGTGGCGATATGGATGACGTTGTTCGTTAGCATCCAAACAAGAATGCCCTTTCCCAATCTCGAAGAGACAGGAGTTGTGAGAGGGTGTGTCGAGGGTTGGATGCGGTGAGTGCCGTCGGATATTCTGTGCAGGACGAGGGAGGGAAGAAAGGAGAAGATGGATCGGGAGCACGTGCCAGGGCTCTCTTGACCTCTAACCACCACCATCACTTGGGATAGGGGACCCCAAGTGGGTGCGTGGGAGGCCTGGGGAGGCGAGAACCTGGCTTGCCAGGCTCGTCAAAGTCGGCAGCCCTCCGCCGCAAGCCAGCGACGTATGCGGAACGTCGTTGGTACCTGCAGAACCGAGGCCGTCGACGTGGACGACGGCCCACCCCTCCTACCCACCCCGGTTTCCCCCGCTGAGTTCTTGAGGCCCAGCAATGTCTGGCTCCCTCTCCTCTATGCGCCAGCGCTGCGAGGCGGCAGTGTGCCTGCAGCTGTCGTCGACGCGCGCTGGTATGGGGTCCGGTTCTTCATGGGGCTTTGCCCCCCTTCACCGCGCGGCCCCCGCGTGCGGTTCTCCCAACGCGCCGTCTCTTGCCACTCGAGTTCGACGCATCCCTTCCTTTCAACGACCCTTCCATCCTTCTGTCCGACTCTGTTCTACCATACTTTCCGTTCACCTGTACCCTTCGGGGAGCCGCATTTAGTCTTAGGTACTTGACGCGGGATATAAATGTATTCAAAAAAAAAAAAAAAAAAAATCGGGAGCACGTGCAGAAGAGCGACGCGATCTGGCTGATGTCCCGTTCTGTCAGTCGACGCTTGCTTCCTGCCCCGATAATCTCTTCCTCTAGACATATATAAGTCCTATCTTATCCTCTTTCTATACTATCCTACGTCCCCGTAACCCCCCGCCTCCCCGCACCCCCCGCTCGTCGTCATGGACAGCTTCCACGAGCCTCGCCGCCCCCCAGTCGCCATCTCCCTCGACGATGTCCGTGCCGCAGTGCGCGCCCGTGAAGACGACCTCCGCGCAAAGGGCATTCCCCTCTCCGGTCGCGTCCTCCACGTCTGTCACTATCTCCCCATCACCGCTACCCTCCACGCGTCCTCCCGCCCCGGCATCCTTTCCCCACCCCCAACCCCGCCCCAGCCTGCCTCCGACATCCCTCCTTCCCCCTCAGACGATTCCCCTGCTCCCCAGCCACCGCAGCAGGACCCCAAATGGACTCTCGGCGCCCGTCATGGGCATGCGGCCATGATCAGTGGCATTCGCAGCCTCAGCAATACCCACGAGCAGCTCATCATCGGCTGGACCGGCGACATCGAGCGACCGCACACCACTTCCGGTATGTGGCTATCTTTCGTTGTCCCTCGTTCTCGTGTGATTTATTTGTGCCATGCACGATAGCCGGTGAGAAGATCAAAATCCCCACCACATCCCTTAACGATGAGGACCGCGCAAGCCTTGCTCAGGAGATCGCCAATTACGACGCCGAGGATCTCGAGGACAAGGGCAAGACAAAGTATGTCCCTGTCTGGCTCGACGACAAGGTCGCCCACGGGCACTACGATGGCTACTGCAAAGAGAGTGAGTCCCGATCTCCACATTCCTGGCCCCTTTCCTCTCGGCCGCCTCCTTGACGGTGCCCCTCGTACGTCGGTCCGCATCTGTTCACGCGGGCGTCCGCATATGCCACTTATATCCCGTGGCCTCTGGTCCGCGCGATGGTTCCGTGTTCCGATTCTCCTATACGAGGGCACCGGTCTCGCTTTTTCGCGTGGAAGGACACGGCTGATCTTGCGTTTATTTCCAACAGCTCTCTGGCCTCTTTTCCACTACCTGCTCTGGCAAGATGTTTCGCCCCACAACTCAAGCTCTTTCAGTGCCGACACTCACTGGGCACCGTACGAGCAAGCGAATGCCGTCTTTGCTCGTGCCATCATGGATGTCTACCAACCCGGCGACCTCGTGTGGGTGCACGACTACCACCTTCTCTTACTTCCCAAGCTCCTCCGCATGATGATTCCCGATGCATGCATTGGCCTGTTCGTGCACACCCCTTGGCCGAGCTCTGAGGTATTCCGCTGCCTGCCTCGTGCGTACCCTGTTTTCTTGCTTCCACGATAAGCCGCTGATCGTCTATCGTTCCAGGCCGCAAGGAGATTTTGGACGGGATGCTCGGCGCGAACCTCGTCTGCTTCCAGACCTATTCTTACTCTCGTCACTTCATCTCCTCATGCGTACGCGTATGCGGCTACGAAGTTGCCGCACGGGGCATCGATGTCGAGGGTCACGTCACCGCCGTTCAACACACCCCCGTGGGTGTGGATGCGGAGCGCGTCGCGCGGGATATGTACGTTACTCCATCTGTCCATCTTCCTTCCGCTTTACTCATTTGTTTGTAGTCTCCGGCCTGGAATTCAGCCCAAGCTTGACTCGCTGCTCAAGCTCTACTCTGGCAAGAAGATCATCATTGGGCGTGACAAGCTCGACGTGGTCAAGGGCATCGTCCAGAAGCTTCGCGCTTTCGAGAAGCTTCTGCATGACTACCCCGAGTGGATCGGCAAGGTCGTGCTCATCCAGGTTTGTTATCTGGCAACTCCCGCGTATAGATTTGCGTTTAACGTCGCGTAGGTTACATCTCCTGCTCTCAGCGACAGTCCCAAGTTGGAGCGGCAAGTGAGCGAGCTTGTTAGCCAGATCAACGGCGAGTATGGAGGCCTGGACTTCATCCCGGTGCACCACTAGTACGTGCTGGCAATCGTTCAGATGCGTTTTACTTACTCGGCTCCGCTTTGACAGCCACCAGACGATCAAGAAAGACGAGTTCTATGCGCTCCTGTCGGCGGCCGACCTTGGTGTGATCACCCCCCTACGCGATGGAATGAACACGACGTCGATGGAATTCGTGATCGCGCAAGGTCGCTCGAAGAAGAGTCCCCTTATTTTAAGCGAGTTCATGGGCATATCTAGCAACATGGCGGATGCGATGCAAATCAACCCGTGGAACCTTGGCGTACGCATCCATCCCTTCATCCTGTAGCTTCATCGCTCCCAACTGATCGCGCCCGTGCAGGACATGGCCGCGGCGATGCACCGTGGGTTGACTATGTCAGAGGAGGAAAAGGAGACTCGGCACACGCGTCTGCACGAGGTCGTCACGACGCACACCTCGCACACCTGGGCCTCAATGCTTGTCAAGTTGCTGCTCGGGCAAATGGGCGTGTCGAATATGGCGCGACAGACCCCCGTCCTCCCTACGCCCCACATGAAGATGCGGTACCAGACCGCTGCTAAGCGACTCTTCATGCTCGACTACGACGTGAGCCGCCTCACCCTTCTGTATCCCATTCCTTTTAACCAACTTTACGATGTGTCTAGGGCACCCTCGCCCCGATCGTAAAGACGCCAGAGATGGCGGTCCCGACAGAGGACACGCTGACCGCTCTGACCCAGCTTGCCGCTGACCCGCACAACCTCGTGTACATCATCTCCGGTCGGGATAGCGCGTTCCTCGAGCAGCACCTCGGACACATCGAGAAGCTCGGGATGAGCGCCGAGCACGGCGGATTCATGCGCGAGCCGGGCGAGAACGGGTGGGCCAACTTCACGGAGAACCTGGATATGGGCTGGATGGGTGAGGTGCTCGAGGTCTTCAAGTACTACACCGAGCGCACGACCGGGAGCCACATCGAGGTTAAGAAGAGCTCGATCACTTGGCATTACCGCGGGAGCGATCCCGAGTGGGGGTAAGTCTTTCTTCCCTATTTCTAGTGGTGTGGATGGCTGCTGACGAGGCTTTTGGTAGACAATTCCAGTGCCGGCAGTGCCAGGACCTTCTCGAGAACAACGTTGCGCACAAGCGGCCGATCGAGGGTAAGTCCATGCGGCCATTTTCTCGCCGCGCGCATACTAAAAATGTGTTGTCCAGTTCTCGTCGGAAAGAAGAACCTCGAGGTGCGCCCCATCGCGGTGAACAAGGGCGAGATTGTCAAGCGGATCATATACAAGAACCCAGACGCCGAGTTCATCTTCTGCGCCGGCGATGACAAGACGGACGAGGACATGTTCCGCGCGCTGAGCTTCCCCGAGTCGGAGGAGGCACGCATCGCGATGGACCCGCCGCTGTCGATGTCCCTGCTGGAGAACGAGAAGGGCGCGCCCCACCCGCGCGTCACGCTCGCGCTCCACCCCGACGACGTGTTCACGACCGCCGTCGGGCATGCGACGAAGCGCACGCTGGCGAAGTGGCATGTCACGAGCCCGGCGGAGGTCGTCGAGGAGCTGCTTGCGTTGTCCAGGCTTGGAGGTTCGGACGAGGCCAAGCTCTGAGGGGACTTTCGGCGCGAGGACGCGAGGGGAATATTCGAATGCGAACGGTCCACGACGATTGCTTTAGAGGTATATATCGCGGGTGTAAGATAACATACGGACGTTCGGTTTCGCGCTTGGGTCGTTTGCTTTCGTACCTACTTAGATCGTCGCTTGGGGCGTGTATCTTTACTCTTTTTTTCTCTTTCGTTGCTCCGGATCATATAAACATGTAGTGTAGTCTTCCTTCTCTGGCCTCTAGCTTTCTTGCGTGGCTTACGGGGTTTGTGTATTTAGGTTTTCGGTATAGACCTGCTCAAGACCTGCTGGCTTCTTTCGTGGACAACTGCGCAGTAATGCGGATCGTGGAACAACCATATCATCGCTACGGTCCTAAGATACTTACTTATGCATATTGAAAGGCTCTACTTCGCCGCCACTCTCGATTGTATCCGTGCAAGACCAAGGTGGACGCACGTTCAAATTATCGATGGTGGCTGCCACTGCAGGCTTGGCTACACCGCTACTCGGCCAATGAGATCATGAGATCTTCAAGAGGACGCGTACTACAGACGCGTAGTATGGTGGATGGGCAGGCCTCGACTCGAAGCTTATTACTTGACCGGTACCGTCGACGGTGACCGTCGGTGACCGGTGACCCGCTGACCACTCCAATTGTCAACTGTACTGATGTTCGCGCTGTGCAGGTTTCCAGAAGATAATACGACGCCTGGTCGCGGGATCCGGTCGAAATGCTCAATCAGACTTCCCAGTTCCACTTCCACTGCCCGGCGCCCGCTATGTACCTTGATCATACTCTCCCATGTTTGCCTTCCGTACCGCAACTTCTTGACATCTCTCTCAGCATCCAACCTACAACATGGAAAACGAAACATCCTTTCGGGCGAAAGTGAACAAGAATCCCCGGGGGAATCTACTCAAACATGAAGAGTGGTGGAGAGATCATCAGGTATTTCTCGAATCTCGAGGATACATGCTACGCCCGCGGCTTCGGCCGGGGTGGAAACCTTCGTGGCTTGGAACCGGACGGGATCCCTGGACGTGCTTTACTATAGAGGATGCCGTGTACTCAGATGTGAGTCCCTTTCATCTGTGATCTCATATGCACTAAATATCGATAGGTACGAATGAAACTTATGGACGCCACACGCATGTCGGACGGCAAGATGGTGTATATCAAGCAAGTCGTCACCGGCGATCAGGAGTCAACCATCGCTTGCTACTTCAGCCCAGACGCGATGCGCCAGCATCCAGATAACCATTCGGTCCCTATCATTGACCTCTTCCCTGACGGAGACGATCCCAGCATCTCGTTTATGGTCATGCCTTACCTAAGGGAGTTCTACAGCCCTTCATTCGAGTATGTCGGGGAGGTCCTCGACTTTGGGGAACAAGTTTTGAAGGTGACTGGTGTATCCTTTCCCTCGCTCATGCGGCTGTACGTATGGCTGCGTAGGGATTGACGTTCATGCATGAGCAGGGCGTCGCGCACAGGCAAGGATAGCGCTTTAGGTTTCCTTAGAACGCTCAACTAATTTGATCATTTAGGGATTGTGCCCAGATGAATATCATGGTTGATGCGCCTAAGGATGTACCCCCGAGGATATCATTCGTCAGATCCTGGTTACTGCCTGATCTGTCCGCCTTTTCACCTTATAAACCGCGCCTGACCGTAGACGTCAAGTATTATTTTATTGACTACGGAATCTCAACACAGTTCCCACCGGGCACGACGTCAGGCATGGTGCTTGGCACTTGGGCTCAAGATCATGATGTTCCGGAACTGTCGGACGAGGTTGCATACGATGCCTTCAAGGTTGACATTTTTACTTTGGGGAACGTATTTCGACGCGTTATCTGCGATGTAGGTGCTCTTTCAACATGCGCTATTGTGTTATTCTTAAACAGCCATGTTTATTCTCTTTAGAAATACGTTAACGCGGAATTTATCCGTCCTCTTGCTGCCTTTATGACGAATGCAGATCCATCGGTGCGGCCCACTGCCGCGCAAGCGCTTGCGGAGTGGCGAGCCGTGTGTGCGTCATTCTCTACCATAGGACGGTACCGTCGATTACGGGCGCAGGAGGATCCCGAGGAATTTTACGTCGAACGGCCTTTGTGGCAGGTGTATTACACCTTGCGAGCGGGAATCCATCTACTCATGTGAACCATGAAAGCTTTACGGTGCCACTGCCTCCTTTTTCATACGCGTAGCTGTATGATGTTTTTATATGTTATGAGTTGTATGTACTATGCATATGCACATCAACGTGAACTGACGACAACAAGTACGAAGCGTACATGAGATAGAATGAGCTACTTACCTCACACCTGGGGTGTCACATTTGCACAGGTTGTGCGGCATGTGCGGAGCTATCCATCCATACAGAACATGATACATTCAGTGGCGGCGTACAGGTTTTGAGCACTTCGCGCGTCCGCAACAGAGTATGTACACGACCTAGCCGAATTCATGACGTGTCAAACCATGACCCCTCGTACTCTCGCTGCAGTATTGTTAAAAGTCTTGAGAAAATAATTCATGATAATTGAACAGCAGAGAGTCGCCCAGGATCATACTCGAGCTTAATCTCACCGCATGATAAAGCCCAGAGACTACTTGCCCTGCATAAGAGTCATCGGCGTCTTTCTGTGTTAGCAAACGTCGGCATCTCCCTAACTTGCTGAATGACGCGCACACGATCCTCCACTCCCTCAGTGCCTCTGCTGCACTAGGCCGCGACGAAGGATCAGTCCTAGTCATGCAGCAAGCGAGAGGACGCAAAAAGTCCACATTTGTGAATTTCTGCGAACAAATGCCATCAGTTATGTAGCACAGAGCTTGAAGAGAACTGTACGGATACCGACATCACAAAAGATGCGCCGGAAGATGTTCCCAACGGTAAATATATCCACCTTAAAAGCGTCGTATGGAACCTCGTCGGATAGCTCAGGAACGTCATGGTCTTGAGCCAATGTTCCAAGGACTGAGCCTGATGGTGTACCCGGCGCAAAGCGAGTAGAGATTCCGTAGTCGACGAAATAGTACTTGGCATCCACACTCATACGCGGCTTGAAAGGCGCAAAAGCCGTGCCGTCAGGCAGCAACCAGTCCTTGACAGGATGAAACCCTCGAGGGAACATGTCCGGGGCGTCCATTAGGATGTTGTACTGAGCGCAGTCCCTTCTCTTTCTGTTTGGCGCGGCGAAAAAGGTTGCGTAAAAAGACATGCTCACCTGTGTGCCACACCCTGAGCGTGCATGAAGGATAGGCCCTGTCGTGTAACCATCAGTCCAGCCAGTCCTGAGAGAAATAGACGGCAAAGGAGATATTACCTTCAAGACCTGATCTACGAAGTCAAGGACTTCGCCAATGTACTCGAAAGTAGGCTCGTTGATCTCCCGCAAAAAAGGCATAACCATAAACGACATGCTGGGATCGTTGACGTCGGGGAAAATGTCGAGAATGGGGACGGAGTGGTTGTCCGGGTGCTTTCGTAGGTTTTCAGAGTCAAAGTAGCAAACGATGGTCGACTCCTGGTCGCCAGTGGTGACTTGTTTGATATACACCATTTTGCCGTCCGATATACGGGTGGCGTCCATCAGTTTGAGCCGAATCTATCCCTCTCAATTTGATACATATCGACGCAGAGTGCTTTTATACGGAACTTACGCTGGAGTATATGGCATCTTCCGCCTCTCGTACGCTTTGACCAGATGCATGCCACGACGGTGTCCATCCAGGCCGCAGGCGAGGGCGTAGCATGTAGCCCCGAGATTGGAGAAACACTTGATGATCTCTCCACCACTCTTCATGGTAAAGAAGGTTCTCGTGGATATCTACGTACGGAGATGAGAGGTCCTCCATGCTGAAGCTACGCTGTTAAGTCTGAACAAGATCGGAGGTGAGGGGATGCGGAGCAAGGTAGGAATGGCGAATCGCACTTCGGGTACCCGGAAACATTTCCAACTCCGCTTATTGATCCCCTGGCGCTTGCCCTGTACTTAGGTCCTTGTATTGCAGAGAGCAATCCGGTCTGCACAAGACCGGTAAGTGTACGCTGGATGCAAAAGTTGGAAACATACGAAGACCAGGATCCCCTCCATATCTCCCTTCCAACTGTTGGACATCTCCTTGTCGTAGCTGTTTGCTTGAGAGAGATACGCCAACCAGAGTTTGCTCGAACCGTCCCCATGTTCATCATCTGGTGAGCAAGTTCAGATGTGCTCTCAACGAGGGTGAAACAGACCGCGGGTACTTACATGACGCGGGTTGGCCAGAGATAGCTGTGTGTTGAGCTTGCAGCCATTCGGGAACTTCAGAAACTGGGATCGCCGACGTGTTCTCCAACGGAGCAGACTGTGCTGCAGCAAGGTCTCGTAGATCCATCGCGGGAGGGGCGTTTGAAGACAGGTGGGTCGAAAAGGGTGTGTCGTGATAGGTGAAGGTAGGGCGAAAACGTAGAGGACGACAACCTATCGCTGCGATTCATATGAAACCTGTAACGAAGCCTGTAACGATGATAAACCATCAAGACATACCAAAACAAGCCAACCGGCGCTACCGAACCTGCTTGATCGCCGTGGGTATGGGAGCATGTCGACGTTGGAAGTCCACGCGTGTGAGGCGACTCGACGAGTAAGGATGAAAAGCTTCATGGATGGTTGGAAGAGCCTGTAGGTTGTCCGACTCGTCCGTCGTGGGACTCGTGCCAGTGGCTCGGCCAGCTGATACCGTGATTGGCTAGTTCCGATGACCCTAGAATGGGGTTAGGGTTTATGTGAAACGCGTCAGTGGACTCCAAGTCTCCGGGTGGACTCTGACGCCAACTCCCGCATCGACGGCATCGTCACTTTCATATCTTCACCCGAGACCTACCGAACCGATGCTTCCCGCTCCCTTCGTCCCACCCTCACAATGCTATCCGTTCGCGCAAAGACTGCCCTTTCACCGGGGTTAGTGCACTCACAACTGTCACGCACATTCACCGCGTCTTCAAGCCAATCGGTCGAGAGACAAAGGCTGGTCATCCTTGGGTCAGGCTGGGGCGGGTTCGAGACACTGCGCAGAGTAGACAGGAAGTACTGGGGTGCGTGTTTGCCAGTAGCCAGAGCCATTTTCTCAGCGTTCTCGTAGACGTTACTGTGGTTTCTCCAAGCAACCACTTCAACTTCACGCCGCTTCTTGCGAGCGCGTCTGTCGGAACGATCGAGCTTAGATGCGCGGTAGAACCGGTATGTGTATACGATGTTCAGGCACTGAGTGAAAGTTCAATGCTCGAGATACAGGTTCGAAGGTACAGTCCCGAAGCAGTACGTCTTTTCTTCTACCGAGCTCAATTCCATCTCACGGCTCGAATCAACAGAGTTTCTATCAAGCATGGTGCGATAACATCGATTTCAAGAACAAAACACTTGAATGCGTGAGTTCGTACCGTCCGCCCCTCAATTCGTGACTACAGTATATGCGTCTCCAGACACCGGCTACACCGCCCTTGGCCCACGGCGAATTACAGCCGACGAACTCGCTGACCACCACTTCATCTGCTCCTACGAGCAGAGTGCCATTGGAACCAGGGAGGACATTCACGCTTCCCTATGACAAACTGGTGATATCGGTTGGCGCGTATGCCCAAAGTCTGTCGCGTCGCGTACGTTTTTGCACGGCTGTTTGACTTGTGAGACAGCGTTCGGGATCCCTGGCGTCAAGGAGCACGCCTTTTTCTTGAAACATGTTAAGGATGCCCGTTTGATACGGGCTCGGATCCTCGAGTGTAGGCGTTCGTTCCGTAGTCGAGTTCGCATCCGTTAACGTCTATTTGCCACCTTCAGGTTTCGAACAAGCCAACCAACCAACCATGTCTCCCGAAGAGCGACGCAACCTGCTTCATTTCTGCATCGTTGGTAAGTAGGATCACACCGAGTCTTCGTCTATTGTACATGCAAACACGCTGACCCGTAAAATCATAGGTGGTGGACCAACGGGCGTGGAGTTTGCTGCTGAACTCCATGACCTCATCCAAGAGGACGTCGCGCGCGTCCTTCCTCATCTTGTAAAGGAGACCGTCATTTCATTATATGACGTTGCACCGTCCATCTTAGGCACCTTCGACGCCGGATTAGCCAAGTCCGCCCTTCCCGTTCCCATTAATCTTCATTCATCCCTGATAAATCGCCCCTTTGGATAGGTATGCGGAGGCCAAGTTCCGCCGAGACAAGATCGAACTTCGAACGAGCCATCATGTCGAAAGAGTGGAGGCAGTAAGTTGGTTGATTTTTCCTCATTCCATAGGTCTCATGGTAGATCGCAGGGGAAATTGCATGTCAAAGAGCTAGGGGAGGGTGCGCTTCACGTCTGCGACTTTGTCCGAACATTCATTCATAGCTCGTCGTAGTGCCGTTCGGCCTTCTGGTGTGGTCGACCGGGCTCGCTCCTAACCCTCTTATTGAAACCTTGAGCGGACTGAGAAAAGACGAGCGGACCAAGAGGTACGCGTCATCTGATGGAACCGCAAACATGCACATGCATTGAGTTTTGCCAGCGTCTTGACGGACGCACACCTCAACGTGCTCAAAACAGATGGCTCACCGGACGCGGACGTGTGGGCTATTGGAGACGCGGCGAGGAGCGACGGTGTGGCCCTTCCAGCCACCGCCCAAGGTATGTTTCACATAGCATATCTCCACGACGATGTGCTCACGCAAGTCCGCACAGTTGCGATGCAGAAGGCAAAGTATCTTTCGAAGAAACTGAACCACTTCGCGTCTGGAAAGAGCTCTCCCGCGCCTTTCGAGTTCAAGAACCAAGGAGCTTTGGCATACCTAGGCAGCATGTATGCACCTTTGCTCTTCTGTTGTCCATGGCGGAGTGCTCACATCTTCTATGTTCAGGACCGCCATTTACGATCGTAGCAAAGCAGGCAGTGGGCTCAAGCATTCGTCGGGTCTTTTCGCATGGCTGTTGTGGCGATCTGCGTACGTCACCAGGACCGTCAGCCTGCGGAACAAGTACGTTTCTCTGGCCTTTTCTGCCCGATAGAATGGCGGATTGCTCATGTGAACTTTTCGTAGACTTTTGATTCCAGTTTATTGGTGCGTTGGTATGTTTGTGAGGGTATGCGTACTAACATAAAACCACGTTCCTCTATGTAGGACCTTGACCCGTGAGTTTGGTTTTCTGGTGATCCTGGATACGATGCTTATACTTTTCACGTAGTGATCTTCGGCCGGGACTTGACACGGTTCTGATGATATGATGATTAATTCGATGTTTTAAGAGATGAAGCTCGGATGGACGCTCCAGTATACTTATACCATATACACCATCATTCAATACACCCCACTCATGATTTTTTCCACAACGATGCCTGCTCTAACACACGAACAATGCCCAATCTCTGGCACTGACCCACACAAAGTTTGGCACGGCATACTTATCCGATAAACTCGCAGGTGGCCGCCCTCCATCTTCCCCAGTTTCGCCACCGCGTTTCACAGCGCTGAAAGCCTTCATTTCACAGCAGGTTTGGATTCCAGGAGGCGGGTGCCGACGCAGGGGCTGTGGGACGATTCCACCGCAGACCGTTCACGAGGGCAGCCGCCGTGAAGATGGTCCCGTGTTTCTTCGCCCGCTCAGCCCGTTGGCGATGCTGCCCGGATATTTTCCATTTTTAACTTGACCGACGGCGACGGGTTTGCCGCGTCGGGGCGTGTTGGGTGTAGTGCCAAGCCTCGGGGTGAAGCACACATTCCACGTTCGAAGGCTGTTCCTTGCATTCTAACGATGTGCACCCCGCTTCCCCGGGATCATGCGCTCGATAAGTAATATCCCCCGCAATGGAACTGACCACATAGGGACAAAAGGTACATAATGGTACACGCCCACGCCCCCCTGGACCTCGGGACGATTTCACCGTTGCTCATGGTACGGCTCACTGACTCGGACGCTCGGACGTCGAAGGACCTGGCAGACGACCCCCCCCCCCCCCCGCACATCCGCGGGCCCGCACTCTACAGCCACATTCCCCGCCACATTTTACCTTTTAAACCACGTCGGCGGGATTTGCGATTCGTGCGGCGCTCTGCGTCACATTCCATTATAATGATCTTCTATCTATGTAGGGTCCCTCCGTTCGGTTTTCGCGCGCAAACATCGATGAACGCCCCGCGCGGTACGGTACTACAGGATCCCGAGACCCCCGCCGTCAGACCCTTGCGATCATGACCCTTCCATCTCTAACCATCCGCACAAGGATCGCGCGACGGCTCCGTTATTATGCAGCACAGCGATATGTAGAGTAGTCCCACGAGGGCCCGCAACACGAAACCCGACCCGGGACGAAACCGAAGCTCGACTCGAACCACGATGCATAATCCTGCGGAGAACCGGCGCGCTCTAGCGCCCTGCGCCCACTGGGTCCCACGAGGTTCTCAGGCTGGAGCCCAAGAATGGAGGCTGCCTCTAATTGTTCAACGTTGCGCGGTTCGACGCCTGGGCTCGTCGACGTGGACGGCGTCCGCCAGCTCCGGACGATCCCACAGGTTACTTCCGATTCGTGCGGTCCCCGGCCTAACCTTCCTTCACTCCTTTGTGCATCGGCGCTCGGCTCCTCCCATCCGTGCAAATCGCGACCACTGACCAAGATCCACGCGAACGCATCGCAAAATCGAACCGCTATCATAGGCGTGTGCGGCTGGTGCAGGGGCTGTACAGGGCCATGCAGGTTTTGGGGTTGGAAACGGGGAAGATGGTATCGGGTGTACGTCGGGACGTCGCTCCGGGTGGGATGGGCGTGCAGGGACTCGAGGACGAGAGCACCGAGCCCGTGACGACATCGCAGGAATCCCTCGCCCTCTCTCTTTCCACGAGCCTACTCACTTCCTATCTTCGCACAAGATCCAGTCGTGCACACCGTCACACGTCCCGTTTATTCCGCCCGCGCTCCCACGCATCCTGCACGCAACGCTACCCTTAATACCTGCCTATCTGACATCTCGTCCGTGTGACTCACTGTCGCCGATCTTCGACTCGCGGGAGGCCGGCACCGCTGCGCTCTGCAGAAGAATGAGACCTTGAAACTTTGGAACGATACGCACTTACCGGAGGCGCCGACTGTTTCGTGGAGGGGATCCGTTAGGTGAGCGGCGGTGGCGTCTTTCTCAGTGCCGAGTAGGTTCGCGATAACGGCCAAGGCGCGTTCCCGCACCTTCACCTTCTCTCCCCTCCCAAATCGACATGATGTAAACCTTCGAATCGGAACCGCATACCGTTTCCCTCCCTATCTCCCGCACGTACGCCCACCGCCTACGTCACGCACCCGCGAGGGAAACGTACGCTCTACCGCGGCGTCATCGGTCTAGACTCGAGAACGCGAACCCTGGGGATGCGTCCATTGATAGAGTCCGTTGCACGGCACGCGAAGTCGAGGATGCTTGCCATTGCTGTGAATACGGTACGGGACGTTCCGATGCCATCTCACTGCCCACAGATCTTACCACCTTCCAGTTTCAAGCTTCGAGCCGCAACTTCCACGGATACAAGCGCAGTGGCCCGCCCAATTGCAACGCGCGCGCCCGTCCTTCCGCAAACGGACCCGTCCGCGCGGAAATCAGCACCGTTGTCTGCGATCGCGTCCATCACGAGTCCAACGTCGCCCCACGCTCCACGCTCGACGCTCAACACAACTGACGCTCTTTTACATGCATACTTACCGTATACGTACCGGGCGCTTTATCCTCGGGCACGCGCATGCGGCATGTACATACATATGTGCGTGTGTACGTGCACGGAACTCCGCGGATTGAAAGAAGGAACCGTGACGGCGCGTTCAGTAATTTGCCGGCGGCTGGCACTGCTAAGTTAGCGCAAAGATGCTGTCATGCCGCAAAGTTCTCTTCCAAACCGCTTTCGCGCAACACCTTCCCCCCCCCCCTACGTACGCTGGAAAGGTCCTAACGCGTCGTCATCGCCCACATGTAATACACTACACCCGAGCACGCAGGACACTGGCAGAACAGCACGGGCAGGACGCCGGCGTCACTCACGGGCACGTCCCCCGTCCGCCGGCCCATATCGAGACAACCGGTGAGGATCAGATACTGAAAAGAGCGCCGTGATCCCTGCGCACATGTCGAGGGAGAGTTTAGGCTTGAACCTTGCGAACGGACCACGTCGTCGTCGTCGCAGCCCCAGCGAGAACTCAAAAACAAAACACGCGCCGGGGGTTTGTGCACCATATAGCTGGGCACGTGATCGCGATGCGCGTCCGAGGAGTCAACTTGGACAAGTTGTCGCACACCTTACCCATCTCCATCTCCATCTCCATCTCCATCTCCATCTCCATCTCCAGGGCTCCATCGGCTCCATCCTTACCATCGGCAGGGTCCTTTCTCAGGTGCTGGCAGGACGCCGATCCCGGCAGTTATTACCAGTTCGTACAGTCAACCCTGGTCGTCATCATCCTCGTCCTTCCATTCAGATTGGCCCTCCTCGCATGGGCGATGGAACGTTGCGGGCGTTGCGCGGGACGGCGTCCCGGGGGCCACGCTCCTTGGTGGGTGGGCACCGCCCCACGCTTTTCGACGCGATTCAAGCGTTCGAGCGGAACACGATGTGTAAGTTATGACGGCGTTGCTCTGCAGGGGTTCCACCTCGGTCGGACGGGCGATTCATGGTCAGCTGGTCGTTCCGCTCGAGGCCTCGCGGCTCGCGAGCTTTACACACGGTTGGTAAACACCAACTTGGAATGACGACCAGCGGGCGAGCAGCACTCGCTGACGTATCTTGATCCCAGACTCCCATGGAAACCCCCACCCGCGAGGTCGGACGGATGGACCGGAATGCGCTCGCTCTGCGCATCGAGAACATGTTTTTTTTGGGGGGAGGAGCAGCCTGCGGGGAACGATCTGCTCCGGGTTCAATGTAATTTTAATTATGCCAGTGTCCCCGCGGGGAGGGCCCAGGTGCGTCTGCCCCCTCCCCCCCTAAAATAACTTCCCTTCAAATCCCTACTTACATCCTAACTTACCGACATGCCTCACTCCGTCGGATCGTCTGCTGATCGCCCCATCCGCCCGGCCGGACGCGCCGTTCCATGCGCGGGGGAGCGGGGCGATCCCGGGGGAGTAAGTTGGTACGCATCGCTGCGTCGACGTCGGTCGCACATGACATTGACATGACATACCAACGCCTAAATCTGAGGGCGAAGCGGGCGGTGGGATCTGGGACCCTGTGCGGTCATCGATCATCGGCCACAGTCCACCTCCCGCCGATTCAGATGCGATTGTCCGACCCAACGACGGAAGCGCACGCACGCACGCCCTGGGGCCCTGCGCGAGTCCAGGACGTTCGACGCGCACTCAGCACTCAATAGCATAGTGGCGGACCGCGGTCCCTCTCGAATTCGATCCACCCACCTCGTCCCCACCTTCTCTCGATCCTTCGACCGGTCCCTCCGTACGTCATGCGAAGAGAAGGGGGGAAAGTTTTAAAAAAAAAACACCCCCGAGCGAGCTAGGCAACTCCCTCCGATCCCCAGCCTTGCGAAGGAGAGAAACCGTCGCTACTCACTGATCGGCGCTCAGCAGCGCCCAACACGAACGGCATCGGTGTGCGCAGGCCAGGCCCGGGACCGGCCGTGTCCCCGTTCGATTGTTCAGAGCTCGAGAACATCGACCCAACCCAGCTGAGGGACAGCGCTGCGAATTAGAGCGCACGCACCCTAACGCATAAGTATTCGCGTGGGATCGCGGCACCCGCAACGCAAGCATTGACAGTGACAATGACACCCACGGCCAATCGAACTTGAACTTCTCTTCTCGCCGCCGCGTCCGCCGCGCTGCGACAGTGCGATAACCCACCTCTGCAGACTGCAGGGCGCAGGACGCGATCAGAAGCCACGAGGCGGACGTCTCGCGCGCGAGTCTGGACCGCCGCCTTCGTCCGACGTCCGAGTCCTTCCCCCTTCGATACATAAGTACATATCTAGATTCCACCGTTCACCGTTCAACGCTCAACCCAAAAACCATCTGACCAGACCAGACTTGCCACTCCCCGCACCGGTCCCGGTCCCGGCTCTCCATGCGTCCCCATAGCTCCCCATAGCTTCTCCATAGCTCCCCATCCCCCCCCCCCTCCCCACCCCACCCCACCCCACCCCACCCCATCATCATACCATACCATTACCGAACCGAAATTGAAACACCGAAATGGTAGGGTTTGAACGTTGAACATGGTCGCACCCCGGCAGCGTCCGACCGGTGGGGCGGCAAGCCGTGTTCGAACTTCGGGTTCCCCACGGGGTTTCTCTCGCGAACAGAAAAGCTGAAGCTGGAAGGTGGGACCCCGTCCTCCTAGGCTCCTCCCCTCCGATCTGTCCGACGTTGCTTGCTCCAAGTACTGTACTCGCGAGAACGCGGGCTTCTCCCCCGAAAAACTCCGAGGAAATGGGTTCTTTCAGAGATTTGAAAGAAAGAAAAAAAAGGAACGGCAAATGACAGAAAGGCAAAGGCAAAAAAAGCAAGGTTCGACGGTTGGATGACGTAGAGTGTTCATACAATGGGGATCGGGATCGGGAGACTGACGCGGGTAACGGAGGCGGAGGCGGAGACGGAGAGACTGGGATGGGATGGGGATGGGATGGGGATACGAGTGCGGAAAGCGGTGGGGGGTTTACTATTGGTACAGCATGGGGACATGAGATCGGGGGCGGGCGGAGAGTGCGTGTCCGAGTCTAGAGGGGTAGCGTGCGGTGGGTGAGGGGGAAAAAGACATGGGAACCGAGAAGAGAGGGGGGGATAGGGTCAACAGAAGTGCATGGTATCACGGGGGCAGACGCGGGGGTGGGCTCGGGATGCGGGATGGGGAGAGAGAGCGTAAAATAAACAATGCTGCGACGACGGACAAAAAGGGAGAGGGAGAGGTAAACCGAACGAAGCGAAAAACCCGGGAGAACGTCGCGCGCGAGCTTTGCGTCCCCCCGTCCCCGTCTCGCAGACGGCAGGAGCAGGAGCAGGAGGGGGACACGCCGGCCTCTCTCTCATCCTCTCTCTCGAAAAAGGGGGGAAAAAAAGCTCGCGCGATCCGGATCCGTCTCATGACGACGCCTCGGGCCCGAGCATGACCTTGAGCACCATCCTCCCCTGCGCGTCCGCGCCGCGCGCCATGAGCTCGAACGCGCGCGCGGCGTCCTCGAGCGCGAACCGGTGTGTGATGAGCTTGTCGAGGGGTGGGAGCCGGCCGGAGGTGAGGAGGGCGATGGCGTCCGGGTAGGTGTTCGCGTAGCGGAACGAGCCCAGCACGTCGACCTCGCGCACGGCGGCGGCAGGAGAGCGGGAGGGTGGTGTTGCGGGTGCCCATGCCGATGAGCATCACTTTTCCGCCGGTGACGGCGGTCTGGAGAGCGCAAATGAGCGTGAGCGACGCGCGCGGGGGGTTAGGCCGAAGGAAAGGGGGTGAGACGTACGTGGATGGCCATTTGGATGCAGGGCTCGGCGCCTGTGCACTCGAACACGACGTCGAAGCCGTCGGGTTCGTCGAAGACGTCGAGGATGGTCGTCGCGCTGTCTTTCGCGCGCGCGAGCTGCTCGTCGCTGGATTTGGGGCGGGGGCCGGGGGGGAGGCAGAAGACGGCGTCGGCAAAGGCGTTTTGTTTGGCGAAGGCGAGGCGGGCGTCGTTGATGTCGATGGCGACGACGCGGGCGGCGCCGGAGGCTTTTGCGAGGGCGCAGGCGAGGAGGCCGATGGCGCCTGCGCCGTAGACGAGGACCTTGTGGCCTGGGGAGAGTTGGGCGCGTCGGGAGGCGTGGATAAGGACGGAGAGGGGTTCGGCGAGGGCGGCTTGTTCGTAGGAGCAGTCGTCGGGTAGTCTGCGGGGGAAGGGGGGGGGGGGGGGGGGGATAAGACGAGGAGCGAAGGGGAAGGGGGGAGAAGGAAGAAACATACGGATGGAGGACGTGTGCGGGGTGGTTCATGCGTTCTTGGAGGGTGCCGTCGAGGTGGGGGAAGGTTTTAGCGCTGGAGGCGAAGCGGAGAGACTTGCAGAGGTTGTAGCGGCCCTTTGAGCAGAAGGAGCAGTCGTTGCACATGATGCCTGCCTCGATCGCGACGCGCTGACCGGGGACGAGGTGGTGGACGCCTGGGCCGACGGCGGTGACGATGCCTGCGGCCTCGTGTCCGAGGACCATGGGAGCTTGGAGGGCGAAGTCGCCGTTGCGACCGTGGAGATAGTAGTGGACTGTGGGGAAGAGGTGAGGGGGCTGGAGGATAGGGTATGGTGGGGAAAGGGGACTGACGATCGCTACCGCAAAGGCCTGTGGAGATGACGGCGACTTGGGCGTGACCTGGCTGAGGGGGCCAGAGGGAGCGCTGTTCGATGCGAAGGTCTTTGGCGCCGTGAAGGACGGCAGCGTGTTGTGTGGGGAGGGAGGCGGAGGACATTGTTGTGGGAGGAGGAGAAGGGGAAGTGGGACATGGAGGAAAGCGCAAGAGGGGGAATATATATAAGCTTTGTGAGACTGAGAGGGAAGAGCAGGAGGCGTCGAAGGGGAGGAGACCGACTCGGTTCAGTTCCATAGAGCCCTCTTTTCGGTCCGCACTTCCGGAATGGGTCTGATCTGTCGGCTGCTCCCGTCTAGACCCTGTCGCCCTCCCCCGATTGGCTCCCGTGACTCGGCTTCTCTCCGGCCTCCGGTGCGCGCACCCGACCCGCCGCCAGCCCTCGCCCTCGTCCTCGTCCTCCGTCCTCCTCCTCATAAACAGCGTCCGCGGTCCACGCCATGTCTAGCTCGCCATCATGGATCCCCCGCCCGTCCTGCCTTCCCCCGCCCTCTTCGATCTGCGCGGAAAGAACGTGTTGATCACTGGCGCATCCAGGGGTAACTACTCCTCCTCCCTCTCCCTCTCCCTCTCATTACGACACCCTCACGCTTCTCCCGTCCAGGCATTGGCGCTGCCTGCGCGAAAGCCCTCGCCGAAGCCGGCGCCGCCCTCTGCCTCGTCCTCCGTCCTCCTCCAGATGGCTCTCCCCTCGACCTCGCCCCCGTCACCGCCCTCCGCGACATCGGCGCCACCGTCCACCACGTCCTCTGCGACATCGCCGACCTCGACGCCGTGCGCGACCTCTTCCCCCGCGCCCTCGACCTCATGGGTGGCACCATCCACATCCTCGTCAACTGTGCAGGCATACAACGGAGATCGCCGGCCGTCGACTTTTCCGAGCAAGATTGGGACGACGTGCGTTCCGTCTTCTCCTCCGTCCCCAGCGTCTTATATCCGTCCCTCCCCCCCCCCCTTCGCCCTTCCTCTTTATCGCGCGCGTCTCCCGTGCCCATTCATCCCCCGCTTCCTCCCGTTTATATGCACTCCTGCAGGTCCTCGGCGTGAACCTCAAGTCCGTCTGGCTCCTTTCCCAGGCCGCAGGCCGCCACATGGTCCCCCGTCGACAAGGCAAGATCATCAACTTTGCCTCCCTCCTCACCTTCCAAGGCGGCCTCACCGTCCCCGCCTACGCCGCCGCCAAGGGCGCCCTCGGGCAGCTCACAAAGGCCCTGAGCAACGAGTGGAGCGCCCACAACGTCCAGGTCAACGCCATATGCCCCGGCTACATCGCCACCGATATGTGCGTCCACCCCCTGCCCTCCACCCGCTGCGTTGCCGTGACTCGCGCACGGCGCAAGGCGTCCTCCTACGCCGCCCACTTTGCCTTTTCCCCTCGCCTTCTCGAATTTCCGCGCGGCGCTCCCGGCCCGCTCGCCCGCCCAGCCTCATCTTATCGCCTCTCAGAGGGTTCTGTCTTCTGTCAGAAGCTCGTCCCCCTCCCTCGCGCGTGATCGCCGCGTTCTCCCTCGCTTCGCTTCTCTCCTCTCCCCCCGGGGTGCCGGTCGCCCCCTGCCCTCCCGTGACTGACCGCCGCACGGGTTTCCCACAGGAACCAGAAGCTGCCTCGCGGACCCCGTCCGTCTTCGCCAAATCTCTGAACGCATCCCCGCCGGGCGATGGGGCGCGCCCGCCGACTTCGCGGGACCGATCGTCTTCCTCGCCAGCGCGGCCAGCCAGTACGTCTGCGGCGAGCTGCTCGTCGTCGACGGGGTGCGTTTTCTTTCCATTCCCACCTTCCCATTCCTGTCCCCTTTCCCCTCCCTGTCCCCCCCTCGCCGCCCAGTCCTGTCCCCACCCCACCCCACCCCCCTCCGACCCCCAGGACTGACGCGTCTCCCCCAACCTCAGGGATGGATGGGCCGCTAGCCGTCGCTCGTGCCCACCGAGACCCTAAGGCGCATAGCACACACCCCTACGTCACTCCCGTTCCTCAAAACGGCAGCGCGGCGCGGAGGGGGACAGGGCTGCAGGGCCTGGGCCTCGCAAGAAAGAGAGAGAGAAAAAAAACCAATGCAGAATAAAGGAGTGCGGTGACGCACCCCCGCCCCGTGTAACATGTGTACCACGCTATTAAAAAAATCACAACCCGATCCCAGTCACCTGGGGACGTTCGATAGGCTATAGCTGGAGATCGCCAGGTTCGATTCGGCGCGGGCAGCCTGGGGCTACGGACGATTTTTTGTTGGACGTGGTGAGAGGCGGGCACCCCAGATCTCCCAGACGGGGGGTGCCTATGGCTACATACAGTGCCTTTCTTTTTCCCCGTCTCCGCCCCTGCGCTGCTCAAATGCCCCCCTCCCTTCATCGAGAAAAAAACACGCGCGAGGAGGAGGGCACAGCGCACTGGACAGCGACATGCTTAATTGCTGCTAAGTATCAGAAAAGCGGACAGCCGGACACATCTACTTGTCCTCGTCCCCGTCCGCCGAGGAAGATCCCGCCGTCGGCGCTCCAGCCCTTGCATTCCAAGGCGACCCCATGTCCACGTCCATGCCTGTGCACCCTTGTCTCGGATGTCCGGCGGAAGGTACCATCCCTTGTCTCACCTCCCCCCCTCCCCCTCCCCTCCTCCGCGCCGGTGTATACACCCGTTGATATCAAGGTATCGGGCTCTCGATCGGGGGGCGGGAAGTGGGAGGTCTGGTGAGGGATTGACGAAATATGTGCTCTGTCACTAGAGTGTTACTGCTCCTCCACCGTACTAACGTACGTATATGCATACTCGCATGGTCGACCAGAGTCGCGCGTCGACTTCGCGCGTCGATCCGGAACGTCGTGCGCACGTTACTGGACGAGCAGCGTGTACTCGCCGAGCACTGCCAGTGCTAGTGAGTGCCCTGGCTCGTACTTAACTCGATATGCCAGTTACGTGCCGTCACTACTGCCAGCCAGGCCACGGTACGGCCCGATCGCGAGCTAGGTAGTAGGTACAAGCGTCTTCGCCGGTGCTTAGCTTTATATACGTTAACACACGTCCTCGCCGCCCCGCGATCTCGCTCCTTTGTACGTACGTCCGTCCGTCTGCAAAGGCCCAGACAGCCCACCCCGGGCCCCTCGTCTCGAGTCGGATGTCCGGGTGCTGGCGCCGTTGAAGGAGTTAAAGCTCGTCCCCCTCCGATCCGACGACGTTACTCAACAAGTCCCCGCGACGGACCGCCCGTCTCGATGAGTTGCGATGAAACGTGTTGACTGAGTAAGTGCTGCAGTACTTACCATCGGACCTCCCGTCCCGGTACTTACCTGCGGCGACGTACTTACTTATGTACTTGCCGTTCGAACATGGACATGGACATAGGCATGGAGTCGGAGCGACTGCTCGCTGCCATACGTACGGTCGAGGTTACCGCAAATGCGTGGTACTATGTACTAGTATATATGAGTATGCATGGGGAGCCACCGCGCCCCCGGACACGGACTCCACCCATGACTCGACCCAGCCTGGTCGGCAGCTCCCCGTACTTTACTTAGTAAGTATGTACATAAGTATCCCCATCTCGCGATCCCGCGCGCGCCTTCGTGGCGGTGGCGGCCGGCCCCCTCGCGATACTTACTTTATACCTGGCACACTAAGTAGGAAGAAGTGGTCGGCGTAATTGAACGTTCGCGAGGTACCGCCGTCACTCGACAACGGACCCTACTTAGCCCCGCCGTGTGTAGTATAAGTAGAGCTTAGCAGACGGCAGATCACGATCAGACCCTCAGGCCGCGAGCCGTTTTACGTCACGTCACGGTCGCGCAGAGAGGCAGGTGGGATAAGAAAAAGTAAGTAAGGGCCAAGGCCCGCCGCCCCCGACTTGAAGAAGGTCGCCTGCTGCACGCACGCACGCACGCACGCACCCGACAACGATCAACCGCCATGCACCATGAACGCTAAATTGAGGATCGCGCGCGGAACGGATCGGCGCGGCGCCAGACCGCGAGTGCGCTGCGTGGATCAGAACGTCGATGCCATCTCCACTGGCTGAAGGGGTTCAAATCTGTTTAAATGAGGCCCCCCCCCCCCCCCCCCCAAGATCCCACGAGCGAGATGGGAAACGGGGAAGAAACTGCGACGTTCGATCGAAGGTTCGCGGGGTCCGGGCCGGAATTCGAGTCGAGGGGGCAAGGAAAGGAGCCTGTGCGTAATATTAGCACCCCCACTGGCGGCAGCGGAAGCGTGCCCACCCCCTCCCTTCCTCCCCGCATTTTCGGGGCATCGGGCCGCGTGGGGCGTGTGGGGGGTGTTGTTTAATTGGCTGCTGGTGGGATGGTTCATTTGGGAGGGAGGGGGAGGGGGAGGGGGAAGGGCCCGGGGAAGCGAAGGGGCCAGTGAGTGGAAGGTGGGCGGTGGAGGTGGACTCCGGGTCTGAGGAGAGGAGGATGGAGAGGGGGTGGGCGAGCGTAAATGAAAGGGGGCCAGTGGGGGTGCCCATTTGCGTGGGACCACTTCACACTCGGAAGCTCCAAGCTCTTCCTCGACGTCCTTCCCCGCCGAGTCGCTCGTCTCTTGCGGGCCCGCGCTCCGTTGTGGGCGTCGTTCGCGCGTACCGGTCCGTGGTGCGCGTTGCGCGTGCGGACGATCGATTACGTTGACGAGGGGGGGGGGGCCTTGGATGAATTACAGGATCCTTGGGGTCTGAGATCTGAGAGGCCTGAGTACGAGTGCCGGTCGTGCTCGACGTCGGGTCGTCCGGGACGCGGAGGTGCGCGCCGTCGCCGTATATTTTTATTTGGTGTGTATTTTGGATGGGTTGCAGGGCCGGGGAGGAGGGGTGTCTCACGCTACACACCCCCTGTCCCTCGTTAATTTCGCGCGAGATGAAAGCGAGAGCGGTCACGACAACGTCAAGGAGGGAGAGGGTAGATCGTCGTACGGCTGAACGGCGCCTCTGCCGTTGAAACATTGGAGGACCGTCGCGTCCCGGCCGGGCTCAGACTAGCGCGAGAACGAACGCGGGAAGCTGGACTGTGCTGGCTGAGGATGGCTTCGGAGGGGCATCTCAGCGGAGAGGTTTGGGCCATCAGAAACGAAACGAAGGGCGAAGGGACGAAGAGCTAGAACCAGAAGTGACCAGAACCGCCCCCCCTCTCCGCATCCTCGTCCCGTCGTGCCGCACCGTCCGACTTGGCTCGTCCATTTGGCCATTGAGTAGACACCCGGGCCCCAGGGGGGAGGCAAGCAGGAGAAGCAGTGTGCTTCGAAGCGAGTCAGGGCGGGACAGCGGGGAGCTGGGTGCAATGAGGGACGGCGCGGGAGGCAGCGTCGCTTCCGGGTCAAATGCGGTACGGGGAGGTCGACCTCGAGGGGTGAGATCGGGAAGGAGTCAGGCTGCGCGGGTGACAGCGGGGACGTTGGGAGGGTTCTGCTCGTTCATGAAGTGAACCTGGAGGTTCATCGGCCATTCAGCTCGGACCCTCAAATTCGAGCACGGTGAATGGTGTAGGATCCATGCCCATGCGATGGATATCTGCGACCACTTGACCTTGAAGCAAGAGCGCATGTCCGCGACGGCGCGCCGCCGAACAACACGACTTGAGAACGATTAAAAAATGGAAGTTAAAAAAACGCCACATCCCAGGACGCGAGCGAACACGCTGCCTAGAAAGCCTTCTTGACACGATCCTCGCGCGGAGTCACGATAAACGTGCCCGCCCCCCACCGCGGCCAAAAAAGAAAACCCATAAGCGCACGCGCGGCCGTACTGGACGCGTTCGTCCGCCGTCAACTGACCGCGCAAGCCGCGAGACCAGAGCCAAACAGCGCTCGAGGTCCGCCGGGTCTGGTAGCGCGACACGGTGTCTTTTCGCGGGTTACTTTGGACGGCCAGCCCCAAGTCGGCGCGCGATCGCAGGGCTGCCCGGGGGATGCCAGCGGAGGAGCGTCGCGTCCAAACCAGTCCAAACCGGCACCGTGCTGCTGATCGCCGTCGCGCCGCATGTCGTCTTCTCTGTGTCCTTGTCTCCATATCAGCCCTCGGAGAATGCGGTGGGGTCCCTCCCCCGTGCGCGCAATGTAGGGTGCGACCGTCCACGCGCGCATGTACATTGCCGTGCCCGTACCTGGGCGAGGTCTAGACGGCCCCTCCCTCCAACGCTCGCCAGATAAGCTGCGACATCTGCGTCAGCCCACAGCGACGGCGAAGGTGACGTGCGCGACGCGTCAGGCTAGCCCGTGCGTGCGTGTGTGCGCTCGGCGATGCGCGCGCAGGCGGTGGACTTCTCCCCGAACTAGACGTGCTCCCCGTTTTCTGGCGGTTCTCCCGAGCGCTGGCGGAGAGAAAAGGGTGTGCTGTTTGCCGAGATTGGAGGGGCGGTCGTTAGACGCGGTGGGGTGGCCGGAGCAGGCGAGGAGACCGTTTGGCGGGTTGGGCGGGTGCACGCGGTCCCCGTCGCGCCGCTGTCGATGACGATGACGATATGTGCATTCCTAAGCCGTGGGCCATTGGCGGTAAGGTGGAGAGACATCTCCTCGTGGGATAGCTAAATTTCTGTGGCTGAGGGGCGAGGCAGCGTCATGCGGGAGCTGGAAAGAGGTATGAGGATTCGTTCTGCTGGTACTCGGCGGAAACAGGTTCGGTCGTTTCGCACCGCGATCCGGTGGAGAGCTGTATAGAAGATCATTTGGAGATAGTTAAATGCATTCGCTCGAATGACCGCGAAAAAAACGACGCGAGCAGAGGCCCCTGGTCCGCCGTTTTAGCATTTTTGAGAGGGTTGCCTGAGGGCTGAGTGCGAGAGGCACGGTCACCTCAGGCTCGCGCGGGCGAGGAACGCCAAGTCCGCGGTGTTGGGGGCGCGCAGGGATCAGTATTTACCTTCTAGGAAGGGCGCGTATGGGGTCTTTGAAGGAGAACAGTCTGGTAGAAACTGAAAGAGCGGACACGGTCCGAAGGTGAACATGTCCGACTCAGTGGGACTGCGGCAGAGTTCAACTTGACTCACCCGCTCCGGCGTACGTAATCGATTGCGCCTCCCACCAATTCAAAGACAAAGTTGTGCACCCGCCACCGCGCGACCGAAGGTCCGAAACACGTCAGGATCAAAAAGCATGTTCCAGATTACGCCCTGCGCCGCCACCAACTCTACACAAATTACATCGAGATGGTTCAAAAATACTGTAAATCCCAGTCATAACTTATCATAAGTAGTATCCTGACGGGTCGATCCCACCACCTCTATTCCCAGCTATCGTATCTTCTTCCTCTCGTATCTTCGTGACAGCCCGCCTTCTCACGGGGTCCACATCTTCTTCTCGATGAACTTCAGCAGCTCGCTATCCGACATCGTGCGCAGATCAGAAGAGCGATCCACGTTCTAAAGGCAAAAGCAGACAGGAACGGGTCGGTCAGTCACATCGGACCGTCGCAGCACAAGCAGAGGGGCCGGTTCGAACCTCTTTTTGGGCTTGACGGATAACGCGGAGCGCGATGCACACACTTATCTCCCGGATGCGCTCGAGACGGGGGTAGATGAGATCCGCCGCACGCTCGTCCTCCGTGAGCGCGTCCGCGAGTCCGAGCGAGGACGCCTCCACCATCCCGTCCGTGACCGACGCCGCACGCGACAGAATAGCACCCAAGCCGAGGCCTGTTCATTCCGGAACCCCACGCGCGCGCGAAAAAAAGGGAGCCACACTCCGTCAGATCTGTGCATCTCGGAGCGGGAATTGGGAAGGGGCCGGGGAGCTGCTTACCGGGGAAGATGTACATGTTGTTGCCTTGTCCGGCGTAGAGCATCTTGCCGTGGTAAGAAGTCTCGGGGAACGGCGATCCCGACGCGAAAAGAACCCGGCCCTGTGTCCAGTCGACGGCTTCCTGGAACTCGCACTCGGAGAGCCGCACGGGGTTCGAGAGCGGGAAGATGATTGGCCGGGGGTTCAATGCGGCCATCGCCTCGACCACTTCTTGGTTGAATGCGCCCTAAGTGCAATAAAGCAGAGCCCGATAAGCGACCCGTCCTTATCAGTGGGAGTGCATAGAATGGGACGAACGCACCTTCGTCGTGGAAAGGCCGAGAAGAGCCGTCGGCTTCACGTACTCGACAATGTCCGTCAAATTGGTCATCGCGGGACCGCGGTAGTCCTTACGAGAGAAGACTATTCATCCAGGTTGATGAGCTCGCTGTGAACCAGACTGGACGGAGGAGCAATGCATACATTTTTTGTGCTCCGCCATGGGACCACGGGTGTCGAATATCAGGCCCTGTGAGTCGACGAGGTAGATGCGGTTCCTTGCTTCCGCCTCAGAAAGGCCCTGCAGCTTGAAGAAGCTCAACAGCTGCATGGCCACGCCAACGCCAGCCGAGCCCGCGCCCAAGAACAGGATCCTGTGCGAGCTGAGAGGCATGCCGGATGCGGCGGAGGATAGTTTGGCTGCGTTGATGAATCCGGAAAGTACGACCGCGCCAGTGCCCTGGATGTCATCTTGGAGAAACAAGGTCAGGATCCGCCTCGATGACGCGCGTGGAGAGCGAGGAAGCTCACCATTGAAAACGGGGTAGCGGTTACGGAAGGTGTCCAGGTAGAGGAAGGCATGGTCGGTGGAGAAGTCCTGGAGAAAGAGCCAGCGTCAGCGAAGGGCCACCGATGTCATGGAAAGGATTGAGAAGAAAGATATGTTACCTCGAACTGTATGAGGAGCTTGGGGAAGGTCTTCGACATCTCGTACATGAACTCCTCCATGAACTCCGTCATAACCTCCGTGGATACGCGCTTGTGGCGGAGGCCAAGATACAGAGGATCGTCCAGGAATTTCTGCGTGTTCGTTCCCAGGTCGAGGCAGATGGGAATGGTCGACGACGGACGAATGCTGCGTGCGCACACTCCGACGTCAGAAAAGCAGTGCAGAAGCGAGCGAACGACAGGACATACCCCGCACCAGCAACATACAAAGAGAGTTTGCCGATAGAGATCGGCATGCCGTTAACGCCAAGATCCCCCAGGCCAAGAATGCGCGAGCCTATCAGGTGTGATGTCAGTGGGGCAAAGAGAGTGTACACGGACCAGCACGTATATCAGGGCGGACGAAAGGGGCTTACCGTCAGTGACGACAGAAATGCGCGCCTCGTCGATACGAGGCCAGCTACGGAGGACCTGCCCGATCTTACCCTTGTCTTTGATGGAGATGTACTGGTGGACGACCGGGATGAGCTCCTTTTCGGAAGAACAAACTGGAGCGAGGTGGCTTACGAGACCCTCCGGCCGCCGGAAGTTCTGCGAGTGTTGCAGGCAAGCATCGCCGACCGTCGGCGTGTATATCAACGGCGTGAATTCCTAAACAGACGGTAGGTCGGTACGCGCGGAGAATGAGTCAGAAAGCGGAAGGCGCACGGATAGGTTCTCTAGGCAGAGGCGATAGAACATGTTCTCGTCGGCGTGTTTGAGCTGCGAAAGGTAGATATACCTCTCGATGTTCTTGTCTTTAGATCGGAGCTGAGCGAGGCATCGTGCGGCATGGATAGAGCTGTTAAAGGCGGCGGGAAGGGAACCTCGGGGAGGGGGCGGAGGGGCTGTAATGTAACATCACATCAGCGCACGTCCCGAAAAAAACACGATACTAAGAGCAACAACGCACCCTGGGGTTCCATCCTCAACTTCTGAGTGCCATTGGACCAGTACGGAGTGAGGACGATCGTCATTTTCGTTGCAAGCTAGTCAATAGCACGCGGTTGTCGTTGTAGAGCTGGAGAGGATGCTGCGTTGTTGAGGACACACATCCCGCCGGCAATGGAGACCACGTACCTGGGTAGAGCGCTTGGCTGTGAGTGCGGGGGATCGTCAGAGGGAAGCGTTCGAGTCTATGAGCCAAGGCTTGGCGATGGAGTTGGGGGGAAGGGAGGCGGTGGTCGTGAAGGTTGAGGTTGTTGTGATCCTCCCTCGGCCAGGGAAGGTATATAAGGGAGGCACCGACCACAGCCTAGATGCCAGCGTTGGCAACCGTGTCCACGAGCGTGTCCGGCGTGTTCTATTCCAAAACACATACCCATGATAGGGTGACGCCTGTACCATCAGCGAGCGAGAGGGGGTCCGAACCTGTCCGAACAATCCTAGGTCTTGCCGCGGGCTTCCGGACAGCGAGGAGGAACCAATTGCGGCGCGTCGGACGGAAGAGAAACGCGCCTCCGCCTCCGCGAGTGAACGGTTATGGCACCGGAGGTCCGCCGCCCTCCGTTCTACGCAGGCTGTTTGAAAGAAGGGGGTATCATTATCAATCCTTCATGTAAGAGAGTAGCATCGCACCCTGCGCGAACAGACTGTGCATGTTCAGTTGCTCATACCAATCACAGGCCGTCCGGCGCTGAATGGTGGAATATGGCCTAAGGTCGACATGGCACAGGGACAGGAGCATCAGGATCACGATTGGGCCCTTGTTTCCTGCGAACGCGCTGGGCTTTCACGCGTTCACGGAGGATGGTCGTCAGGGTGGGCCCGAGGGGGAGAAGAGGAACATGAAATATGCCGACGGCGGGAACAGATGCCGCAAACGTTCATCATGGTCGGGGACAAGACGCGTCGCGACTGGCGCGGTCGCGCTGCGCGCACTGCCAGTTCTATTTTTGCATGCTTATATCGCCCACTGCTCAGTCACTCAAGCGCGCATAGTGTATCAACCTCGGTCTTTCTCGCAGGAATGGCCAGCTTATCGTATTTTCTCAGACGGTGGTGTTGCCATGAAACACAAGCCCCGCGTTTTCGCCCCCGGCGCGGGGACGACGGCGATGCCCCCCAAATGCTCGCACGAAACGATCTGGCGGATATGCGAATAAGGCTGATCACTATTAGTATCAGGAGAAAGTATCGGTTGGCTCCCACTGGCGTATGCATCGGCCGCGTGCCGAGCGAGGACCGAGGACGAGAGCAGCTTCCCTCCGGGAGCATGCAGGAATAACCCACTTGAAGGAAGGGAATATATTGCTACGCAAAATCAACTTACATCCTCGTACAGCTTCCGTACCATGAACCACACAGCTTCATTGGTCATTGTATCGTCGACTGGTCTCACCACTCGCGCAACGTGCCATCAGGCCCCCTCCACGCCACATTCCTCCACGCCCTTTCTTCCGCATGCTTCGCAGCTGCCTCCCTGACCGCGGTCTCGTTGATTTCGATGCCCAGGCCTGGACCTATACTAGTGGTTAAAGCCTGGGCAAAAGGATCATATGCTCAGTACACGGACCGGTTAGGTTTTCAACGTGACCGTCCTTGACCGCGAAGACAGAGGGGTCGGCAAGGTAGGTAAAAAGATCCGCTCCTTGGTTATAGTGTATCTGGGGGTAACGAAGTGAGTTCCACGTCCCTTTGGAGAGAAGACGCGTGTCTAACCTGCCAGCTCATTTCTTGGATAACAACTAGGGAAGCAATCGAAGTTCAGCGGTTGGACTGTATACTCTGATAGAGAGGGGCCTCCGTACAGTTCGGAGCGTGTATCCCTACTTGCATGCATGCAGCCAGAGCGATGGGGCCCATCGGGCAATGCGGCGCGAGCGCGACATCGTAAATCTCCGCCAACGCCGCGATGCGGTTGAGTTCGCTGATCCCGCCACAATGCGAGACCTGCGAGCCTCCGATCAGTTCTTGCGCATCATGCGAAGATGAGAGGAGACGGGGCGCACGTCAGGTTGGGCGATGTCTATGGCGCGACGCTCGAGGTACGGACGGAAGTCGGCACGGGTGAAGAGACGCTCGCCGAGGGCGATAGGGGTGGAAACCTGGAGCGCGAGGTCGGCTATCTCCTCCGGCTGGGAGGGCAGCAGCGGTTCTAGAGGCGATCGATCGAGCGTGAGTTGCCGGAATGTGTGGTGCGAAGGAGCGGGGGAGAACAGGGCGGGTGAAGGGCGCGCGCACACACCTTCGATGAACAGGGGCCGGTGAGGCTCGAGAAGTTTGGCCAGTTGCTTGGCCATGCCCTTGTGCAGCCGTCCATGGAAGTCGACGCCGACGTCGAGACCGAGCGAGCGAACGGCCTTCACGCGTTCGACGGTGGCATCAAGGGCCGATGGAGAGTCTATCCACGCGATCGACTCTTAATTGCGGGCAATGGGGATGGTAGGCGTCAGTGAGGAGCGAACGTGACACTGGAGCGCAAGGCTCGTACCGGTGCCGTTCATCTTGACCGCCGTGAATCCCTGCTCCTTGCGAGCCTTCGCGCCGTCCAACACATCGGAAGGTTTATCCCCACCGATCCACCCATACACACGCACGCGATCGCGCACTTTGCCGCCGAGGAGCTGCCAGACGGGCACGCCGAGCTTCTTGCCCTTGATGTCCCACAGCGCAATGTCCAACCCGGAGAGAGCCGACTGAAAGACGAAATGCGGGTTTGGTACGGGGAGAAGGGGTGGGGTGGTGGAGAAGGAGACGGACCATGAGGACAGGACCGCCTCGGTAGAAGCGGCCGCGGTAGGCGTGCTGCCAAATGTCTTCAATGGCGTCAGCGTCCCAACCGACGAATCGCTCGCGGAGGTCGAGCATGGCGCCTTCGACAGCTTCGGTGTGACCTTCGAGGGTAGCCTCACCCCAACCGACGATGGCATCTGTGGTCTCGACTCTGACGAAAAGCCATCGGGGAGGCAGACGGAAGAACTAAACGATGACGGAGCGTGAGAACGTAGGAAGAGACTGGGGATAGAGAACGGGAGAACCTCGATCTTTGCTATGGCACTCGAATGGGGACATGGATCGTGCGTTGGAGAAGAGAGAAGATGTTGGAGATGGGAAGGCATGCTGGGTTTTGTGGCTCGGCTCAACCGTGCTCGTCGTCGTCCAAGCACAAGCCGCTGGCCGTGGTCAGCGGTCAAAGTACCAACGGAGTACCGGCCCGCCGCATCCGCCACATGATGGTCCTTTCGTTCAGTGTTCTCTCCTTCCTAGTCCTCCTGCCTAAGGCTGCCTTGCTCTTTCTCTTCCCCTCCCGCACATGATTTCGTTGCGTTCGTTATCATGTCTAGGAATTCCTCCAATCTGGACGTCGATTGCGTGTCGATTGGCAATGATATGCTCCGGATTCACTTCTGAACTTGCGCCGACACGTTCCTCCAGCAATTTCTGCATCCGCAGCCAGCCGCTCGAGCCACTAGGAGCCACTGCACAGTACCCACGCAAATCCCAAGGCGTGCCTAAGCTAAATAGCCCTCCATGCGTCCAACCAGGTAAACACAACTGCGCCTGGGCGTTTGCAGGCTTATTGAACATGACTCGACAGGTCCTTTGCGCCCGATTAGATGGTCAAGAGACTGCGCCGAAGCTTGGACCTGTCGAGACTCGAGAACAGGCCGAACGTGCATTTGAAGACCTCGTGGTATCTAGAACGCGGGCGCATCGCGGACGTCACTTTACTGCTTCAATTCCAAGGTTCCAAAGGCTTGCGCGTCCTGGCGGCAGACAGTCAGAGCCCTCTGCGCAGCCTTTGCGCAGCCCTTCGACGCTCCCCACACGGACACCTACCTAGACCCCCACTCAAGCAGCGCCTCGTTGCCCTATAAAGTCCTGCCTCGAACCACCTTGCCTTGTCCTCGTGTCCATTCCCAATTATACACCATGGCCATCCCAAACCAAGCTACCCCGCTCCTTACCGACGAGAAGTCCCTCGTGTCTCCCCCTCAACCCATTCCCTACCACCCACCAGCCTATATCTCTGTCGAACGGGCTTCAAGCAACCGGACCGAGGCTCGTCGCCGTCACCGCCGTCGACGCATCGTTCACTTCCTCGCGATAGCAGGCCTTGTCCTCTTCTTCTGGGGCCCAATCTCCCACTTCGTGCGGTCGCGATGTTCGGTCCTCGCCACTTCCGTCCTCACCACCCTGGCCCTTACGATTTCGAGTTCGGACATGTTCCTGTGAGTTGTCTACTGTACCATCGCGCTTGGTCGGTTCACCAAACAGCCTTCAGATGGATATCGACCGTGAAGGACCTCCGCACCACGGCCCTCCTCACCACCCCGGGCACCCTCACGGACTTCCTCTTCCGGAAGACTTCGACTCGAGTACCTGCGTGAGCGGAAACGATTGGGACTTCCCGGAGGAGCCTCCCCGTAACCTCCCGGGCAACTGGCCCTCGAACCTCGCCACCACCCATCTCGAAGTTTCAGTCGACCACAACCGCCTCTTCCTGTTCTCGCACGGAAACCTCGCTCAGGGCGATGTACGGATTCTTCCCGCGGACCAGGAGAGCGACAAGGTCTCGGTGGACGTCGAGGCGTACTACCACACTCGCGAGGCGCTCGATCGCGTGAACGTGTGCGGGTTGCAGTCGGCTGACAAGGGCAACGGCTTTGGCGTCTACGTAGGAAGCCTCTATATGCTGGTGTTCGGCGATGGCTGATCGCTTCTTTCACAGACTCCTCACAGCCATCACCACAACCGCCATGACATCGTTCACTTCCGTCTCACCGTCTATCTACCTCTCAGTTCCGGGACCCGCTTCATCCCCAACTTCTTCACCACGTTGCCCCAGTTTGTGCAAACCTTGGACGGCATTTCCCCCGCGTTCGAATTTGGGAACTTGACCTTGGTATCGGCCAACGCGCCTATCCACGCCCTGGTGTGTATCCCGCGTCTGATGCATTGCGTCCTGAACTGATTTTCGGTGGAATCTGCAGGGTGACGTCGTGGCAGACCAGATCATCCTGCACACGAGCAACTCCCCCATCTCGGGATCGTTCAACACCACGTCCCAGCTGAGCCTCACCTCCTCGAACGGGCCGATCGACGTTACCGCTGCCTCCTTCAACGACGACCCTTCGCAAGCGCACACCATGATCCTGCACACGTCCAACGCGTTCGTCCCCCCTTTCCCCCCTAGTCCCGTTTCGCAAAACTGACCGTGCGATGCAATAAACCAGGAAAATCGCCGCCACGGTGTTCCTGCTCAACACGGTCGGCGCGACGTCCGCGTTCAACGCGAGCACGACGACGAGCAACAGCCCCCTGATCGTGGAGTACGCCTCGCTCCCGTCCGAAGGTGCCGTCCTCAGCGCCGTCGCGCACACGAGCAACTCCCCGGCACGGCTCACCCTCCCGCCCGCGTTCGAAGGCACCTTCTTCGTGCGCACGTCGCTCTTGGGCGCCGCGGTCGATCGCAGGGACGTCGAGGACCCCACGGGTCGTGGGCGCCAGAGGAAGGTGGAGATGAATGTGATGCGGCGAGGTGTCGCGTACGGGAAGACGTCGTGGGAGCCCTCGGAGGACGAGAGCAAGGCGGGCTTTGCGTCGGTGACGACGTCGAACGGCCCGGCTCAGTTGGTGTTGTGAACTACTTACGAGCATCGTTTTATCCTCCCATCCTATGCGCAGGCGTTCGTTTGCTTTGACATTGTTTGTTCGTTTCTCGTGCGGTGTTGTAAAGCACATCAACATGTATGATTTTTATTTCGCATTTGACCTGCTGTATTTTATGCATTCGTTTCGGGCGGTCATCGGCGCATGGCCTGTACGTGCGAGGGCTACCACATCCCGAGGTCGAACGGCCTCTGCCAATCCACGGACACCTCTCCCTCTCTCTCTTCTCTCAGCCCCCACTCAGAGTCGATCATATCTGCCGCCTGCCCCCAAATACATTAGCACCTGGTCTAAAAGTAGGAGGCGGAAAGGGGCGAGATGTGGAGTACATACCTTCTCTGCAATGGCGTACACGGTCGGCTGGATCGCGACGCCTACTGTGAGCGGAATTATGCTCGCGTCGACGACGCGGACATTGGCGAGGCCGTAGACTTTCAGGGTCGGATCAACGACGCCTATGTGAACAGGCGAACCTCGGTCAGATTTGCGAGGCAGTCGGTTCGAATTTGGATGTGCCTACCTCCGATTTTCCGTGGCGCCATGGCCGTCGTTCCTGTTTGAAGATCAGAGGTAAGGAATGCATATTTTGGCAAGCTGACGTACCCAGAGGGTGGTTTGTAGTCTTCCGGTGCAAAGTTTAACTGAGCCCCTGCATTTCTATAGCAGAGTGAAGCCGATTACTTACTCTCACAGCCCCTCGCACGAACGCGTCCCACTTTGCATCCTTCGCCTCCGGAGCAAGGTCTTCCGGCGGGGTCAAGGGACGCTCGACGAGCGCACGAACAGGCTCCGTAGCAAACCATTTGCGAACGAACTTGGAGCCGGCGACAAGCACGGCCGCAGTCCCAAGGGAGATCCTCCGGCAAGAAATTTGGGTCGATGAGAGGCGAGGCGAGAGGGTCAGTTGTGTTGATGTGCTGTCCATAATTGGAGACGGAGTAAGCGTCGCGCATCCTCACAAAGGGGAGGAGCGCGCTTACCACGGAACCGCGGCCGAAAGGATGCTACAGCCCCGCATAGCGATGAGCGAAAGTGAAATCTATACACGGGGGAAGGAACGGACCAATTGGATGGCTACGACCGTGGCCCCAGATTTGCCACGCACAGGAGGACCTAACACGCCCCCACTGGGAACCAGGACCAGCTCCAGCCATCCAACCTCGCCCCCATCCAGTGCCGCGCGAAGAACATCGTACTGGATACGCCGCAAGGGTGCGATCTCTCCTTGTGCCTCGATCTGAGAAATGGATAGGTCGAGAGCGTGACGGAGGGTGGTGAAGTGTTCGGGAGAGGTCAGAGCTTGTAACGGAATAGGAGCTAGCAGTGGGGCGGTATAGGTGAGCGCTCCGCTTTGACGTGTTTCACTGGGGTAAGTTTGGGTACGAATCAGCAGAGCTCATTCAGCCACTGTAAACAAAATGCTCACAAGAGCTCCCGTTGAGCCTGGGCGAAAGTTTCATTCAACGCGAGCCAATCTTGAACAAGTATGAGGATGAGCTACAGATGCGGATAATGAAAGGAGAGAGGTGACCCACCCAGCGTCTCTACGCCATCTTTGATGACAAAGTCGGAGAGAGTGACGGCGTGGTCTTGCAAGTTTTCACCGACTTCGGGAAGGTCTAGAACGACATCTATACCGAGGTTCTCTAGCAGTGTTCTATTGCCTACGCCAGAGAGTTCAAGTATTTGAGGGGTTTGCAGTGCGCCTGCAAATATCTAGAAGGTCAACGAAGTGGCAAAGAACGAACCAGCGGACAGAATAACCTCTCCGCCTTCAGCCAGACCTGCGGTGTACTTGCGTCCGTCCTCTTCCGAAATGAATTCGACACCACGCGCGACGGTGCCCTCGAACACAATCCGGGTGACCACCGCACCCGTCACGATGCTCAGCCCAGGCCTTTCCCAGACTTCACCTGCGTTGTCTAGATATGCACTTGCTGAATACGACCGCAAGCCTGTCCTCGGCGAGACGCTCCGCGCGGTACCAAAAAACGGCAAGGAAGAGTCGCTTCCCGCGTCAGGGTTCGGGTTTGGAGGGAAATCGGTCCCTGTGTTGCCCGAAAGCGCATTCAGCAATGCTTGCGAAGCAGGCTCTTCGAGCGCGGTGCGATACGCGCCATAGGAGATCTCGGTGGGGCCCCCATGCCCGTGGACGCGGTCCAGTCGATCGACGAGGGTGCCGAGGTTGTGATGTGTGCCGCTGAGCATGGAGGGGGGCACGAGGGGGTCTGAGCGCTGATCGGGTGCGGTAAAGTTTTCGGAAAGTTTGAGGTATGGCAGAAGACCGTCGAATGACCAGCCGGGGCCGTTGGAGAACGCATACGCCCATGCGTCGTAGTCGGCGCGTGATCCGCGTTGCCAGACCATGCTGTGGATAGCGGAGGAGCCTCCGAGTGCTTTCCCCCTTAGAGTGATAGGATAAGTTTGAGAAGCTCGAGATGAAAACCTTGTAATAGCTTACCTCGGGTACTGCACAACATTACCCCCAAGTCCCGCTTGAGGTACACTTTGAAACATCCAATCGTACATGGGGTTGCCTATGAGAGTGCCTACGTCCTTGTTTCCAAGAAGATTTCCCGCTGTAGGTATATCGACGAGAGGGTCCGAAGGGCGGTGCAGTCCGGCTTCAAGAAGACCAACCCGTCGAGGAGAAGGGCAAGACGACGATGTGGAGTTTTGACATGCGACCGGTTTCGTCAGACGGTTGGCGAGCACAAGACCGGCCGTTCCACCGCCAATCACCAGAATATCGTAGGATTTTGAGGAAAAAACGTCGGCGGTGACTGTTGTACGCGGGTGGGAGGGTTGTGTCGACGATCCATGTTCAGAACTTGAAACGCGGGAAGCGGCGAGGACCACAAAAATAGTGAGAAAGAGCATAGACGTATGCTTTCCGATGCCCCATGGCACAAGATGAAATTGGCCAGAATATATGGGTTGCTCCGGTTCCGAAAAAGATGGATCGAGTGCTATTCCATCCTTCGAGTTCGGATGGGAGACTAATGACGGGATATGGGAGAAGGAATCGAACGACCTTGCGCCCGGGCGCCGGTGCGAACAATGATGTTCTTGGATCGTGCACGGGAAACTTGCAGCTCAGAAGATGCTTTGCGCTAGAAACCTTTCCAAGGAGGCACGAGAAGTTGAATAATTGACAAGCGTGGTGCAGAGCAAGGAAGGAGAGGAGATGCCGTATAGTAGGTTGGTACATCACATGATCCAACGGATATCCCCGGACTCAATTCTGTTGAACTTTTGCTCGAGCAGCCTCGAGGGTTCCGACAACCATGATCTTCACAGAGTTGAGCTCAGGCTCCAGGCTCCCGAGCCCCCCAATTTTACTGGATCCACTTCTCTCAATAAACTGGAAGGCGCTTTTCATGGAAGGTTGGTTTTCTCCCGATGGCCGTTCACGTGCCCAAGAGCCTGAGCGTGGTCTTCAATTCATGAAGTTCGGTTTCGGGAGTCCTTGCTTGACTCAGTTCGTGGAATCAGAAGCGCACCAGTGCATTGGAACACCGTAAATTTTCGTTCAATGGTCGTCCTTCCGATTCTCGCTCGCGTTCCGAGACACTCGACCTTCTGTGCTGCACAACGCAAGATCCCAGCCCTGGCGTTTCTGTTCATAAGGCTCTGCGGATGATTCTCTGCGAAAGCTACGATCCTCGGACATGGTAATTTCTTCGCTTTTCAGGTCTCTGGTAATTGTATCGCCTATCCTTGGTGCGGTCGTCGCGAAGAGACCCAACGACAGCCTCCCTCGAGGTAACGTTAGAAACTACTGATTCCTTTCCATGTCACTTACATGGTCATGTTCAGCTATCTCCGCATCCCCTGAAGCGTTCATAGCCCATGTATTTGACTACCTGGTTGTTCGAGGCGGTACCGCCGGTCTTGTCGTCGCCTCCCGCCTTTCTGAAGATCCGAGGATTCAAGTAGGAGTCATTGAAGCGGGCCCATACGTCGCCCCCGGGTCTGACCCACGTATCGATCTCATTTCTCAATACGGCGCTGCATTCGGAGATCCCGCGCTCGACTGGGGTTTGAAGACCGTTCCGCAGAAGGGTCTGAATGGACGCGTCATTGACGAGACTGTGTGCGTATCTGAACCCGCTCCATTGTGCGTAGAAACTGATGTCCGTTATGTGAATAGCGCTAAAGTCCTAGGAGGATCAAGCATGATATGCGACGTCTTGTGGCAGCGTGCTTCTCGCGAGGAGTACGACTCTTGGGGAACTGTACTTGGAAATGGCCCGAGCTGGTCATTTGACGCACTTCAACCATACTTTCAAAAGGCGGAGAATTGGACAGGTCCACCTCCTGCGGTCGTACCTGGTGCCATGGACGACCTTGAAGGCCTCAAGTCGAGCTTCGGGATGGATGGCCCCGTTCAGGTATCCATGTGTTCCGGTAGACGTGCGAGCACTGCTCGAATTCTCAACCATCATGCATAGATCAGCTACAACAGCTTTTATCCCGACCCAATTGTGCCCGCGGTCAAAGCAGCTCACGCGCTAGGCATTCGTATCAACCCCTAACCCGGTACGTGTCTGGATTGCTTCGTATATTGTACCAGTTGGATAACTGTTTCTGTGTCAGAACGATGGAAATGCGACCGGATTTTCAACACCTGCACGGGCAGTCGATCCCCGTACGGGTATGAGATCGTCTGCCGTCACTGCTTATTTCGATTCCAGCAGCGACAGGCCGAACTTGCTGGTCCTCACCGGAGCACAAGCAACCAAAGTTCTGTTCTCGGAAGGAGACGATGATGGGGATGGGAAGAAAGCAACTGGTGTTCAGTTCCTTTACGAAAGCAAGGAGCATAGCCGCCAAGGTCACTCGGGAGGTCATCCTGTCTGCCGGTCAGTTATATCCAGTAGCCCCATTTTGAAATCTGATACAATCGGCAGTGACGCAGGTACATTCAAAACTCCACAACTCTTGGAACTATCTGGTATCGGAAACCGTGTTCTTCTGGAACATTTGGGCATCAAGACGGTGGTGGACCTTCCTGGAGTTGGTGAAAATCTACAGGTTATATCTCACACTGCAGGCCTGGGATACGGGCTAACCACCGTGGTATTCTTCCATGTAGGATCAGACATACACGCTGTCTGATGTGGTGCTCAAACCGGGTTCTTTAACTCTAGGTGCGGATTGTTGCTTGTCTCTCACAAACGGTATTGAAAGATGTGGTATTCTCAGATCATATGCGATTCAACTTGACATTTCTACAAAGACAGCAAGATCAGTTGTAGGTTCTTTATCCTCTTTATATACAGTTGTTAAAAATAGTACAGCGATGCCGACCGTACCGGCGCTCTCACCTACGACACCGCTGTAACGGGAAGCACTCCTATGAAGTCCTTCCTCTCCGACGCGGACCTCTCCGTCCTTTCTTCAACCATGCCCTCTACGACAAACCCCTCTCTGTCACCCTTGCAAAAGATTCAGTTCAACCTGTTGCACTCGTTCTTTCGCGAGGGCAAGATTGGTTGGGCGGAGTTCTTGATGTATGCAGGTGGCGGGGCTGCATCCATCCCGGAGCCAGACACGCCTTACAACACGCCGATCGTCTTCCACTTGGTATGTCTCTAGCCCTCCAGATTTAAAACCATCACTTACGGTGTGTGGATCATGAAGTACCCTTTTGCTCGTGGTTCAGTGGTAAGCCTTGCCCGCAGTACCCGACCTTGTGCCCTATCAGTAACTTCCCATTCTGTAGCACGTAAACACGAAGGATCCGCTCGCATCACCCGTCATCGACCCACAGTATTTCTCCCATGACTTTGGTAAGAATACATGCCTCGGTCTACAGCGAAGTCGCACCTAGTACTGACACTGGCCTGGATAGACGTCACTATGCACGCCCTCTCGACCGCCTGGCTCCGCACTTGGATGCAGACAGCTCCCATGGCGGCGCTAGTCGACCGTATCAACGCGCCAAGTGAGACCGACGTGAAGACCCCCACTGAATGGGAGCACTACGTTCGCGGTAATGCAATCGTGAGCACACTCTTCCCCTTGTGTCCCCGCCGTCCCCGCGCCCCACTCACACGCTTCGACTCGGTGTATTGGCGGCTGGAAACAGACGACATTCCATCCTCTAGGTATGTCGGAACCACGTCGGGCCCCCCATCGTCATTGCGATTAGAATGCCTACTAGCCTCCCGCCTTTTTTTCTTCTCGACTGCGTTCATTGAACTCGTATAGGTACCGCCGCGCTAGCCCCGGAACGCCTTCGAGGTAAGGATGGGAGCGTCAGTCATTAACACAGTGGATCCATATCTCACGAGTGACCCCAGGCGTAGTCGGACCTGATTTCAGAGTTCATCGCACGGTCAACCTTCGCGTGGTTAGTACACATTTCTTCTGCCCCGACCGCCCCGACCGCCAGGCTTCAGTGATTCAATACTTGACACCGGTGCTCACACACATACATCCAGGTGGACGCTAGCGTGATTCCGCTCACATTCTCGGTCGCACCCCTCGCTACCGTGTACGCCATTGCTGAGAAGGTACGGTTCTTCGTCTATATTCGCAAGTTCGAACGGAAGGGCGCTCGGCGGTGGCGGGGAAGTACTGGTAGAAGTTAACAGGGCTGTTCGTTTATCCAGGCAGCCGACGAGATCAAGGCAACCCAAACGTTCCGGAGCGAAGATGGGCAGGTGGTGTTCGATGTCGACAGGTTGTTCGACTAGACTCCTGCTACGCACTCGGAAGCTGTTGAACGAAGGATGTAGGGAACAGAGGGGATCAAAACCACCTGGTATGGTATTAGGCTCGACGACCGTATACATATGCATGGTATTTGAAGCATGAAGACACCGCGCACACTCCCGTATCCTCAGTCGATGAGGTATTTCCGTTTGAAGAATGCGCGGAGGTGGAAAATCTGCCACACGCCCAGGCCGACGAGGGATAGAATGGTGAACCATGCGAAGTTCTGCACGCGTGTCTGGGTGGACACTATGCGATGCAACGTCAGTCTTAAGAGATAGAGAAACAGAGGAAAGGGATACCACGCACTATTGGTGTCCTGAAATCGTTCCTCCCGCTTTTTGAGGTATGAGAGCTCGTCCACAATCTCTTTGACAATGCCCTCGAGCTTGCGCATTTCTGTCTCCAACCCGGACAGCGATTCCTGGTTGGCAATGGCGCTACGGGCGGAGACGAGGGGGTAAGAACGACACGTCAGCGGGACTAAGGAAGAGAGAAGACGCACTTGTAGTCGACGGCGTCTGCGCCGATGTCCACGTCAAGGTCGATAATTCGCGCACTCGTCTTCGCCTGTCCTGAAGGTACGTCTACGTGTCCCGTGCCGCAACGCCACAACAGCAGCAGGTCATGCCGTCAGTCACAACTGGTTCATTACGACAAAACGCCCGGCCAAACGCACCGTTGTCCAGGAAGTTCTTAAAGCACACTCCAACCTCTCCCTCCGAGTGCGCGGTGACCGCCAACCGCGTCTCGCCCTTGATGTTCTTCTTTCTCAGGTAGACGTTCTTCTCCGGGCTCGAGTCGATGATCTCTATATCGACGCGCTGGCCGTTTCCGGGGCCTACGTTGGCGGTGACGATGACAAGCGCTCCTGGGTGTGCAGCATTCCAGATGCATTTAGATGGAGGGTAACGGTATGCCGGGAGATTGAACTTGATGGCGCGGGTAGAGGGCGGTAGGAGGACGAGAAGGAGGAAGTAGGGAAGTGCAGCCAGAAAGGAGAATTTGAAGGGCCACATGGTGGAGACGGAGTGAAATTGGGCGTCGTAAAAGGCCTGTAAAGGCCGTCGTTGGCGTCGAGGAGAAACTTCAGACGCAGGGGATCTGTACCCTTGACCGGGATGAGGGAAAGAATGCAAACGGCGCGGCGTTCCACTGAACACCACCGCCCACGCGTCGAAGTAGGGTTAGGGTTAAATCACTCATTGTAACCTCCGAACCGGCATCCCACACAGGCGAAACAGCACACAGCGTTCACTTTCGAGTTCTACGCAACAGCCTCCGAAAAGATATACGACTGTCTGCGCATTGGAAGTGATACAAATATCATAAGAATAGCCTGACGAGTAACTATTAATACACTCAAAGGTCAACAGCCCCTCTGTAACCTGCTACACTGTTGTACACAATCGTGGAGAGGGAGTCCACAACAGATACATATCCAACGAAGAAATGACGGTAGCCTGTGAGAACCTAACAGGGAAGCGGACTAAATCAAGAATCAAAGATCCATCCCCGTCCAGATCGTCTTAGATGACCGTTGCGTGCGCATGTTCTCGGTCGTGAGAACGGATGTACGGGTGGCGGGGTACACAGCAGGAGGCTCTGAAATGGCCCATGATGTCCCCCTGTCTGTCCTCCCATAATGCAAGGACGGTGTGGGCCCACGGTTGAACATGATAGACGCCGTGTTGGTCAGAGTAGGTGCTACAAATTCCCGTCAGCATTGTGCACGAACGATACGCCAACGAGGCACGCACCAGCGGAGCTAGGAGACCACATCGAAATTCCGTCTCCATTTCCGCTGCAAGCCTTTGCGTCGTCGCCTCCAGCGCAGGATGAAGAAGAGCGCGATGCCGAGGAGGAGAAGGAACAGCACCGAGCCCAAGACGGAGCCTACGATGATCATGTTTTTCTCCGTCTTCGTCTTCGTCTTCGTCTCCGTCTTCGAAGATGGTTTGGGCGACTTCGGCGGTTTGGGCGGATACGACAAAGAAATATACGATAGAAAAAAATGGGGTGTTCATGCTAACGGGATTGCTGACGTTGCCAACGGTGATGACAAGGCTGTGCTCTTGGCTAGGAGTCTAGGGACATGTTCGTAAACAAGGGCTCGACGCTGGATTTGTCGGGTACTGGGCACGGCCGGAGTGTAAGGAGGGCCGCCGTCGATGGAAAAGCTGGCGAGAGGTTGGGTGCCATTGGGAACTAATCCGAATACGACGACAAATGAGCCTACAAGAAAAGGTCAGTGGGTGGGGGAAAGGTAGAATGAAACCGAGTGAACGCACTATTGAATGATAGCTGCACGGTCGAGCCCGGTAGTATTGCTGAAGGTGCAACGGATGTTGTTGTGTCTTGGACGTGATGTTCCAGCCGGCGGAATAAGTCAGTTGAGGATCCCCATTGTCAAGGCATAGTGTAAATTGACAGAGCGGTGGCACAGAAGGCGAGGGAGGAGGAGGAAGAGGAAGAGGAGGAGGAAGAGGAAGAAGAGGAAGAGGAGCCAGAATTTCCGCTATCTCGATCAGACCCCTTCTTCCCGTTCCCGGAAGTGCTCCCCGCAGAATTCCCACCCTGTGGCTGAGTGTCCCCCCCTGACCCTTTGCTGTCTGCAGAGTGCGAGTTGCTGCTGTCTGAACTTCCGTCACCGTCCTGAGAACTGTTGCTACTTACTGTTAGATGCGTCATCTTGAGACGTCTTCGGAGGACCAGAAACAGAGTGGCCATCTTTCTTCTGACCATCGTTATCGTCGTCTCTGACGTGCAGAGACACCAGACCGGATTCTCCTGCCGATGAGTGTCGCCCAGGTAGGGCCTGCGATGATGTGAAGCAAAAAGCGAAAAACGCCCCTTGGATTCGCAGATAAGCAACGGGTGGAAGGCAGGGTCGAGAAAACGTACCGAGGAACATCCACCAACGACAAACGAAACCACCAACTGCCGTGCGCGCCATCCAGGGCGGATCTGGGCAGATATCGTGCTCGACGATCGACCTAGAGACAGCGGAGGGTGTGAGAGGTGTAAACGCACTAGAGAAACGACTGATGCCTACGGACGGGTGCACGAACACGCTCGCGTGTGCAGAAGGAAGAAACGCTGGAGAGGACGGACGTCGGCGTGGAGAGAGCGCTTTTTCCGCACTCCGTGAGGGTAGGACGTATATTAAGTACCACCCCCCCTCCCCCTTCCTGAACATCAGTTGACCGAATCCTGTTCGACGGTACGTTTGTGCGGAAAGGTTCCCGATGATCAAAGAAGTCGGGCGGCTTTCCGGGTTACAGGGACCACTTCGGATGCTGAAAGGGCGACCGCCCAATGCTACGAGAGAATACGACTCGGTGTCATATGAGAAACGGGTGACGCTGTCGTGCATGGGAGGGTGGTGTCAATGGCTTGTTAGTTGCCACTGTGTTCCCATCCAAAACAGCCACAGAACGTATGATGGGCCCATCGCCGATGGCCAAACTTTGCGTCCAAGAGATCTCGACGAGCTTGACGACGCGTTTTCTGCCTCCTTCCGTTAATTATAGACGGTACTGGACACGCCTGGGAAAATACGGCTTGGTGAGTGCGAAAGCCAGGGACCGTGAGGCGGAACGTACTGTAGAGAGGAATGACGAACCGTAACAGCGGATCCTGTCGTCTTGACTCTCAACGTGTTCGTCAAAGTTGCCCCATGAATTGCGGCGCGAACAGAGCTTGGTCCTGGGGACCATCGGCCAATGGCAATACACTGGTGATAGCACTAGCAGTGACATGTAATGGCTGGGTATTCGCGCAATGCAACTTGCCGGTTCGTGATCGGAAGTCTTACAAAGGTTGGGGGGAGGAGGGAGAAGGGAGAAGGGAGGAGACCGAATGGGGTTCTGATAAGTAGAGAAAGCCCTCGAATACGAGCAAAGTTGGTGAGCTGCACTCCGTTTAGTTTGCCAAGTACAAAGCTGAGGGCATCTCGGAGTTGGCGATGTCACGTGCATCACCCCGAAGAATATCCCCTTCCTCGACGTTCATCGTGTGTTTTCATACGTTTTCACCTGTTCACCGACGATCGCCGTGCACAATGGCCAACCTCGATCTCCGCCACATTGCAGCGCCCATGATCAACCAGTCCGATCTCCCCTTCCGCGCCCTCGCACACGCGCACGGCGCGACCCTCTCCTTCACCCAAATGCTGCACCCCGCCCAACTCCTCGCCGACCGCGACTACCTCGCCTTCCACCGACGCAACCTCGAGCTCGGCAAGGCCGCGGACCTCGATGGACGCGTGGTCGTTCAGCTCTGCGGCAACGACCCCGAGGCGGTGGTACGCGGCGCGAGGACCGTGGTGGACGTGTGCGACGGGATAGGTGCGTTCGAGCGCACGGCCCTTTACGTCCGCTCACGAGGCCCTTTCAAAAGTATCCAGACCTTAACCTCGGATGCCCGCAGGAGGTCGCCCGTGAAGGGCATTTCGGCGCATATCTGTTGCACCCGAAGGACTGGCCGCTGGTGGAGAGCATGGGTACGTCCTCGTTCCGCCTTGCCTTCCACCTTCCGTGTGCGAACAAAAGTGACGAGCGAGGCCCGGGGCAGTCTCCTCCCTCGCCAAGAGCTTACCCGTACCCGTCTCCGCGAAACTGCGGCTGTGCTCCCCGTCCTCCGCAACACTTACCCTCGCGCAAAAGTTGGAAGCAGCCGGTGCAAGCTTCGTCACACTGCACGCCCGGCATGCGTCCGCGCGCCGACGACGGCAAGGCCCCGCCGACCTTTCTGTGGTCAAAGCGCTCGTGGAAGGGCTCTCGGTGCCCGTCGTCAGCAATGGAAATGTGCGGACCTGGGCGGACGTCGAAGAGAACCTGGGGTATACCGGAGCGGAAGGAGTCATGGTCGGCGAGACGCTTCTCGGGAACCCACTAGTACGTTTCTCTCTATCTTCGACGACGTTTCTGATGCATGTCTCTTGGCAGTCTCTTTGAGGACAAGCTCCCCGATCCCATACGTATCTCCCTCGAATACCTCGCTCTATGCCGAGCGTACCCCGGCACGGCCTCGATCGTGACGATACAGACACACGTCCGGCACTTTCATTCGCCTTCCAATGGTGAGCTGCCGCCTTCATGAGAAGCTTCACCATCCGTGTCCTGACGTTTCATCCAGCGAACGGCGTCCATGGTTCCACAAGTTTCGTTCCGCCCTTGCGCAGTGCGCGTCCATCGATGATATCGAGGCCCTACTGAAAGGCAGGGTACGACGATGGCAGCGGTGAGGCTTCGGAAGGACTGAAGGTCGAGCTCGGTGCAGAGGATGGAGAGGGAGAGGCCGCAGACGACGATACACTCGATGACCTTGACCTCAGTCTGGACGACCACATCGTCGAATAAATGCACGACTTTACACCACCCGGTCATGGCCAGTATTGAACACGTCCATCCAGAGCGATCGGTGATTTCATGACATTATGGCAACGTGCAAGAAGTTTAATCGTTACAATACACATACATCCCAGGACTCTAAAGCACGCTCTGACGTCGACCAACAAAGGAAATCCGTTCAAAAGCAGTCTATCCACAGAACCCGAACCCGGGACACCCGATATCCGTCCCGAACACCGTCCCGTCCACATCGCACACAGCCAACAGCGCGCCGAACACGCCGCCGAGGCCCTCGCCCGCCAGCAGCCCGGCGGACACGGGGAACATGTACATGTCGAACGACGCCGGGTTGCGGCGCGCCCAGAAGTAGTTGAACGTCGCGCCGGCGGCCATCGCGATCGGGTAGTACACCTGCGGGACGACGAAGGCGAGGCCGACGGCGTTCCAGTTGGGCACCCAGTGCCAGTACTTCTTCGGGATGTAGTACTGCTTCACGAGCACGCTGATGACGGAGAAGATACCGAGCGCGATCGCGGTGTAGCCGGAGGACGACGGGATCGCTACGTTCATACAGTGCGCTTTAGTGAAGAGGGCAAGTCAGGACGAAGGCAGGTCACGTACGGAGTTTCGGGCTCGACACAGCGACGGCAACGGCGGCCCACGCGGCGACGGACGGCGCCGCATACGTGCACTCGCCCGACTCGGGAGGGTAGAGGATGCACGGGGTGGCGGATGTGAACAGGACGAAAAGGCCGACGGTGAGGAAGACGGCGACGACGGCGCCGACGATCTGTGCGACGAATTGGTTGCGCGGCTTCGCGCGGAGGAGGTAGCCCGTCTTGAGATCGCCCGTCATGTCCACGGCTTGCGCGGCGGCGCCAGCCGCGACGGTGCCGGCGACGAGGTTGAGGCGCTGGGCACTGGTGACCTCGATGCCTTGGCCCTTTCCGATGCCGCCGAACACGAGCTGGGAGACCTTGGCGACGGTGGAGATAGGGTTGACGTCGGTGTACCCGGACGACTGCACGCCGATGAAGGAGAACAGGAAGGAGAGGATGAGCGCGAGGATGCCTTCGCCGACGTTGAGGTGGAACTGCGTCGCGAGGAGGGCGACGGACATGATCGTGGCGAGGAAGAGGCCGCCTGTCCACGCCCAGGTCGGGATGCGGTGCGCGGGGTCCGACTCGTCCTCGTCCTCTTCGTCGTCCTCGGTGGAGAACCAGTTGCGGGGATCGCGCGAAGGCTTGAACTGGACCGATTTGGCGATGGCCCAGAGCGGGGGTCCGGCGTTCACGGCGACGTCTGCGGCGGAGTAGACCAGCATCATGAAGACACCGGGCCAGAGGAGCCAGTAGCGCGGAGAAGGGTTCGCGACGAAGACCTCAGGGTCGTCAAACGACATCGCCTGGTAGGACACCAGCGGGAACTCGTCACTTATGGAACGGCCGACGGCACGCCCAGTCGAGATGAGCGAGGGTGCAACTATGCGTTGCACTGATCAGAAAAGTGAGAGCTGGCGGAGGACGAGGTGAACTCACTGATGCCCCACGCCAAGACTGCACCGCCGAGGAACGACCAGGAGGCATTCATTCCAGAGAGCTGACCCGCTCCGAAGAAGGCGGGGGTGACTGTGCGCCATGGTCAGACCATCAGACAGGAAAATATTAAAAAAGATCGCATACATTCGATGAACCAGCCATAGTTCTCCATCTTGATCATGCTGGTGAACCCGATGCGGTAAAGCGTCCATCCGATATGCCAGTCCCAGACGACTCCGGGCGCATACAGTGACACGATCTTGAGAGCGAAAGCGGCCGCGAAAGTGATGATAAGACCGAGTGTCTTCTTGCGTGCCGTGGCGGCACCGTGACGGCTGTTGTGAAGCGCGCGGATGGTGTACGCGGTCGCGGCGGGGGTGGGGAACGTCAACTTCTGGCGCACGATGAAATGCTTGCGCAGGGGGATGACGAAGAAGACTCCGAAGAAGCCAGAGGCGACGGTGAGCGCAATAAGCCGCCCGAAATCTTGCTGAGGTTTCTCGGAAAGAAGATGCAACCGATACATCGCGGGGACGGCGGACACCATGAGAATGCCCAAGCCGCCGGAGGCCGTTGCTGCCGTTTGAACCGTGCAGTTTTCCTTGGGACCAAACGAGCCACCGAACCAGCGACCGAGGAGGCCGGATTCGGGGATGGCGCGGGAGATGGGTTTGAGGATCGCGAAACCGAAGATGGCGCCGAAGAGTTGGGGGCCGAAGGTGAACCCTGTCTTGAGGCCGAGGTAGATGTTGGACGCACCTACGACGGCGCCGAGGATGCAGCCGACGAAGAGGGCGCGGAATGTGAGCTGATGATCTTCGTGCTCTTCATCGGGGTCGATGGGGAAGGGCCGTGTGCTGGAGGCAATATGAGAACGTGGGCTGGGACAAGCAACAAAAGAGCGACGCACACGTCGAAGGCCGCAAAGGTCTCTGGCTCGGGTTTCCCGGGGTCTTCGTGGTCGAAGGCGCGCTTCTCGTCGGTGAGAGAGGAGGGACTTGAGCCTGGTGTGGGCCTGCGGTTGACAACGGGGACGTCGTCGACGAGAGCGGAGGACATGGCGACCGCTACTGGTGAACCGAACCCGTGGGGGAATGCACAAACGCGAGGATGAGCGCGGGTAGGGGAAATTTGGACCGGTGATGGATGCTGTTTTATATGGGCAGCAGGACGGGGGTCTGTTGAGTCAACCCCGCCTGGGCGCCATGAAGTGCAAGTGCGCACATGGTCAACGTCGCCCTGAGTGACTGGTCCATCAATTCAAGAATTGGGCCCCCAGGACAACCCCAGGATGGCCGATTCGTATTGCTGCACTGATACATCTCCACCTCAATACCTAAGTAATATCTCTCTGATGAGGACATATATGCACCTCAGACGCATGTTCGAAACTCACCGGTCACCACTTGAGATCATATCTGCTTGCATGACCTGGGAGCCGAAACTCTTGGCGAGCCATTGTTGTTGACGCGCCTACCTGCGTTTACACACGCAATTTGGGGTGGACAGATGGGAGGAGAAACGCATGGTGGATGGCGCGGTGGATTGGGACATGGAACAAGTCACAAAGCTGCTAGTGAACTTGGGAGGCTTGGGTCTTAGGAAATTTGAGAAGAGCGCGTGGTCGGCGGGGGACGAAGCCGCGTTCACGTCGTGTGCTGTCGTGTGGTGGTGAAAGCGCGAGGATGCCAGAGGATGCCGGGCGGGTGTTTCGCTTGGCGTCGGACAGGAACGCAATTATGTACGTTCCTGACGTAGGGAAGCACTGCCCAAGGCAAGGCAAGGCAAGGCACCCAGGTTGAGGCGTTGAGGTTCCGGACGATGTCGTGCGCACTCCTCTAAATCTCGACAGTCCGACAAGGAGCTGCAGGGAGCTGCACACACCTCCAAAGCAAAACCCTGCCCTTACCTCACTGTACTCGACTTCTCATTCCCCCTACCGGCAACGTCACCGCCGGTGTGCCCCCATTGCGATGTGGGCTACGACGTCCTGATAGGCTACCGAGTTGGACACGCGAACTGGACGCACCACCATGAGGCTGAGTGGCAACAGGTCGCGACGGCTTTCCTTCAATTCGATCTGGAACGCACGAGGTCGTTCGATTCGTCTGGGATTCTGAGCATGCAATTGCGGGCAAGTATGCGACCTTGGGTTTTGCTAAGTTAGCAGCAGCTCGCGTCTACATTAGCTTGTCCGCTTGGTAGTTTTCCGAGGAACAAGCTATCGAGCAGCGCGTTATGGCGCCGGGCCCTCAAGTGATTGCGTCGAGGCGGGTCCTTGGTTCTGACTTTCATCGTCTGTGCTTCTTTGCTGTGGCCAACGATCCTACTTCGGTCACCTCGGTGTCATCCACTGCTCAGCTTGAGATGGATGCCAAGAGCGCCATCGCTCATCAGCATTCCTGCTGTGACGACCTGGTCTAGGCGACTGCATCCCGGACGGTGAAGCTGGCTGTTAGCGCTCTCCTGGACGCGAATCCTCGTGCGGTGGGCCTGCGAGTAAGGTAGGACAAGGTGTGTTCCGTGCACGCAAGCACGTCGATAGGCTGACACTGCGCTACAGTCCTGCTGTCGCGACACCCCCGGGACTGCCCGTACCGACTGCCGTCCTGATATCGATCCTGTCTGCGACGAGAGCTGTTGTGAAGGCGTTAGAGAGACTGATGACTGTGGAGAGGGTAAACGAAATTCAAAATCGTCAGTTGCATGCATGTTGTAAACGCGTGTTTCCACGTATGAGTTGTGGTGCTCGTCGATTTCCTGACAGTAGGTAAATATAAAGACTGGCCCCCCTCGGGATAATGAAAGCGCGTCATAATGTCGTACGGTTTGAAGTGTGGCACCCAATCTCGTAAATAAAGAGGTAAGTAATCCAGGGGACCTCTCCATGGTATCGACTCGAGGCAGATTGAGTTTACGCGGAGTTTTCCGTATTCCCAGAATAACTGTTAGTTTTATGTTCGCAATACATCCGGTGGAACGTCACACCTCTCGGATGCGCAGTTGGTAGCTTGATCATCGGCGAGACTAAAGGAACCTTGTTGATGAAGCTGGAAGTCAGAGGCTGACCTGCGGAAGGATTGCGGCAGCTAATTCAGACGAAGGTGAGTTGGAGGGAAAGACAGGTGCACTTACTCTGGATCGAGCACATCTTTGACGCCTTCAGCCCACAGACCAATACATTTATCCCGCCATCTGTCGCCTAGGTCTTCCGCCTCGGTTCCAACCAATAGATTTCCCGCCGCATCTGACCGCCAGAGGGGAAATTTAGTGCCAGTGCGCTTGGGTTGTTCGAGGATCCCGTGGGCGACAGCCGAGCCATGGGATCATGCAGACCACAAACTCGCTTGAACATCAATAAGGAACGCCACGAGCATCTCTGCAGAATGAATGTCTCTTAGATCGAAAACCCCTTCCCTTTCTCTGCTGCTAGCACTGCTGGGTGCTGCGTATGCTACGCGGGGTAGGGGCTGAAAAGCAAGATGGCCGCCAATGAGTAAACACCGGGACTCTGAACGCACAATGCAGTGACGCACGACGGAGTGTTGCTTTATCTGGACGGAATCGAACACGACTTGAACGGTAGTCTCAAAGGTATCGAATGCGAGTCCCACCATGGGTTGCATGACACCCCCAACGCGTCTTTGATGTAAGGCGCTGGCGACCGCGTCGAATATGTTTTCACTATCCGCCATGCAAAAGAGACACAGAAGTGGCGCCGAAAGGTCACCTGGTTTGGATAACATATTGAACTTCCAGTGCATAGCCATCGCGCCGCGAATGCGACTCTGTAACTTGCGGTTGCATCGTTTGAAAAATTTCCGAGGCTATACCAGGCCATTCCGACACCGCGCGCCTGCGAGGGACCGGAAGTTTGCAACGAGTGGTCCTGATATCGAGCCACCGTCATATTCTTCAGGCAGCAGATCTGAAGCAGAGTTAGATGACGGACTAGAGGGAATGTCTAGGGAAGGAATTTTTGACATGAGTGAGAGCAGGAGAAGTGCAGCTGTAAAGGCTGTCGGAAGGCATCGTGCAAGAGGATTGACGTGGGCCAAGGGATGCGCTGGGACAACGAACTGGGCAGTCTCCCTGAGGAATTGAATATCAGTGATCACGAGCGGTACGTTTTTGAAGGCGTTCGTCCACCATATCTTGAGGTGCGGCATGCTTGACAGAAATGTGTGGCGAACGAGTAAGACGAGAAAGCACGTCTTCGGGTTCAGAGGAATTCCGAGATTATGCTCGCGACGCAGCGCTGCTCGTAAACGAGAGACACTAAATCGAGCGCTGTCACGATGTTCTTCAGATGTAGTCTGAGATCCCTGTCGTGAGCATTAGAGAAAGTAGGCGCTAAGGCGCAGAAATACGAAAGCCCCTCGTACCTCAGACAAGCCAGTCAATTTGGGGAGAGCGCTTGCGATCTTGGACAAAACGGATGGCCACTGGAGTGAAGAGCCGTTGCCGAGTGTAACAGCATGCTCAATGACCTTCGGGGACGATGTGAAGAGCATTGAGGCCCAAGGATGTGTCGTCGCTCGTGCAAGTTGATGGAAGGTCCGGAAACGATCTGGCACGCCGTGACATAACAGGCATTGTCCGGGACTGAATGTTTGAATACAGAGCATGTTGTCCTGTATGTGAGAACAAGGAACAGGCAGCTACGCAGAGCGGACACCGGGTCAAATATCCTACCAACATTCCTGGCCGTGACACCAGGAGACGTGTCGTATGGCCAGAGTATGCATAGCGCCGCGAGTGTTGCTCAACAGTGTGTATTCCTCCTAGGATATGAGCATCGTACAGTCCCGAGCCCGAGCTAAACCTACCAACAACCGCTAGAAAGAAAAGGACGACCCGTGGATATAGCAAAAGGACGGCCTCGAGAAAAGCTGTGCTGCATCGTACACATACTGCCTCTGCCAACCTTCACCCCAACCGACATAGCCTGACAAGATGCTATCACTCCGCGCTCTCCATGGCGCGTCCCACGACCTCCCCGACCCAGCTCTCGAACGCATGCTGGTCCATCGTGCCATGCTCGTCGAAGAATGTGGTGTAGGACCGGTTCTCCGCTGCTGAGCTGCGTCCAAGGAGGGATTTGCCGCCGTTGGAGGAGCGGACGAAGGAGAGGGAGAGAGCATAGGAGGGAGGCTTTTGTGGGGTGGAGGGTATTGTGCGGGAGGAGATGGTTACGCGCTCGGTCACGATCTGAATAACATTACCCGTTAGAGACTGAAGGATGCGCCAGGGAGGATAATGACGTACTCGTTTGTCGAATGTCTTGCGCTTACCCACGAAGACTACGTCGCCCTCGATGAAGTACGCATATAACGTTTGCAGTGTGGTGAGGAGAAGATACCTACGAGACTGAGGATGAGCAAATATGGAGGCAAGAAGGTAAGAGAGGTGAACGCACAGAATGAGTCCTACCCAGACCACGGGTTTCGACTGCTCGAACTCGACGCGGTAGCCATAGAACGCCGTTCCTGCCGCGATGAAGACGCCTGCCCAGCCCAGCGCAAGGCGCACGTCTGTGTGGAGGTAAATTTGTTTGAAAAGGTCGGGCCGTGAGAGGAACTGCGTGGGTGCATGCCACCGCAAGCAACTCAGTGGACCTGGAAAAATGGGTGATGCGAGATGGAGAACGCACGCGTTTGAGGGCATCATCGCAGGCGGTCTTGAGCTCGGATGCGGAGGCATTGTTGACCTTGACATCGTCGCGGTCCTCGTCCGCGGAAGGTGCTATGGGTAAGATAGGACGCGTGTCTGTGGGTGGTGGTGGAGGTGCAGATTTGGAAGACGAATTTGTCGGTGCCGAGTCGGAGATGGTGGTGGGTTCCGGCGAGGCGACAGTGTTGGAAACCTTCTTTCGTGCCATTATGTTGTTCTGTGAGGGGCGGCAAAAGCGCAGAGAACAGAAAGAGGGGAGGTGAAGGCGACGGTGAAGGCGAGCGGAGGACAGAAAACGACGAGGTGGTTGGAGGCACGCGACAGCTCTGACGACACGTGTCCGTAGCTCGGTTCGGTAATTCGGTTCAGCTTGGGTTCGCGACTGGCGACGCAGATTGGAATGTCAATCGATCCCCTCTCTGCTCTCGACACCCATGGTCATCCGTCGGGACGCGATCTGTGCGTATGGCCACCGCTCTCGACGTAGGCGTCGATACTCTCCCTCAAGTCCCCGGAGCTCAGGTCTCAGACGCTAACCCAGATGATGGATAGCAAACCTTGAAGCAGTGAAGCGGCATCCTCGGCAGTTCGTGAGGTTGATCGCGACCTGCAGGTGGGACGAGATTGTTGCTTTAAACTGCAGAGCGAAGAATGATACGGTTGTGAAATGGAAGAGAATTCCTCAGCCTTCATTCCCAAGGGTTTGATCGCGAGGAGTTCAGCTTTATCAGCGCGCCCTCTGTACGTCGCCCTTCGATACTTATATCCATATCCATCTATCTCTTTCGCGTCACCACCTCCCATTTCCTCACTCCAGCCTGTTTTCTGAAATGTGGCCGTTTACTACAGATGCATTCCCAGAGCTGGACCCGTCTGACGTCGGTGTCGCCACACCCGTATCTCCCGACGATTCTCCAGAAGCGTACACCTACGACTACATTGTCGTCGGAGGTCAGCTCAACCCGCTATTTCCTCCACCTTTCTCTTAAGATGACCTCATTTTAGGAGGCACCGCGGGATGCGTCCTCGCCTCTCGCCTGAGCGAAGACCCTGACATCTCCGTTCTGCTCATCGAACGCGGGGATGTGGCGGACACTTGGATGTCCAGAGTTCCTCTCTTGTCTGGAAATCTCTTCCGCAAGGACACCCAAGCCGCTCGCTGGTTCGCACAGCCGATGCGAGAAGCTGACGACCGTTCCCTCGAAGTCGTTCGTGGTGAAGGCTTAGGTGGCGCCTCTCGGATCAATGGAATGGTGTACACACGAGGTCTGTACCAGCTATGCGCTCTCGGCTCCGCTTGATTATGGCCTGGTCTGACTTGGTGCTCTTTAGGTTCTCCGGGAGATTACAACGGTTGGAAGGCTGCGGGAAACAAAGGATGGGGGTATAGTGACCTTGAACCGTACTTCGTCAAATCGGAAACATGCCTTAGTCAGCCTTCGTCCAGTTTCCGGGGAAGCAAAGGTGAGATGTCGACGTCTTCCCGTTAATCCGGTCGCTGACGCTGGACCGTCAAGGTCCATGGATCAACCAGACATTCTTCGAGACAACCTACAACATCATGTCTCAGTGCGTCTTCGTTTTTGTACATCTTCGCGACCTTGATCTGACTTACATGCCTATAGTCTCAAGCGCGCGACGGCCGCTGTCGGGATAGCCGAGGTCTCAGACGTTAACTCTCCCCACGCACCAGCAGCAGGGTATGCGACTCTCGACATATGCATGGACAAGAGCATGCGCCGTGTCAGCACGTACACCGCCTTCCTTCCCCCCAAGCTTACGCAAGTGCGAAAGGAACGTCTCAAAATCTGTACCAACACTATCGTCACTCGCATCGAGTTCTCCACCGGTGACAGCATCCGTGCCACGGGCGTGCACTTCGAAGCCCTCGATCCTAGGTATGCCTCCCAGAAGTACTTTGCGAAGGCTCGACGAGAAATCGTGATATGCTCTGGAGCTCTCGGGTCACCTCAGGTCCTACTGCTGAGGTACGTCATGGTCCAGTCATTGTCAAGGATATCATACTCACATGTACTCATGTATCAGCGGTATCGGTCCCAAAGAACACCTTGAGGCAAAAGGAATACCAGTCGTCCGGGACATGCCTGGAGTTGGCAGCAACATGGTATATCGCTCCTCTCTCTCTCTCCGTTCAATTACTTATCTTCCCTATAGCAAGACCACGTTGGGCTTCCGGTCATGTATGAAGTTCCCTTGAACGATTCTCTCCACGAAATGCAGTCCAACCCCCTCAAAGCTGTCAAGGAGCTCGTCAGGTACCTTGTCACCGGCCGTGGAACCTTCTCGCAGCCATTCATGCAGACGTCGATCTTCGTCCCCACCCGGCTGCTGAACGCCAATTCAGAGATCACGACCCACGACCGACGCGAGTTGGACGCGTCCTCCGCGGACCATCGCCCCGACATCGAGATAATGCCAATCGCCAACAACTGCGCGGACGTCGTCATCGACGGCAAGGGCATCTTCTCCTTCCTCACTGCCCTCATCCGCCCCAAGTCGTGCGGTTCCGTCCGTCTCGCGTCCAGAAATCCTCGCGCGCGTCCGGAGGTCGACCTGGGCTTTTTCACGAACGCGGAGGACTACGAAGTCATGCGCAAGGGCGTGCGGCTCGCGCTCCGCCTCGCCGAGGAAATTCGCAGGCAGGGGTATCCGCTCAAGAATCTGCAGGTGCCGGAGAAGGAGAACGACGGGGACGTGGACAGGTTCATACGGAAGTGTCTCCGCACGTCGTACCACTACTCGTCTACTTGTCGTATGGGTCCAGAGTCGGACTCGGCGCGCCCGGGCGTGGTTGATGCGGAGCTGAGGGTGCATGGGATACGCGGTCTTCGGGTGTGCGACACTTCCATCTTCCCGGACATGATTGCGACACATACCATGGCGCCGGCGGTCGTGGTGGCGGAGAAGTGTGCGGACATGATGAAGGCTGCTCGGAAGTAGGCGCTGAAACTTTACAGGTTGTTTCTCATTTGTGGGTTTTTCGGAAAGTACTGCATCACATACAACCCTACTTACACGATTGCATCTACTGCTGGGGTAAAGTGTGAAAGTGAGTAGTACAGCCTGCTGAGGCTCGGGGAAGTCAGGACTTCAGTATCCCAGTTAGTCTGAATCTGTACAACAGACAATTTATTATCGGCCTATCCCTCCAAGTTCTTACGAACTTCAACGAATGCCTCGTCCACTGCTTCGTCCAACCTGCAACGCACCTAGATGTACCTCGGAAGAAGTGTCCAGTAAGATAACTCGAGATCACTGACGATGGCGCGCAAAGTCGAAATACGCATAGTCGGCGGACTCGGGACCCGCCTGGACCGCGGACCTCGTCGTCTTCCACCAGACACCACGGGCCTCAAGCCATCCAGCTTCCAGCTCTAGCCGCTCCGGCCTACTACTATAGCTTCCTCGACGGTCACCATCATCATCCAGCTCTGCTCAGTGTCCAACGATACGCAGTTCAACGTTCAACTCCCACCGGAGCTCCGACGACACATCACGTTCCCACTCAGCCTCACTCAGCTCCCACCCAAATCCCACCCCCGAGCACTCGATTCACACCATCGACGTTCACCCATCCATCCAAACCCCTTCACCCCAAGTCTTCAACCTCGATGTCCGTATCCACGACCACCCCACGCGCCGTCGCCGTCCTCGGCGGCGGCCTCACCGGCCTCTCCGCCGCCTTCCACCTCGCGCGGCGCCACCCGGACGTCGAGGTGACGCTCTACGAGCGCTCGACGCGCTTCGGCGGCTGGCTGCGGAGCGAGCGGATCGAGGTGGAGGACGCGGACGGGAACCGGGCGAGCGTGTTGCTCGAGGGCGCGGCGAGGACCGTGCGTCCGAACGCGACGTCGGTGTTGGAGCTGGTGCGTTCTCTCCTCTTCCTCCTCCTCCCTCAGCGACGCCATGAGATACACGAACTAACGCTCCCGAATGGCCCAGATCCACCTGCTCGACCTCCGGTCCGAGGTCCTCATCACCCCGCGCTCCTCCCCCGCCGCCCGCGCCCGCTTCCTCGCCCTGCCCTCGACCCCGGGCCTGAGCGCGCTCCCGAGCACGCTCCTCTCGCTCCTCACCACGCCCCTCGGCCGGCTCATCCTCCGCGCGTCCCTCCGCGAGTGCGTCCGCCCGGCCAACCGCCCGCCGCGCGCGACGGACGAGGCCGTCGACGCCTTCCTCGCGCGCCGGTTCGGGCCCGAGTGCGCGCGCGTGCTCGGGAGCGCGCTCGTGCACGGGATCTACGGCGCGGACGCGCGCAGGCTGAGCGTGCGCGCGGCGTTCCCGGCGCTGTGGGCGGCGGAGGAGCGCGGGCGCGGGAGCGTGGTCTGGGGCGCGCTCGGGTGGCCGGCGTGGTGGGGCGCGCGCGCGCGGAAGGCGGAGGCGGAGCGGCGGGAGGCGGCGGAGGGGTGGGAGGTGGGCGAGGACGCGGGGTGGGAGGCCGCGCTGGCGGACGCGTCCGTGCTCTCGTTCACGGACGGGATGGGCACGCTCGTCGGCGCGCTCGTGCGCGCGCTGGCCGCGCTGCCGAACGTCGTGCTCAAGACGGGGACCGAGGTCGTCGCCCTCAGCCACGACGCCCGCGCCGTCCTCGTACGTTCTCTCCCCTTTCCTCCGCTCCGCGCGTCCCCCCCTCTCACGCGCTCTCGCCCCCAGATCCGCCCCGCGCACGGGCCCGCGGTGGCCTACGCCGCCGCCATCTCCGCCCTGCCCCTGCCCGCGCTCGCCGCGCTCCTCCCGGCGGACCAAGCCCTGCCCCACCTGACCCACAACCCGCTCACGAGCGTGACCTCGCTCAACCTCGTCTTCCCCATCGCGCGCCTCCCCGCGCCGCTGCACCAGCCCGGGTTCGGGTACCTCGTCCCGCGCGCGTTGACGGGGTACGGCGCCGGCGCGGGGACGGTGGGGATGCTCGGGGTCGTGTTCGACAGCGCGAGCCTCGCGGCGCAGGATCGCGCGCTTCCCGCCGTCGCCGTCACGGACGCGCCCGAGCCTCCGTTCTCCCCGCCCGGGCCCGCCCAGTTCGTCAAAGTCACGGCGATGGTCGGCGGCCCGCACCCCGCGCCCGCCGCGGACGCGTACGAGCGCGCGCTCGTCGCGGCCGTCGTGGGCGAGATGGCGGTGCAGCTCGGGCGCGCGCTCCCGGCGCCGGTCGCGTACAAGGTGCATCGGAACGCGCGGAGCATACCGACGTATTTGGTGGGGCATGTGGAGCGGATGGGGGAGATGCGGAGGGCGTTGGCGGGGGGCGCGGGGGAGAAGGGGGCGGGGAGCGGGGGGTGGGGCGGCCGGTTGAAGGTGGTCGGGGCGGGCGTGGATGGGGTGAGTGTGGGGGACTGTGTGAAGGCGGGGAGGCGGGCGGCGCGGGAGGTGGGGGGGCAGTGGTAGACGTGGGCCATGGGAGGGATGTGTGTTCGGTATGGTTTTGTGTCTGTGTTTCGGATCGGGTTGGCGGTGTACGGTATGTGGTTACTGGTAATCGAGGAATCTCTCCGCTCTCCGCTCTGCTCTCTGCGCACGGGGTTCGGGTCGGGTTGGGGTCTGCACGAAAGTTCGACATCGCACCGCGAACTCGTCTGAGTATGTTGCCACTGTGCCCTTCGCCTGGTTTCTCCCGCTGCGCGAGCCCCTCCTGACCCCACCTTATTCGACCCCCCCCCCCCCAAGATTCAGATCCACGCCCTTCACCCAATAACGTTATGTAACACCCACGCTCGCCCAAATCCCACTACTTATTATAATACCCAGTTCCAGGTTCCCCGACCCTACTAACTTGCATACATACATACTATACACACACACTGATCCACATCCGCAGCCCCTCGTCGCGCAGATCGACCGCTGTATCGGACACGGTCTGCGGTGGGATCCCCCTCAGAGCTGTGCTGGGCAGCACGAGGTTCGTCGCGGGTCCATGTGCGCCCGTTGCGATTGCGGGAGGTGGATGGATGGATGGATGGATGGATGGATGGCATTGCATTGTATTCAAGGCGCGAGGTCCGTTCCGCCGCCGAACCGCCTGTCGTTGGAGGGGAGTTGAAGGAGATACGGCACCCGAGCGGCCGTCGGACGGGTGGGGGAGACGGAGGTGTTTCTGATCATCGTCGCACGGGAGCGACGTGCTAGCAATTCAGTTCGGGCGGGCGGTCGACGCGCAGGCCCGTGGTGGTGCGGAATCTGCGGATGGGAGGAGCGATCGAGCTGGGCCAGGCCTCGGGAGCTTACGTTCAGGAGGCAGGAGTCGAGGACGTCCGTGTGCGGGTGAAAGGGGGTTGTGCGCGCGCGCGCGCGAAGGTGGAGAGGGGCGTGAGAGAGGGGACTTGGTCGGATGGGCCGGGCGGGGGTGTTCGCGGGTGTCGGATCGCCCGCCGGCGTGGCTTGGGGCATATGTACTGGCATGTATTGTATATGACGACGACGACGAACGACTGGACGCGTTGACATGTCGCTGGTTTGCGGAGGCAAGAGGGTCGCGAGGCGCGCTGGCCAGATTCCCTCGGAACGAGAGGGACAGGGCGCGCGCGCGCGGCGGTATGTACGTGTGTGCGCACAGAGCGTCGACGACGTGAACGCCGGGGGGGGGGTTGGGTTGGGTTGGGTTGAGGATAAAAGCACGGCATCGAAGGTTGGCACACACACAAAAGAAACGGCTAGAAGAACAGACGGGGGCGCGTGTTGGAGCGGCGAGGAGGGGAGAATGTACAGTCAAGCGGGGTACAGGAACGGAGCACGGAAGGGGGGGGGCGGTTTCCACGGCGTGATCGAGACGGACTATGGATGTGTGTGTGTGCGTATGTGCGTATGTGTGCAGAGACGGAGAGACAGAGAGCACGAAAGAGCACGAAAGGACGGACGGGAGGCGTGGGAGACGTACAATGGCCGGTGCTACATACAAGGAGGGGCGTAGTGTAAGCGAACGCGAACGCGGAGACGAGGAGACAAGGAGACAAGGAGACGGGACGAGGCGGGAGGCGGGAGGGCGGGAAGGGTAGCGATGTGCGGGCGCGTCGAGCGGGGTGCGTGGGGCCGGGACAAGGTATGGAAACGGGAGAACGGGGGGAGAACGGCGGGGGAGAGGCAAGGAGAGCGGAGCGAGCGCGAACGAGGTGAAGGGCAAGGGAGGGGGCGAAAGAGGCGGCGCAGGCGGTCAGTCGACCCCGCCGACCCCGCCCCAGAAATTCCTCCCGTCCATGTTTCCCTGCGCGTCTTTGGGCTCCCAGGGCACGCGCGCGAGCCCGAGCGCGTACTCGCCATCGTGCCCAAACGGCGGCGGTCGCTCCCTCTCCCTCGCCTTCGCCTTCGCCTTCTCCCCTTCCCCGTCCTCGTCCTCCGCCCCCGCTCCCGCCGTCGCCTTCGCCTTGCCCTTGTCGTCCCTCCCCTTCTCCTTCGCCGTGTCCGAGGACGGGGAAGGCGATCTAGGCGGGGGGTTGGTGCGCGCGCGCGAGGGCATCGCGATGAGCACCGCGACGTTCATCGTGGGTGCTTTCCGGCGCGGGTGCGGGTGCGGGTGCGGGTGCGGGTGCGGGTGCGGACTGGGCGGGGGACGGAGGGGCAGGGGTGGGGGAGGGTATTGGGGGGGTGGGGGGTGGGGCGGATATTGCGGGCGCGGGTGGGGCGGACGGACGGCGGACGGGGGTCTGGGGATCTCGTTGATGTTGCGGCCGCTGAAGAAGGCCTGGGACATGAGCGCGTGGGTGTCGACGATGAAGGGCTGGGGACGGGTCGAGGTCGAGGGAGGGGCGGGGAGGGGCGGGGAGGGGACGCGCGGGGGCGGGCGGGGGCGGTCTATCTCTATCCAGGCGGAGACGGGCTGTGTGGAGGGGGGGGGGGGGGGGGGTTAGTTCGGCGCGGGCGGGGGGGTGGGGGTGGGAAGGGGGGACGCACGCGGATGGAGTGCCAGGTGGTTGGGCGGGCGCGAAGACGGCGGTCGGGTGTGGGTGTGGACGGGGGACCGAGGTGGAGGTGCCAGAGTTTGGGGCGTTCGGGGAGTGTGCTGGGGGAGCGGCGGGAGCGGGGGAGGTGGGGCGGGGGCGGGGGGTGGGCGCGCAGGTAGAGCTGGCGGCGGGCGTAGCCGAAGGCGACGAGGAGGAGGAAGGCGCCGAGGAAGCCGAGGAGAATGCCGAGGGATTGGGCGCCGATGCCGCTGCTGCTGCTGTTGCCGCCGCCGCCGTTGTTGGTGTTGGTGTTGTTGGTGGTGGTGGTGGGGGGGGGAGGGAGCTGGGTGGGGCTGGGAAAGGGGGGGAAGGAGAGGGAGAAGGGGAAGGGGGAGGAGGCGGACATGGAGAGTGTATGCTATGGAGAGGGAGGAGGAGCACACCCCATCTGACGCTGTGAAGGGGAGAAGTGAGCGACTGGACGGGGGAGGGGGAAAGAGAAAGAGAAAGAGAAAAGAAAAGAGAAGGACGGGCGTTGATGGATGGTTATCAGCATGGGAGCGGACGGCGTCACGGGCGGCTGCTGCCCTTCTCTGCTCTCTGCTCTCTGCTCTCTGCGAGCGCGACTTGACTCGCCATCGACCTCGGTGCACGTGGGTGGGACCACTTCGACCGCCGGCGATCCCCACAGCCGACGAAGGAACGATCGCGGTTGGTGGGAAAGAACACTGACCGGGAGTGGGAGTGAGCGAGTGACCCGGGCGACGCGAGCTGCCTGTGCCAGCAGGCGACGGGCGACGGGCGAGAGGGAGGGAGGGGGTGCGAGTTCGCGGACGTCGAGGACGATCCTGGACGTACTTGTTATAAATATAAATAATGAGATGATGAGCACCATGAGCAGCGCCGGTTGCGAGCGTCTGCCGCCGGCCTCGGTCCCGTCTCTCCCGATCTTCCCCTTTCGGGACTCCACATTCCCACGCCCCCTCCAGTCCCCCCAGTCTCGCCAGAGTCTGCAGCCAGCGCACCTCCTCGCGCCATCGTCCCCAACCTCCTCCTCTTCGTCGCCCTCGCTCCTTCCAGTCTCCCATGGCCGACGCTGGTCAGCCTCTTTCTGTCCCTCTCTCTTCCTGTCCCTCCCAACTCACCCCCTCCAGGCTTCTTCAAAGGCACCTCCGCCGACCAGGACCGCAGGTTCTCCGACAAAGAGCGCAAGCTCCTCAAATCCATCAAGTTCCCCCCCGAGTTCGACAAAAAGGTGCGTTCGCCTCCCTTGCGTGCCTCCATCCTCCTTTTTTTCCCCCCCAAGCGAAAGCTGAACGTGGACGCAGGTCGACTTGCGCAAGGTCAACTTGGACGTCATCCGGCCCTGGGTCACCAAAAAAGTCGTCGAGCTCGTCGGGTTCGAGGACGAGTTCGTGGCCGAGTACGCCGTGAGCCTGCTCGAAGACGACTCCCAATCCGTACGCATCCTCCCTCCCTTCCCTTCCCTCCCTCCTCTCCCTCCCCTCATCCTCATCCCTCCCCTCATCCCCCATCCCCCCCAGCAGACCCCCGACCCCCGCAAAATGCAGATCAACCTCACCGGCTTCCTCACGACCTCCACCCCGAGCCTTCATGTCCGCGCTCTGGAGCCTGCTCCTCGAAGCCCAGGACTCCCCCGCCGGCATCCCGCGCACGTTCGTCGAGGAGAAAAAGGAGGAGATCCGCCGCGCGCGCGATCGACGAGCGCGATCGCCGCGTGCGCTTGGACGAGATACGCGAGCGGGAGCGCGGCGAGCGGGACGGAGGCGGAGGCGGAGGCGGGAGGGGACGGGGCAGAGGGGGCAGAGGAAGAGGCGGGGGCGGGGGCGGGAGGGGACGCGGAGGTCCCCCGGGACCGTACGACAGGATGGACCGCGACCGACAGAGAGACCGAGGATGGGGCGGTAGAGGTGGCGGGGTAAGCCTCTCCCTTTTCTCTCCTCCCCTTTCCTGAACTGACACCCCTCTCCCCATCCCCCAGCGACAGCCCTACCGCTCTCCCTCCCGCTCCCGCTCCCGCTCCCCCCCTCCCCGCCGACGCACCCGAACCCCCTCCAGCGCGCGCTCCTCCCGCTCCCCCACGCCCCGCCGCCGCTCCTCCCGCTCCCCCACGCCCCGCCGCCGCTCCTCTCCCGCCTACCGTCGTCCCTCTCCCCCCTCCCGCGCCTTATCCCGCTCCCGCTCCCCACGCCGCTCCCGCTCCCCGCTCCCCCGCCTCTCTCACTCCCCAGCACCCCCACCCCGCCGCTCCTCCCCCGCCTACCGCCGCTCTCGCTCCCCGCCTCCCCACCACCGCCGCCGCCGCCGCCGCTCCCCCTCGTACTCCCCCTACCCTCGCGATCGCGACAGGGACGGCCGACGCGCGCGCGCGCGCGACAGTCGCAGCCCGCCCCCGCGCCGGCGGCGGCTCAGCCGCAGTCCGATGCCCGTGAGCCCCGGCCCGGCGTCGCCTTCGCCCCCGCCCCCGGGCGATCGGCGGGAGGAGGCGGAGGGTCTCGGGGACGCCAGGAAAGGCAAGGGAAAGGAGAGGGAGAGGGAGAGGGACAGTCGCAGCCCGGAGGGGAGGCGCGGGGCGAATGGGTACGGGTATGGGAGTAGGCGCAGGAGCAGGAGTCGGAGCCGGAGCCGGAGCCGGGAGAGAGGAGGGAGGGGAAAGGAGAAGGAGAGGGAGAAGGAAAAGGGTGGGGAGTTGAAGATCAGAGGACAGGCGGCGCGGAGTCGGTGGGACGAGGGTCGGGTGCGTGCTTTCTTTCCCTTCGTCCGGATTCGAGCGTGAGGGGGACGCATCGCTGACCGCTACGCGTAGGGCGCGCGACAACAAGGCGACGCGATGGACGTGGACGTGGACGAGGACGTGCGCAGGGAGAGAGAGGGCGGCAAGGACAACGCAGGGGAGCGGGCGCAAGCGGCCTTGCTGGAGAAGAGGGAGAACGAGCTCAAGGAGAAGGCGCTGCGGAACAAGGTGGTGCGCACGCGCAAGGGGAGCGGCAGTGGCTAATGCGTTTCGGGGGTCTTTTTTTTTGGGGGGGGGGGGACGAAGCTTGGGACGCGCGGTGCGTGCGTGCAGACGCCTACGGTTCCGTGTCCCGTGTAAGCAATGGTCGTCGCGAGTAGATCGTAGATGGACCGGCGCGCGTCGTCGTGCAATAAAAGCGTGTACTTATGTGTGCGTATCTGTGTGTGTACGAACGTCGACGGCGTGGGCTGGTGAGGCACACCGAGGATCGAGGGAAGGGTGTTATGTACACTGTGGAGGATGTGCTCAGGCGTGCGGGCGCGCGGGTCGAACGTCGACACCGCACTCACCGTCTCGACCCCCACGCGCAAGTCCACCGGTCACCGCGCGCGACCCTCAGCTGCCCTCGACGTCTGTTGCGTTTCAGACCACGGGCCACCTGCGGGCCCGTGCGTCGGTGCAGCGTACATAGGCCGTCTCAGCCTGGTGATTCACCCGCGTACTTGCGATTCAGGGAGTGGTATGTAGTACGCAAACACGTCGTACGCAAACATGTCCAACGCCTCCCCCCCCCCACCGTGCGATAAGGAGACGGCGTCGGGGTCGGGGTCGGCAAGGAATCGGAGGTAAGTAGGTGCGCAAGGCGCACGCGACCCTCCGATTCAGACCCTCCGTAACCGTAAACTATCCAAACAAAGCGCGCATGGCTGAGCGAGCTCCCCACCGGCCTGCGCGTCGGGCTGCACTCGAACGTCGACGTCGGCGCCGCACGTAAGTACTACTACCAGGCGTACATATACGTACGGTCTGAATCGCGCGGCCCCCAGTCCGCCACGGTCTCATATTGGCCCAGGACGGGGGTCTCGCCGGACCATCCCAAGGGGGTCGGTCCGAAACGAAATGCGCCGAGGAGGGGGGGGGAGGGGGAGGGGGAAACGTATAAAAAGCGTGGCGGGGGTGCGCGGGAAGGCTCTCCAGTGCTCGTACTCCTTCGTACTTTGCATTCTATCGCCCCTGCGATTCCCCCTTCTTTTACCCTACCCCCCCCCCCCCCACTCCCTATATTTCACTGTGATCATGTCTGCCACTTACGTCTCCTCCTCCCCCCTCGCGTGCGCGGTGGCCCCTTGTACGTCGACCCCTCTCCGCCCTCCGCCCTCTCCGCCCTCCGCCCCCCGCCTTTCGCATGCCGAACGCTCACTCAACCCCGCACAGGCCCGCGCGCGCCGCTGACGGCCAAGAACGTGTGGGAGACGCCCACGCCCCCCGCGTTCGACGCCGGGCTCGCGAAGCCGCCGCCGACGACCGCCGTTTTCGACGGCGGCGCGCTCCTCGAGGACGAGCTCGCGGTGTTCGAGGCGGACGAGCGCGCGTTCCTCGAGGCGCCGGTCCTCTGCCCCGTCCCGTCCGCCGCGTCCGACGCGCGGGCGGGCGTCCGCTCCCGATCGTGCTCCGTGGTCGAGGAGGAGGAGGACGAGGGCGAGGGCGAGGTGAGCGCGTTCTTCTTGGGGGCGTTGGAGACCATTCTTGAGGAGGAGGAAGAGGAGGAGGAGGAGGAGGAGGAGGAGGAGGAGGAGGAGGAGGAGGAGGAGCCCGTGCCGGAGATCGTGGTGTGTCCATGTGAGGACGAGGACGAGGAAGCGGACGCGCGGTTCGTGCGCCCGTCCTACGTCCCCAGCGCCACCTGCACCCTGCTCCTGCCCAGCCCCGCGCGCCTGTACGCGCCCGCGACCGGCCGCTCGGGCGCGCTGCTCGACGCGTTTTCGTACGCGATCGCGCGCGCGCCGGGGTACGTTGGGGAGGTGCCCCGGATCGTGGTGTGGGCGGCGGCTGAGGAGGAGGAGGCGGAGGGCGAGGGGTGCGAGGGGGAGGGGGAGGTGCCTGGGGAGGGGGAGGGGGAGGGGGTGTGGATGGGCGTGCCGAGGATGCAGTGGATGGGCGTGCCGAGGATGGAGTGGATGGGGCGGATGTCGGCGGAGGACGAGGCGGTGTATTATTCGGTGAGGGCGGGGGGAGGGGAGGACGGTGGTGCTGGTGCTGGTGCTGGTGCGGGGGCTGACGAGGCGATCGGGGAGGGGGAGGATGTGGTGGTGGCGGTGGTGGTGGTGGTGCCCGTGGTGCACGCTCCGGTGCCAAAGGTGGCCCGGGGCAAGCGCTACCTCTGGAAGAACTTCGAGTGAGTGAGATACCCCCTGGACCCTGGACTGGATAACTGGACACCGACTCGCTACGGGACTGGACTTGGACTTGGGCCTGCACTTGGGTCTGCACTTGGACTTGGACTTGGGCTTGGGCTTGGACTTGGGCTTGGACTTGGGCTCGGACTTGTGCTCGGACCTGGGGAGCTCGAATCTCAGACGACACCGTCCTGGAGCTTGCGATGCCTGCTCGGACGCTTGGAGAGGAGTGGATGGCCAAAGGTGAGCGAATCCTTTTCTCGTTTCGGGGCGGGTTGAAGGGCGGGGGCGGGGGCTCGGGGTGGGCAAGCTTCAAGGGCGAACTTCAAGGCGTCTGAGCGGGCTTCACGATGTGTGGGACCGAGTCTGCCTCAAGAGCGCGCGCGCGCGCGTTGCGATTTGTCTGAGTGCGCTTGAGTGGAAATTTGCCTGAGTGAGCTTGAGTGGAGATTGCAAGCTTCGAGTCTGAGATCTGAGCTGTGAGTTGTGAGTGTAAGATTAAATAAGGCCGGCGCCGGCTTCGTGAGCTTCGTGAGCTTCGTGAGTTTCGTGAGACCCTGAGTTGAGAACGTGCGTTCCGACCCTAAGTGTAAGGAGTGAGTGTGAGTGTAAGCCGGCATCCCGAGTCTTCGTGAGGTCCTGAGAACGTGAGCTTTGAGAACTGAGGGTGAAGTCTGAGTGCAAGCCTGTGTGAGCGTCAGCCCGCGCTGGCTTCGTGAGCTCGTAAGCCTCCTGAAGCCTGAGATCTGAGAACGCGCGCGTGGAGCTACGTCTGAGCTGGACGAGTTGAAGAGCCGGCGCCGGCATCCTGGGCTTCTGTGGGATCCTGAGAACGTGAACTTGAGCTAAGGATTGACATTGCGAATGTGTGTGTGTGTGCGCCGGCGCCGGCATATCGAGAAAAACTTGAGTGCGAGATCGTGAGCTGAGAGCCTAGAGCGCGAGAATGTGAGCCGGCGCGGACAGCATGAGCCTGTTTGAGATCTCAAATAAATAAGGGAGGTGGGTAATGAGCGTGTCAGCCCGGAGGGAACGAGTGCGGGGTGCACGCCTGAGCTAGTGCTCGAGCCCACCCGCGAACCTCGCCTTCATTTCACCCAAACACGAACGACAAGACCTGGGCGCGAGCGCACCGGCCCCCGCCTAAAGATCGTCCCCCCCAACCTCAAAATCCAAAAAGGACGGCATGCGATTTCCTGCGTATCAATACACCCGCGCGCGCGCGCGATAATTTTACACGGACGATTCAGATTTTCGGGCGGGGAGTCGGGAAGAGAAGAAAGGCGGATCACTGAGGGGCTTGGCAGAGGGGCTCGATATGCGGGACGGGGCCGATGGGCACGATCCGGTGCGGGTTGATCTAGGGTCGGAGGGGGCTAGGTTAGAGGTGTGGACGAAGAGCAGGAGGAGGGAGGAGGTGAACTGCTCACGGTGGGATGCGACCAGAAGTAGTGCGTCTTGATGTGCTCGAAGTCGGTCGTCGACTGGAACGCGTCGTTCTGCCAGTACAACCTCCGGAGCCACCTGGCGCACGTGTGGAAAAAAAATCGACGAAGCTCGGGAGAGAGGGGAGGGGAGGAGCACGCACGTGTGGATGTTGGGATACCCGTGGCGGATCGTGCGCAGGTTGCACTTGAAGTGCGAGACGTAGACGGGGTCGAAGCGGATCTGAACCGATCCAGAACGGGGGCCGGGTTCAGGACGATGCGATGCGACGACGAGGGGGAGAGGGGACGTACGATGGTGACGTAGAGACGGATGTCGGCCTCGGTGAGGCGGTCGCCGACGAGGTAGGTCTTCCCGGCCAGCATGCCCTCGATCCTGTCCAAAGCGTCGAAGAGCGGGACCACGGCGGCGCGGTACGCGTCGAAGGAGGTCGCGAACCCGGACTTGTACACCCCGTCTGCGCGCGCGGTCGGCGGTCAGCCTCTCTCTCCCCCCTAAAGGAAGGAGCACGCACTGTTGATGTCGTCGTACACCCACGCGTTCACCGCGTCGATCTCCGCCCGCAGGTCCTCCGGATAGTAGTTGCGTTCCCGAGTGCTCGCCCTCGAGCAGGCCGTTGAACGCGGAGTTGAACATGCGGATGATCTCCGAGGACTCGTTGTTGACGATCGTGTGCAGGGCCGTGTCCCAGAGCACGGGCACGGTGAAGCGCCCGGCGTAGGACGCGTCCGCGCGCAGGTAGAGGTCCTTGACGTGGGCGGAGGCGTGCAGCGGGTCGACGTCGGCGCCGGGGAAGGAGTCGACGGAGGCGAAGGGCCAGCCCTGGGGGCCCATGTGCGGGGAAACGACGGTGACGTCTGCGGGGGGAGGGGGGAGGAGGGCGTCAAGGACCGGTGGGTACGTGTGCGAGGCCGACGCACCGATGAAGCTCTCGAGACCCTTGAGCTTGCGCATGATCAGCGCGCGCGAGGCCCACGCTGAGAAAAGCCAGCTCTCCCGTCAATATCCAGCCCCACGCGAAGCCAATGAGGAAACTCACGGCAAGCCAAGGAGACATAGAGATGATACCGCCCTGCATGAACCGTTCCCGTCAGCGTTTCCCGGGCACGAGAAAGGGGGCAGCACGCACCAGCTTCGGGGGCGAACTTTCCGCCGGGGGCGATGAAGTCGCGGAAGACGGAGGGGGGGCGGTTGAAGGAGCCGTCGGGGTTAATGGTGCTCATGCGCGTGATGTCGGACTGGGAGGAGACGTCTCTGGCGGGCGCGGCGGTGCTGGACATTGTTCTGCGAAAGCGTGAGGGGCGAAGACGGGTGGGACGATTGGGATCGGAGGGAGAGGTATAAATGAGGAGGGCGCGGCGATTGCTGACTGGACGGCGAACGCGCAGGACGGACGAGAGCATCGTCATACGATCGCGGCTTACACGATTTTGGCGCGGGGCTGACGCTGACCGGTCTACGAGCTCAGACGGATTAGGCACTCGTGGGTGCCGGTGGGAGCCCACATCCTGTTTTTAGACCGCGCCCGATGGCGTCTTTCCCCCGCCCGCTGACGCTGCTGGGCGAGGACCAAGGCCGCGAGCTCGAGGTGCGCTCGGCCAAGGCGCTGACCGAGCGAAGCTTCAGGACTGCTGTGAGCGGTGGGTCACCGCGGAGCGAGTGACTCAGCCATGGTCAGACTGCTCTGTCTTCGACTCGGGTGAGAAGGTTAGGATAGTGATAGTGGGGAGAAGGAGCGGGTAAGGGTGATGTGGTGCGAGTCTGACGAGGTATGGTACCAGCTACGACCACACCCTGCTCGTGGCAATGAAGTAAGTAGCAGTTTGCAGCGGTACTGATGGGGGTATCGTATATATAAGTACTTAGTAGAAATCATCATGTCCGTCGCGGTCCCGTGCTCCCCTGCCACGATCGATCCGACAGCAAGTCCCCAATACAACCCGAAGAAAGAAAGCAACGAAAGAAAGAAAACCCCCATGTCCATGACCCCGTCGACATCCCTAGTAGGCTCCACCGACCGGGACAAAAGAGCGACAACATCCAGACACAGCTCCAAAACCCAACCCTGGTCCGTGATTGAAAACACAAACACACTCACGCCAACACCATCGCAGCTCCCACCACCACCCCAAACACCAGCCCAGGCGCCATCCCCACCGCGCCGTTCGCCGTCGTCGTCTGGTTCGCCGCCGCGGCGCTCGCGCTCGCGCTCCCCGACCGGCTCGGCGTGCCCGACCCAGACGCCGCCCGCGAAGAGGCCAGTGCGGAGGACTGAGACGACGTCGAGGGAGCGACGGAGCTCTGGCCTGGACGAGGACGCGCCGGAGGGTGAGGACGACGCGGACGCGGACGCTGAAGCCGAACTGGAACTTGGACTCGAGGCCGAGGCCGAGGGCGCGGGGGTGGAGGGTGCCGCGGCGGACGTGACGCCCGCGCCCGAGCCGCTCGCGGAGGACGCGGCGTCGAGATGGTTCGCGATCGTCGAGAAGGGCGTGCAGGCGGAGGTCGGGGGTGCGGGGTGGGCCGCGGGGGTCGCGGGGTCGCCTTGGTGGAACGTCGAGGTGCCGTACACGCCCATGGGCTGTTCCGGCGAGTCGCGCGGACGGGTCAGTAAGGAGGGAAGGAGGGAAGGAGGGAAGGAGGAAGGGGCGTGATCGAACGATCATTCGGGAGGGGGAGGGGGGAGGGGGTCGGAGGAGACGTACCTCGCCGGTGTCGCCTTTGCAGACGTCGAACGAGCCGCTGTCGTAGTCCCCGGGCATGTTCCACTGGCAACCCATCACGTCGTATATATGCTGGCACAACCGCGGCGCGTTCTTCCCGTCCTTGCACCCGCGAAAGCAGAACTCGCTGTCCGACATGAAGTTCTGTCGCATACATACACGCAAAAGCGGTACGCCATAAGCACCGAACGGGAACGGGGGGACTCGGGAGGGGTGGGGGCACGTACCGTCCATTCATGCAGCTGCTGCACCGAGCCACCGAACGCGCTGGAAAAAACAAGACCGCCGATGGGGTTGCCTATAACATACCAAACCGTCAGCCCACGTCCAACGATCGCGATCGGCGCGTTGATTCAACGGGCGAGATATGATCCAAACGCGTCCTTGCCGCGCGCGCGATAAGACGGACAGACGAAACCGAACCGAACGCACCGTTCCCGTCCGCGCCGTGCGGGTCGAGCTCACCCCCCGCGTCGCCCGCGGGGACGTTCACCTTGGTCAAGTCGCCGATACCTATCCAAGACAGGGCGCGGTTGTCAGACACAACGCGGTGCGCGACGTGAGATCCGGGACTCGAGGGGGGACGTACCGGTGATCTGGACGTAATCGGGCGTCTGGACGAAGTGGGCGCCCTGGATGGTGCCGTCGGGGATGATGCGGGTGCCGTATTTGCCCTAAGAGGACGAGGAGGTTCGAGCGCAGATGAGTAAAGAACAAAAAATGGATAGGGAGAGAGGGAGGTTTTGGGAGGAGGAGGAGGAGGAGGAGGAGGAGGACGGACCTGCATGCACCAGGCGACCTCGATGCGCTCGGTGTCGCCGATGACGGAGTTGGGTCCGGGTTCAGGCGGGGCGAAAAAGCAGAAGTCGTCGACCGAGTTGACTATATCAATCGCAAACAAGTCAGCGGTTGCGTTCAACATTCGACTCGCCGCTCGATGCGAAGGACGGATGGTGGGACTCACGGAAGGCGTTCTGGCACATGGACGTCTGGCTGTAGCCCGTCCCGCATCTGTTCGTGCCCGACTGGCCGCCCTCTGAATGGTCCGGGGCGTCGTCCGGGGTATATGTCGCGGTGTACGTCTGCGCGTGCGTGCCGATGGAGGCGACGCCGACGACGACGGCGAGGGCGGTCTGCGCGAGCATCTGGAGGACAGAAGGGAAGGGAGGAGAAAGGGAGACGAGATCGGTGAAACCACGAGCGGGACGGAGCTGGTATCGACAGGCAGGGACGCGTTTATATACTAGGAGAAACGGGTACGGTCAAAAGAGGCCTTGAGACTGCAGACATAGAGTGGTGGGCCTGTCCTGTCAATTCAATACAACGGTTTGTGGCGGCCGGTTGTCTTAGCTTTAGCGCGAGAGGGAGATAAGGCGAGGGCAGCGAGGACGACGCGTGGGTGTTCATCATATATCGGGGAGAAGCGAAGGCTCGAGATTCAGTTCGCAGAGATCAAAGAACCGAGGAGAGCCCTGAGCGTGGGTGAGAGCGTATATTGCATGGATGGAATGGGATGGGGGTGAGTCGAGGGAGAGAGAGGAGGAGGAGGAGGAGGGCGGTGCCGGTGAAACCCGAGTCGAGGCCATGATTCATTGTGCGCCGAGCGCTCGGGCCGGGACCATTGTTGTCTGGTCGGAGCCCTCCGCCAAGCGGAAAACGCGAATCGGAAACGACCGTCATCGATCATAAATAGAGTTGCCCTCGTTCGTTGACTCAGTAAATACCGGCCGCGGTCGACGACTTCCTCCTCAGCCTCTCCCGAGTCCCCATCTTGCCCTCAAAGGAGAGAGTGAGCTCAGCTTGCTGACCGCGCTCACCTTGTGATCGCTTCATGGCGGCTAACCTTTGCTCCCTGCTCACCGCAACCCACGACTTCGCCCGGCCTCGGAGTCCCTCCTCCTCCCGCCCCAAGGATCATCTTCAACGCGCCTTGCCTTCTCTTTCCATCTCCCCATTCCCATTCCCCACGCGCTCCCGCTGTGTCGTATACTTGGAGCAGCACTGAGACCTCCGCATCCCCATGTGGACACAGCCCCCACCCGCCGTTCACCGACTCGACCGTGGGCGGCGTGTAAGATACTCCTCTTGAACCCCCTTTTGGTCACATGGACGCGCCAACCCCGCGCTTAGGTTCTACATACCTCCGTTCACCCCGCACCCCCCGCCTACGTATATAATCGCCTGCATATCTCCCCGGATCATCATATCCCTACTCCTCCCCAACTTCTTCCTCTCGTTCACACTACCGCCATGGATAGCTTCCGCGACACGCTCGCGTCGCTCGACCTCAAGCTCTACCTCGCCCTCGTCCCCGCCTTCTTCGTCCTCGCCCACCTCCTCCCCTGGCTCCTCGACGTCCACCACATCCGCTCCTACCCCGGCCCCTTCCTCGCCAAATTCTCCGACCTCTGGCTCGGACGCGTCGCCGCCCAAGGCCACCGCTCCGAGGTCGTCCACGACATGCACAAGCAATACGGTACGTTGACTTGCATCCCCCCCACCCCCAACTGTCGCCTCACTGCCACCGCACCCCGCCACCAGGCCCCTTCGTCCGCATCGCCCCCAACCACGTGTCCATCGCCGCCCCCGCCGCGCTCCAGATCGTCTACGCCCACGGCAACGGCACGCTCAAGTCCAACTTCTACGACGCCTTCGTCTCCATCCAGCGCGGCCTCTTCAACTCCCGCGACCGCGCCCAGCACGCCCGCAAGCGCAAGATCGTCTCGCACATATTCTCCCAGAAAAGCGTGCTCGAGTTCGAGCCGCATGTGAGAGAGTATGTGAAGACGCTCATGTTGCAGTGGGACGCGCTCTGCGCCAAGGGCGCCCAGGGCCTTCGCGGCGACGAGGGCGAGGGCGGTTGGCACGGTCGCGACGGCCGCGTCTGGCTCGATTGTCTGCCATGTGAGTGCGTCCCGTTCTCGCGCTGGGCACTCTCTGACCGACGCTCCGCCCGCGACCGCGCACAGGGTTCAACTACCTCGCGTTCGACATCATCGGCGACCTCGCGTTCGGCAGCCCGTTCGGGATGCTCCTCGCCGCGAAGGACGCCGCGCCGGTCGCGATCGCGCCCGCGAGCGCGCTCGCGTCCTACGGCAAGGAAGGGCCCCAGCTCGCCTCCTTCCCCGCGGTCAAAATCCTCAACGACCGCGGCGAGTTCTCGGCCTCCATGGGCGTCCTCCCGCCCTCCTGGCGTCCGTTCGTCAAGCGCTGCATCCCCTGGTACCGCCAGGGCGGCCAGGCCGTCAGCCACCTCGCCGGGATCGCCATCGCGGCCGTCGCGAAGCGGCTGAACTCGCCCAGCCTCGATCGCGTGGATCTGTTGAGCAAGCTGCAGGACGGGAAGGACGACGAGGGCAATCCGATGGGGAGGGAGGAGCTCACCGCCGAGGCGCTCACGCAGCTCATCGCCGGGAGCGACACCACGTCCAAGTACCGTCCTTTCCCCCCTTCCCCTCCTCTTTCTCTCCCCTGATCCTGACCCCCGCGCGTTTCGCAGCTCGTCCTGCGCCGTCGCGTACCACCTCGCCGCGAATCCGCGCACACAGGAGAAGCTGCAGCAGGAGCTCGACGAAGCGCTCGGCGCGGACGACGACCCGGTCGCGACCTTCGACGCCGTCAAGCGTCTGCCGTACCTCGAGGCGGTCATCAACGAGACCTTGCGCATCCACTCCACGTCCGGCATCGGTCTCCCGCGCCTCGTGCCCGACGGCGGCCTCACCGTGCTCGGCCGCTTCTTCCCCGCCGGCACCGTGCTCAGCGTCCCGAGCTACACCCTCCACCGCGACCCCGAGGTGTGGGGCGAGGATCCGGACGCGTTCAGGCCCGAGCGGTGGTTCGAGCGCGACGCGGAGCTCGTCGGGCGCGCGTTCAACCCGTTCTCGTTCGGTCCCGAGGTGCGTCTCGCTTTTTTCCGGCCTCCCTCGTCGTGCATGTAGGTCGACGACTGACGGGCCGTCAATTCGTTGCGATCGAGCAGGGCGTGCGTCGGCAAGAACCTCGCGAACATGGAGCTCCTCCTCATCGTCGCCTCCATCCTCCGCCGCTACCACTTCGTGCTCGAAGACCCGGAGAAACCGGTGCGTGCACCCGCGTCCGTTGCTTTCCCCTCCGCACGACCCTTCTGACCCGTGCGTGCAGCTCGAGACCTGCGAGGGCTTCCTCCGCAAGCCGCTTCGGTGCAACGTCGGTATCAAGGTCCGCAGCGCGTAGGCGCCCCGCCCCGCACACGGGGGCAATGCGAGGGTTTTGGTCTGCGACTCGGGGTGTGTGGATGCGTGGGTGGACCGGTGGATTGATCTGGCGTCGGTTGGGGCAGGCCGACGACGCGATTTGCTTTGCTTCTCTTTTTTTTCTCACCTGCACACGCAGAGAGTCGAACCTTTCCTATCGGACGCCACGGGGTCCGGTGACGGTGCCACCCCCCGCCCCACCCCCATCCCATCCCCCCCTTTTCTCTTGTTTTTTTTTTGCTTCCCACTCGCACTGCGGTTTCGTGTGCGTGTGTTCAAGTCGTACGCGTCCGTCGTGGACGCTGTCGCTTGCGTTCGTCCGCCTTGTCTTTCCTACACCTTGTCTTTCCTACACTGTACAACCACGCCCCGCGCTCCCAAGTATGTTTGTCCGAACCCCCCCTGCGCCCACCCTGCCCATCCGTGTCCTTGACTGCATGCACCGTTCCGTTTCGATTCCATCGCCCGCTTGCTGTCCCCACCGCGCCTGCGCCACGCCCGGCATCTCTATCCAAGTATAAGCGACCCCTCGCCCTCGTCCCGAGGACCGTCGACGCCAACCCAACGCCAACCTATCATCCATATAACCGCTCGAGCGCGGCGACGCACTCCATCCGAATCCCGACATCCGTCCCCGGGGGTAAGTAAGTAACTGTGCACGGTGCACGGTGCCCGGTGCCCGTCCCCCGCCCGAAAAGAGTTCCCTCGCACCCACAACCGTGGGAGCGCTCCCCCCCCCCTCTGCACCGCGCAGCCTTCTCGAAGCTCCTCCGTAAGAACCATTCGGACGGGGGTTTTTCGCATTGCCTGACGTATGCCTCTGCGCGTATTGGCCCGGGATCGCGAGGGGGGGTGGGGGAGCGGAGGGGTCTCCGAGCCGATGGCGGTTATCCCCCTCCCAGCCGAGTCCCTCTCGCTGGACTTTCGAGAACAGATATACATAGATCGGTGGGGGTGGTCGACCGGGCCCGTCCGACATCCCGCAGCGATCCCAAGCCAACGAAAGCGTATACCCGGGAGGGGGGGTGAGAGTGAGAAGGACCCGGTGGACGGAACCCGACAGGGTTCTTCAGCGGACCTTCGCGTCTTCGCGTGAACTTTGTATGTAAAAGTACTGAAAGACATACATACACACATACATAGCCTGAGGGGTGCGAGGGCGGTAAAGTTAGACGGCGAAGCTTGTTCTCCCCCCCTTAATAACTTACCCCGCACCGTCCTGCCACCGCGAACCGCAGACCTACTGCCCCCAGCCTTCCTCTCGAGACCACCTCCACCTCCCCCCCCACATTCCGCAAACCAACCGTGATGCCGACGCGGAGGACGTGTGCGGACCACGAGTGAACACCAACGACATATCCACGAACGGCCGGCGCAGGCTACAACTCTCAACGGCAACCCCCTGCCCACGCACGCATCCAACTCCAACTCCATCCTCGCCTGACAGCCCGCCACGAACCGAAAGTCCCACCGATAAGCTCCGAATCCCCAGCACAGGCATCGTCCTCACCCACGCCCCCAAACGCGGATGTCTTCCCCGCCCCCCACCGACCCCGACTCCGACTCCCCGCCCTTCTTCGCCTCGGGCGCCTCCCCCCCGCTCATCATCGGCTTCATCGCCATCGGCGCCTTCTCCCTCGGCATCCTCTCCCTCTGCATCTGGCGGCGCGCGTCCTTCCGTCGCATCGACACCGGCGCGTTCCGCGCGGGCCCGGGAGCGGCGCCACAAGGAGGAGGAAGGCGCGGAGCGGCCGGTGTTGTATGAGGTGTGGAGGGAGGGGGCCGGTAGAAAGGGGGCGGCGGCGGCGGCGGAGGTGGAGGAGACGAGAGAGGTTGGGGAGGAGAAGAGGAGAGGAGAGGGAGGCCTGCGATGGGCGGACGTTATGGTGAGCGCGCCCTTGCCCACGCGCAATGTGTGGGATTGACCCACCGCCAGCCAATATCCGCAACGCTCGAGCCCTCACACGCACCCATCGTCCATCCCCCACCGTCTCCCTCCTCCCCCCTCCTCTCCCCCACCGCCCCGAAGACCCTCGTCGTCGTGGACCTTCCGTCGCCGCTTCCGCCGACCCCAACCCCGCGACATCGAAGCCGCCGAAGGCCTCGCGGCAGCCCAGAAGCCGTCATCCGACCCGAGCCAGAAGCCCCCGCCCCCGCCCGCGATCGAGCGCGGCACGCTGCACGTCGCCGTCCTCCTCGCCATGCCCGCGCCGCCCGACGAGCCGCGGTCGGACGACGACGACGGTCGAGCGGTGGAGTACGCGCTGGGCCTCGTGCGCGTGCCCTGGACGCGCGAGTGCGCCCATAGCGGCCAGACGGAGGCGGAAGGCAGCGATGGGCCGAGGACGGTGCAGCGTAAATCCGAGTCCGGGTTCGTGTACTGCTAAGTGGGGAAATCAGCCCTTCGGCGGGGAAGCAGTGGCGGGTGGATATCGTGCTTCTGATCGTGATGACTGTCAATAACGCGTCGAAGAATCAAGGTGCCAGACGCTCGACGGCGGACGACTCCCCGCGTCCGTTCGACCTTACCGTGACGGACTTACACTTACTTCGGGCGGACGATCGGCCGTGGCGTTGCGTGTATCCAGTTATCTCCCGTGGCGACGGGGATTATATGCTGTATGGGTGTAGGCCGTACAGTCGAGCACACGCGAGACTTGGGGATGAATGCGGCGTGGATAATAAAGATACATGCGCATGAAGCGGGGGGGACGTGTCGAGCTGTAAAATACATAAGGGTGCGGGGGATGAATCTATGGAAACTGTGAGACCGTCGTGGGGAGGGAGTGGGTGGCGAGTGGGGTGTCAGGCGTCGGGACGACGGCAAGGCGCGACGCACGTCGCAATCGCGTACTTCGCGCGACTGCCAGTCGGCCTCGGAGGCCGTGGTCGATCCGCTCGCCTTGGACCAGCGCACGTTGGGCGCGTGCCGGGGCGAGGGCATGGCCACCATGAACGACACTTGCACGTTCTCACCCGGAAGCGGGCATGGAGCGGGGGCGGTATTAGGCGTGGTGCGGGTCGTGGTGTCGTGGGTGTTTTCGGCGGGGATCGTGGGTCGGAGGGCTGGACGGGCTTGGAGGAGACAGGAAAGCGGGCTAGGCCATCGGAGACGAAAGTGACCGTGGGTCTGGTCGGCGGGTGCATTCTCGCTCGCCGTCGTGCGGTCGGATTGCACGGACATGGGCTGCGTACGTGGGAAGAAGACGGTGAGAACGGACGGGGGACGCGTAAGATGGCAAGGGGAGAGACGCACGCGCATGTCGGGCCACCCGCCGTCGCCCGCACTCTTGTGTTCGTCTATCCAGACCTCCCACATCTTGGGGGTGCCCTTGTATGCGCCGCTCTGGGCGTCGTACTCGAGGACGAGGCTGCCGTTGGCGTTTCTTCGGCGCTGACGCTGGATCTGATGGAGGACGATGCCGCCGAGGATGAAGACTGGCGAAGACGACGATGAAGACGATGAGGAAGCCGAGGAGCATGGTGGTCGTGTTGGTCGCCGGGCCGCCGCCGTCGGAGTGGCCGAGGTTGCGAGCGGGGTGCATGGCGAGGTGCTCGTCTGTGCGTGCGGCGAGGACGAGGCGAGCGGGGGACATGATGATCGCGAAGAAAAACGAAAGGAAGGCCCAAGAGACTTTACAAGCGGGAAGGAATGCGGGGATGTCGGACAAGGGCCCTCCGACGTCATACACGATCACGTGTCGACGTACTTATATATAGCTCGCCTCCGCTCCCCGTTCCGCTAAATTACATACGGCCCCGTACGTACACAAGTACTTACACCAAAGCTTATACAAGTGACAACAGCCAGCTGCAGCATCGAACGTTGAACGCACTGAACACGCCATTCACTGCACTGAACAATACAAGTACATCCGCCAAAATCCCAAGCGAGCCCAAATCGCTACCAGCTCGTGTCTGCTTCCGTCCTCAGTCAGCCCAGGCGAAAATAAAATCCGATCAGACCCACCATTCGCCCGTTTCACCCGTCGCACCTCTTCCATGATTCCTTGCACATGCTTCTCGAGCATGTCCACGTACGGCTTCAACGACGTCCGTTCCCAGTCTATCACACGCCCCCCCCCCTCAGTGAAAATTTCCGACCAGAAGAGGAAAAAAAAGAGACACGCACCCGACCGCTCCTCCTCGCCCGTTTGCGCCTCGGACGGATTGACGTCCAGCTCGCGCAGGAGCTGCCCGACCGTGGGCACGCGCTCCGGATCGAACTCGTCGATGCGCTCGGGGTCGATCGGAACGCAGACGCGGCCCGTCTTGGGGTGCACGCAGAACGGCGCCTTCAGCAAGTGATTCCGGTGCTTGGACACCTCCGCGTCGATGCGCGGGTACGTGTACTGCAGGATGATGTCCTCCATCGCGGCTTTCATCCGATCCTGCCATGGAATGCACGTCAGCGAAACATACGACGTCGCGGTCGCGGTGCCCGCACGCACGCGTTCAGGCGAGCCCTTCGCGTGATGCGTCTTGATTTCCGCGGTCAGGTCTTGCCATTTGAGCTCGGACGGCCGGTCCTCGTCGTTGTTCCATTTCCGCTTCAGCGCCGCGACGATGGCCTTGTCCGGGACGAGCTGCAGCAGCTCTTCCCAGGCCTCGTCGCCCTTGAACAGATCCTGGTCTTGCAATATAAGCTCCGTGAACGTGCCCGAGAGCAGGTCGAGCGCCTCGCTGCGTGACCGTCAACACAGACCGCCACAAGACAGAGGCAGGATCAAAGTAACGCACTTGACGGACGGCGGCAGCGGGTACGGCCTCCCGTTCGGCATCAGCCCGGGCGTGCGCACGTTCACCTTCTTATGCATCTCCTTCCCGCCCTGCACGACCGTCAACCACCCGACCATCGCCCGCCTCTGCTCGTCCGTGAGCTCCATCGCCTCCCGATCCGACACCCACAAGTGGATCCCGCGCCGGCCGGAGTACACCCACAGCAGATGGACGTAGCCGAACTGCTCGCGCACGGCGGCGTCGAGCACGCGCACGGCGGCGGCGATGAAGGCCCAGCACCGCTTGCAGATGCCCGCGCCGGAGCAGCAGGTGCGGATCGGGTCGTAGTCGGTCATGTCGATGTCGAACACGAGCTCGCGCATGAGCGGGGTGAAGGCGTTCGGGCGGATCGTCTTCTTATCGCGCGGCTACACGGACGAGTATGAGAGCGGGCAGGGTTTGACGTTGGAGAAGGCGGAGGGCAAGGGGGGGGGGGGAGATGGGCCACGTACGCGCGCGGTGTACACGGGCCCGATCTCGAAACGCGTCGGCTTGAGGTTGCAGGTCTGCTTTTTGAATTCCTCGGGGGACGTGAAAGAGTTGTAGCGGAGGTAGACCTCGGACGGGAGCGTGTACGCGATCTCGCGGTTGGTGAAGAGACGGGTGGGCGCGTGCTCGTGGTTGAGCCATCTGTAGATGGGCTTGAAGGGGTACAGACGTTGGTAGAAAGCGTGAATAACGTCGGGGGAGGTCGGGTCGAGTTCGTCGGACATGGAGAGCGGAGACGGGAGACTTGGAAAGGTGGAGATGACGGGAGCAAAAGGAAACGCGTTTGTGGCTGCTGTGGTGGCTGGTTCGCTCGCGGCATAATCGGGCCGTACTACTTAGACTCGTTTCTGGCCCTTCCGACTCCGTCGACATCGTGCACGACGTCGACACATCCTTAATGCTCCTCACACCGTCCCCAAACGTCGTGGAGCATGTTGTAGCGCTAGGAAATGGCTCATTGCCTGAGTGGCCTTCTTCTTTGTCCAACATCGCAAGCGCGCTCCCCAAAGTGACTGGTCTGTCCGAGGTACGGCGACTCAGGGGCTTTCGTCTCTCTGCACCTTGGCTTTTAGTTTCTCTGACGCTCACGAGTAACAACAGAAATCACAGGTTATCTCTGAAGAATATCGCGACAACGCCCGATTTGTTGTCTTCCGTTTACGAGCAGTGTTGCGACGCGAGCGTCGCCTCGGGATCCCGCCGAACCCGAAGACGCGCTTTCTCGTCTTATTCGTTCGCCACATATTTCTGTTAATCGTGCCGCACCTTGAAATATGGTAGGTTCACACCTTCGACGCATGTGTTGCTCGTGCGATTGTTGGTGGTCGCTGACATACGATTCCTCAGGGAAACTACCCGGTTTGCAGTCCCGATGCACCCCTTGGCCCATGTAAATCCTCTTTGCGCGATGCTTTCCGACAGCATCTACAGCTTCACTTCTCCTGCTCTCACCTATGTCGAAAATTCCTTCCCTAGATATTCCCTCGAGTCCGTCCTCTGACTTCGCTTCAGATCTACCGCCGGAAGAATACGACGGTGACTCGATGTCAGCACCACTCAAACTCCCGGCTCGCAGGCGCACCGTATCGGGACATTCTCAAACGGAGCAACCACAAGTTACAGCGTCGCATTCGTGGCGCGATGGCTCTGCCCTGCAAGCTCACATGTTATCCCAACCAGACGGCCTTTCGGCGGCACTTCTGTGTCTCTTTTGCATGGCGGATAGCGAAAACATATTCGACGCGGTCGCCAGCGTCTTGCATCAAAGACGCGTTTGGGGTGTCATGCAACCCATCGTGGGACTCGCATTTGATCCGTTCGAGACTACCGTCCAAGTCGTGTTCGGATGGTTCGAGTCCGTCGAGGCAGGGCAAGGCTCCGTTGTGCGCCACTGCTTTGTATTTTCAGGATTCTGGTCTTTACTCATTGGCGGCCACCTTTCCTTTCTAGCCCTTGCCACGCGTGGCATACGCAGCACCCAGCAATGCTAGCAGCAGAGAACGTGAAGGGGTCTTCGATCTAACGGACATCCATTCTGCGGAGACGCTCGTCGCGTTCCTTATCGGCATTCAGACGGATTTGTGGTCTGCGCGATCCCATGGCGAGGCTGTCCCCGCCCACAAAGGAAGCAAGCGCTCCGTATTTCCCCTCTGGCGGCGGGAAATCTATTGGTCGAAACCGAGGCGGAAGACCTAGACGACAGATGGCGGGATGAATATATTGGCCTGTGGGCTGAAGGCGTCAAAGATGTGCTCGATCCAGAGTAAGTGCACCTGTTTTTCTCGTCCTCCAACTCCCCTTCGTTTAAATTAGCTGCCGCGATCCCCCCGCAGGTCAGCCTCTGACTTCCAGCTTCATCAACAAGGTTCCTTTAGTCTCGCCGATGATCAAGCTACCAACTGCGCATCCAAGAGGTGTGACGTTCCACCGGGTGTGTTGCGAACATAGACCTAACCATCATTCCATCCCAGGAATACGGGAAAATCCGCGTAAGCTCTCCAATCTCGATCTGCCTCCTGGCAGCCACATTCTGAGGACTCGATCTCACCAGCAAAACACCGCGAGCGAAGCGTCGTTCGACCTTGAGTGAGTTTCTCATTGTCGCGTTCCTCTATTCCGAGCACTGATATTCTTGTGACTTATCCTTTGCAGAGTGGTCAGAGGTTCCGACGGCGAGGACTGCAACCGCAAGATGAAGATGTGGCTCCTCGACAGAGGAGCTCTTAGCCTACTCCTTTCCTCCCACACCGAACATGGCGGACCTCGATACCATGGAGAGGTCCCCTGCATTACTCTATTACGAGATTCGGTGCCACACTTCAAAACGTACCACGTCATGACGCGCTTTTATTATCCAGAGGGGTGGAACAAAAAGGTACGCTGGTTCAAGCTTTCGGCTTTCTGTCTCCGATCTCATAACGCCGTTGTTCAGCGGCCCTCGATCCCAGAGCATTTGGAGCCTTTGCTCTCCGAACTCCTCGCCGAAAATACACGGCGGGCGGAAGACGCAGGCACTGGCCGTCTTTCTGCGGTATGCCACTTGAAGGCGGACGATTGGCTCACACAAGTTGCGAACGGCAAGATCCAGAATATATTTCATGCCTCCGTACAGGAAGATCGTCGATCGCCACAGCGCGGGATGGTAGAGTGTCCGAATTGGAATGGCGATTCGTATGGGATCTACTGGCGGAAGATCTTTTACAGGTAGAGGGGGAAGATCCTTCAGCCTCGTCTTATATGTCCGTCCCCTTTGTTTTGAAGTGTGCGTAATTCTGACATTCCTTTATTCTGACTTAGGGCTGGGCAAGTGTTGAATCTTCCTCGGGCAAACGCCACGGTCACATACTACCCAGGGCTATTTTATTACCACAGCAGGAATGGTCCGCGAGCACTCGTTGCCTTCATGCTCATCAGGACAATCTGTGGTATGAGGAGGATCTCGTGCTCGCTGTCTGTAGATCTGCCAAAGAGGTCTTCGATCGATGCCCCTAGCGACTGTATCGAACGTGCGCTGAGACATGCCCTCGCCCAATATTACGAAGCCCGCGGAAGCCCTCACTTGGGTCGTGAGCAGCTTCCATGCTTGGGAAAAGCGACGAACGATATTCACTCAAGACCACAACCTTCAATCCGACCCGATCGCCGCTCGATGCGACGGCCTCGGCTTTCTGCGGATTCCGTCCTTTTTTCCTGACGATCTGGTGGCGCAGGCCAACCAATTCGGTCTCATCCATAACAATAACATGCTGAAGGAGTCGGACCTCAAGTCGGACGACCAAGGTCTCGAGGGAGCCGGGGCCCCCGAGGTCACCGAGGTCGAGGAAGTTGAGGAGGAGGTCGAAGTCGTCGACAACAAGAGCGCATTGCATGTCCCGTTCTTTTTCATCCAGCACGCGCAGCGTTTGGACCTCGACAAGGAAGCCACCGCGAACCACAGCCGGATGGACTTCGTCGCCGGCGTCCGCTTTCTGGCCACGCTCGGGATCACGAACTTCCCCGTGTTCGGGCTCGTAACGGACGGGTCGGTCGGTGTGGCGACATGCGCGTGGGGTGTGCCCGACGTCGACGGCGAACTCGTACGTCCCCCTCTTTGACCTTAAATTGATTCCCTACTCGTCCCGTCTCGCTCCGCTGCCTCCGCATTGTCCGTATTCTCAAAATTGACCTTGACCTCAACTGAACGGATCTCGTCGCCTGGCAGGAGATCCACATCGTCGATCGACTCGCGCGAGAGTTCGACATTTCGACCGTCGCCGGCGCGTTCAACTACGCGGCGTTCCTCGCGATGCTCGCCCACGAGCACGCGCCGGCGCTCCTGGCCAAGGTCGAAGACGGGAGGATCAGGAGGGAGGTCGTCGACGGGCTGAGGATGGATCCGGAGAAACCGCGGTGGAAGTGGAATATGGAGCAGATGCTGCAGGTCGTTCCAAAGGAAGGCAACTCGCGTTAGTAGGAGGACTGACCACTCTACGTCTTGCAGGACCACATCGCGACGCGACACCGTCGACATACACAAATGTATGGTATAGAAAAATAGTGCAATGTATCCGCACGTTGTAGATGACGGTAATAGGGAGTTCAGCGATAGAGATGTGTAGTACTAGTAGCAAGGAAGAAACAAACGCACGTCACGTGATCGCACGCTTACTAAGGTTCCGACTTTCCAGTCATCGTCTCTGTGCTTTCTTGCTTGAAGTTGCCATGGCCAACGATCCTACCTCGGTGTCATCCGCCGTTAAGCTCGAGATGGATATCAAGAGCGCCATTACTCGTCAGTAACCCTGCTGTAACGACCTGGACTAAACGACTGCATCCCGGACGGTGAAGGTGGCTGTCAGCGCTCTCGTGCACGCGAATCAGGTACCGTGGGCCTGCGAGTACTAAGGCAGGACAAGGTATGTTTCGCGTGCACGCAAGCATGTCCATAGGCTGACATGCGCTAGAGTCCTGCTGTGGCGACGCCCCCGAGACTGCCCATGCCGACTGCCGTCCCGATATCGATCCTGTCTGAAACGAGAGCTGCTGTGAAGGCGTTATTGAAACCAACGACTGTGTAGAGGGTAAGCCAGTTCAAAATCGTCAGTTGCATGCATGTTGTAAACGCGTATTTCTAGCTCCCACCAAGTCTTGCTGCCCAGACTAGAGACACCCTCCTCCGAACCGGTCGAGCTGGATCCCGCAGCTCAATTTCTCCTCTTTCTCCGTCTTCACAGTGGTTCCAGGAGAGATAACTGTTGTGGAAACCATCCTACGTCTGGTCCTGACAACCGCCGCCGCGTCCCCTTTTACGACGGCGACCGTGACGCCCGCCAGTGCCACTCACCAGGATGAGAAGCACGTTCACAAGCCCTCACTTCTGACAAATACTCCCGCAAGCACACCTACCGCCACGACGCGAACAGGTGCAGCACCGAGACCGCGTTTGGACGCTTCTTTGAAATCGCCCGTTGTTACCTCATCGACTGGACAAACACAAGTAATCCCCTCGCCATGAGAAGCGGGAGCCCTAGGATCCCCGTCATGGATCATCGGCCACTTCCCTTGTCACAATTGGCATCTGGATGGCCATAGGCATGGCCGTTCGGAACCAGAGCTCGAACACCCCAGGTATCGCCACTCTGCGGTATGCCATCTCCGTCATGGTGATCTTTTGCCCGTGTGCATTGGTCCTTTGTGTGCCCATGGTCGTCGTGATCGCGACCGGCGTCGCAGGTAAAGCTAGCGTTCTCTTCAAGGCAAGTTTCCTTTCCTGGACCCGCCCTTACCGTCCTCATCCACGTTGTACAGTCTGCCCAAGCCGTGCAATATGCGAAGGATGTTAGGATCGCCATATTTGACAAGACTGGCACGCTCACAACGGGGACGCTCGAAGTCGTGGAGGCCCACATACCCTCAGACGAGTCCATTGCCACCGTCTTGGGTTTGGTAGCCGCCAGCCGCCATCCAGTTGCCCAGGCGATGTTCAAGCACCTTTCCGCCCTCCATCCTACTCTTTCGCCCAGACAGTTCAAGGACGTCCAGTCCGTCGCAGGACAGGGCATGGAGGCCCGCGACAGCGATCAAATCATCCGAGGCGGAAATCCCACCTGGCTCGGCCTCGAAGCCCATCCCGTCGTGTCCAAGATGCAGGGCGCAGCCTTGACGATGTTCACCGTGACCCCCAACGCGTCGCTCGTCGCCGCCTTTGGCCTTTCCGACACCGTCCGTCCCAGCGCTCGATCGGCGATCGAGTACCTCACCGCCCAAGGATGCGAGGTCTACATCGTGAGCGGAGACGACCAGCCCGTCGTGAGCGCGCTCGCCATGCAGCTCGCCATACCACCCTCGCATGCGTTCGGCGGATGTCTCCCACAGACCGAGCTCGGGCACGTTCGCACTTTGCCTCCTTGGACGACCTTGCCCGCGCCCTGTGCGCCGTCTTCGCCATATTGCGCCGCATCGGGCTCAACTTCGCTTGGTCTTTCGTGTGCAACGCGGTCGCGTGCTGCTCGCGGCCGGGTGCGGTGGCCGATATTGCGTGGAGCATATGGTTATTGAAGCGCTGGATATCGTGAGGTGGCTCGGCGCGTGTGCGATGAAGAGAGAATCGGAGGGGGACATCGTGGGGTGGGGATGTTTAGGTCGCTTCGCTGTATTTGCTGGACGTTTTGTATTGTTGGGGTCGTATGCGCCTCTCCTGCTCGAGGCCCAATATCCTCCGCACATTGTGCATTACATGACCTCTGGACTGTTTGTTGTGATCGGTGGAGGCCGAAGTCGAGCTGGAGGCCCCGGGCGGCGTCAATAAGTCATCCGTTTCACCGCCAGCACGGAGACATCGATCTCGCAGACCGAAGAACGTCAAGCGCATATAAAACCGATCCAGCAACTCAGACTTTATCCTACTTACGGGCGTTGGACGTCGAACGTCGAACAGCTGAACTAAGATAGCGGACACCAGGAACCGGCACGGGTTATGTAAGCAGCCCAACCTCCACCTCCCTCCCGCTACTCCTCTCCGGCATGTTACTCTTTTCTCTATTGGGGCTCTAGGAAATGTACAAAACTTCGACACTAGAGCCTGGCGGTTCAGACCTGGTTCAGAACCGGTTCAGAACCCCTCCCCGAACCATGGTCTGAACCAAGTTTGAACCAAGTTCGGAACTCTCTGCCTGTTCCCCTCTGTCACACCGTGTGACAGGTTCAGAACCTGCCCAACTTTAGTACAATGAACCATGAACAGTTCCAGCCTAGGTTCCAACTTTGGTTCCACGGTTCCATGGTTCCACGGTTCCATGGTTCCACGGTTCCACGGTTCCACTGCCATACCTGCACGTGATCGTCTGTTGTAACTCACGTGCATGAAATCTATCTGTGTTTGCGTGCCGCGACTCGGATGTGTGCGCGTATAACACCTCCCTCTCGCCATGGAAAGTATCACCACCGTCATCCATGTATCCCCCTCATTAATGCCATGTATATTTCCCTTTCTCAGATCTAAGCATGATCTATAACTTAAGCCATTTGGTCACTCAACCTCCAAGTTGGCCACCTAGTATTCTCCGACCGAGCCGCAAGTTGTAGTACCACAAGCCACCCGCATTCTTCAATGGCTTTTAAAGCCACTAGACACCATTATGGTTTGTTTCAATGCATTGCCGCCGCTGTGCCACAACCAGAGCTGCATCCGAGTCGCTATAAACCTCCTCCTTCTCTAGATTCTGATGGCCTTTCCCCTCCTCCTTGCTCAATTCAACTGTCTCTGCCATGCAATCCGACATCCCTCCCCCGCCTTCTACATGCTACAAGGGTCAATGCTCCCATCCAATCGTAACAACAATGGCAACGGGTGGAAATGATCCGGAGAATGCAGGTCGATGGTTTGACATGGTGCGTGAATAGTAGTATGTTCTAATCCTCATGTTCCTTTCCTTATGCATCGCGTCACAGTGCTCAGGCGGTCATTTTTTAAAATGGCGAGATGATCTAGATCGCCATCTTGATCCACCAGCTCCCCTCGTGCGCTCGCAGTTGTCCAAATTAGAGGACTTGTGCGATGGTTCTCAGTGTGATGAACGCGCATTTGGCCAATCGGGCAAGGGAAAGAAGAAATCTTCGAGGCGCAAGCGGCACCAAGGCTGCACTTTCAAGATGTGCGTAGATTGCTGCAAGGCTCATCAGTGTCGCATCCGACAAGGTTGCCGTGTTAGAACACACTCCGTAATTCTTACTCCCAAGAAGCCAAATCGTTTTCGGGCAACCATTACACAACCCTTACCACCACTTCCCGCTCCCGTATTCTCCCCACCTCCCCCCCCGTTATCTGGCAGCTCGCTTGGCATTGGCTCGTACCAAGCTCCTGATCCCCCCCACACTTCCACTCCTATCCAAGTGCCGGAGTCTCCCAGTCTCGCTTCCACTGGCAACTCACTCGCAGGTAGCCCTCCGCCGGTTGCTGACTTTGGCGCCGACTTTGGTGCCGACTTGGATGACTGGTATGATCCCACTATTCCAAGTATCTCCGTCAACTCTGTCCCTGCTCCAGGATACTCCCAGTCTCCCGAGCCCGTCGAGCCACCATATCCCGATGATCTCAAACTACCTATTTCCAGCGGCGGTTCTTTACCGCAAGACACATCGTTTGCTCACATCAGCGACGACGAATTTTCTGCCCTACTCAGCGCCTGGGAGAACACCGAGACCACGTCCACCGGGGCACCGTTCGACTTGGGGCCTGACAATTTTTCATTCGATTTTGGCCCGCATAATCTCTTCGGCGACCCTCCATCTTTTGTTGAAGATCCCACATTCAATCCAGTCACTTCCCACCTCTCCGAGCATGTTATCCCCCCCGAAAGTCATCCTGATCTCATGAACCCCTCCCTCTCACCATTTCCAACCGCTTCGGCTCCAAACTTGACCTCGGTACTGTCCACCGAAACAAGGTCTGTCACCGACTCTACCCATATCCCAATTCTGCCCCCCTTGGGTCCGTCTGGTACAACGGCACTGGCACCTTTGTCAACGACACAAACCACTGTAGTTGACTCGCTACCGAAGCCAAAGCCAAAGCCAAAGCCAAAGCCAAAAGCGGTGTCCAACAAGTTATCCAACTCAAAGCCAGCTACGCCCGCTGGCCCTGACGCTCCTGTCCCCATTCAACGCTATCTACGTGAGGGGCACTATAATGCCCGTCAAGCTGCAATTGAAGAGCATCAGTCGTCCACATCAATTGTCGCCGAGCGCGAGGCTCGGGCAAAGGCTCGAAAGGAGTCGATTACGCTTCTCTACTTTCGGAAGGTGCGTTCATGTTGCAGTTTCTCGTCGTTCGATGATCACCCAAGTAACAACATGATCTAGGACGACACCGAGCCCCAATCATTCGCAGTTGTATGCAAATACTTCCCCCACTTTTGCATGGACGACTGCTCCCCCGCAATCCGCAAGATGCTTGGGATTGCAGAGCAAGACTCTTTATTCGAGATGTTCGATCCTCGTCGGGGCCTATGGACCGTCCGTGAGATCTGTACCACGGAGCTGGTTACCACAGGTCAAACACTGTTGTATCGTTCGTTCGAGGCGCGCTCCGACTCGGAATCTATGTCTCGTCACGAAACAATCATCAAGCAGGTAGCACTCCCTCAGACCCCTTCGCGTAAGCGTCCCTTCTCCCAAATTATGGATATCATCTCTCCTACCCCAGACCGGTCGCTTCGCCCGCGCACCGATGACTATGCACTCGCTACCAGTACCACCGCCGGTGCCCCAGGACCAATCATTCCAGCCCCACCAATCCTCTCTTCCTCGACATTCTCATCGCCACCACCTTCGCCGATGCCATCTTCGAGTCCACGGCCGTCCACTCACAGCATCTCACCCTCGCCGGCGGTCCACAACAAACTTGACGATCCTGTGTCGGATGCCGCCCTTCGCAAGAAACCGATGACCTCTTGGTCTAAATCGGGCTGGCCATTGATGTACTTTCGTTTCATGGCAGAAGGCTTCCAAAGATACGAAGATCTGGAGCCCGAGGACGCTAAACACGGTCCTTCTCATACGGAACGGATGGCCGCCGCCTTTCCTGGCTACAAGATTTCGAAGGCCGGGTGGAGTACTTACTATACTAAGGGGTGGAAGTTGTCCCCTCAGGCCCTCCGAGACCAGTACACGGAACTTGCAGAAAAATCAACAGAGCTGGCTCTGTGGAAATCATTTCATGACACTGTTTAGACTCTTAGTTTTCGAGATTTTCAGTACATAGCCCATAGATTTACTACTACAGAATATTAGAAGGCCTCTGCCGTCATCTCCCCCCTAGTAATGACATCTGTCCGCTTCCCAAGAGTGTAATCCTTTCGAGTCTACTTTGTGGTGAGAGCCGCCGCGAGCCTCCCGATAGGCGCTTGTCATCGGCGAGCGAAGAGTTAGAGCCAAGCTCCTCCCTAGGAAGTCACCGTTGGTATCAGAGCCGAGCTATGGGCGAAGACAGAGAGGGGGAGGACGCACTCGACACGGAGAAGCTGGCTGTACTTGGCCATGCGCTCGCTGCGCGCGGGGGCGCCGATCTTGATCTGGCCAACGCCAAGGGCGATGAACGTCTCGCTGGAGCGGTGGGAGACCTTGACGCCCCACCCGTCGGACTGCGAGAGCTGGGCACAGGACATATCGTGGTTTACTGTCAGCAAGGATAAGGCGACAATTAAGAGGAAGAAAAACGCACGCCTGGATGGATTCCGACACGGTACCGACTTAGTTGACCTAGATGGAAGGGCAGTGAGCGATGTATGCAGGGCGAGCCAGCGCTTGGTGGCGACGACAGCAAACGCACCTTGAGAAGGAGACCGTTGCAAGCCTTCTTCTCGATGGCGGTCTTGATGCGGAGGGGGTTGATGACCGTCAGGTCGTCGCCGACGATCTGAATCCCGCTGTTCTTGGTGAAGTGTGTCCACGCCTCCCAGTCGTCCTGGTCGAACGGGTCCTCGATGCTGACGATGGGATACTTCTTCACGTATCCGAGGTAAAGGTCCGCAAGCTCGTTGCCCGAGATCCACTTGGTCGGGTCGGAGTTCGGGTTCTTGAAAGTCGGTGTCGTATTTGCCCTCCTTGTAGAACTTGGAGGACGTGACGTCGAGCGAAATCTTGATTTTGCGCTCGTAACCAGCCTTCTTCTCAATCCCCTTGGAAAGGAGCTCGAGCGACTCCTCCGCGCCGGACACGTTGGGCGTGAACTCACCCTCGTCACCGACATTGACTGCTACACAATCATCCACAAGGAATCAGTCTCGGCGTCTCGAGCCATCAAGTGACCTCAACGGAGACCGCACGCACCGTCAATGGAGCCGCCGGTAAGAATATTGAATGCGGGGAAGGAAAGTGCGAAGGGGGGCTTGACGCTGGCGAGGTCGGCAAGGTGCTGGTAGAGGACGCCCTTCTCCGACGCGGCGCCATCCACGACGGCGATGGAGACGCCAAGGATCGTGTTCGCGTCGAGCTTTCCCTTGTTTGGGGTGCCGTCGAGGTTGATCAACAAGTCGTCGATCTCCTCCTGCCGCGTGGTCTTGAGGCCGGAACTAGTGAGAGTGGGCGCGATGGCGTCGTTGATGTTCGCGACAGCTTTGAGGACGCCTGGGTGAAATGTGCGCGGCGCAAGGGTGGAGATGGATGGATGTGTACCCTTTCTAACGTACGTGATCTTGTCGCCGTCACGGAGCTCCAGAGGGCACGCTAGCGCGAAAGCGCCCTGTATGCGAGCATTTCGAGCCGTGAACGAAACATTTCGACCGCGGAAAAAAAGACGGACGCACCCTTCTCCTCAACACTCCATGGACAGGTTCACTTCCAGGCTTGCATCCCCATCGCCCGCGTCCCCCCGAGTGCGTCCCCCAGTCGCTTGCAGGTCGTCAGCTCGCGATGAACCGCGCCAGTGCCTTGGCGAGACTCATCCGCAGGTTCGCTGCAGAGCGTGACGGCTGATTGAGGGCGTGGCGGCGGGAGAGGACTTGACCTTGACCTTGAGCGCTCAGGCGAGGGGGCTGGCATGACGGTTGGGACTTTGGGACACGGTGTCCCAAAACTCTGGATCTGATTGGTTGGCATCTAAGCCACGGACTCGTGACTCGTGAGTCGTCTCGTCCTTCCGCAAACACTCGTTCACTGCCACTGTCTCGTTGCGCTCGCCGCCCTGACGATCGAACGAGTGCACGTCCAGCCTCAACCACAAGGATATGCCGAGGATTTGACATATGAGACTGAACGGTCACAGGTGCGTCGCTTGCTGCGGTGGCTCCATCTCCTGGTTGATAAACATCATGAAGTCCACGTCCCCGCTCGACGGCGTATCGTGCCAGGCGAGCAATTCTTGTTCGCGGTGAGGTGTCCTATATATTCAGCCTGACATCGCTCTATCTGACTTTCCGCTGGACCGTTACTGCCCATACCTCGGTGTTCACATCCTTTCGACGTGCCCGTGCGTGTTTTCCACCCTTTCACTTGCCCTTTTTATTCCCTTGCTGATCCTTCCCCCCTCGCCAGTTCCTCGCCCCTCGTTACCCCGCCCTTTCATCCATACATCCTCCGTCCTCCGCGGCTTCCCCCGGCTCCACGCCCAGCCACTACCGTCCGCGTATTGCGCGGGCAGGCGCGCCGGTGGTGAGCGGGTGCGAGGAGGAGCTCCGACTCAGAGGCTACCATATGGTGCACGAGCGGGTTACAGTCACACTTCATATTCTCCAGCAGGTAGCTATACATGCCTATATGGTAGAATACGAAGGTACAATATAAGGTGCTTGACCTTCAGCGCGCAGTTTCGAAATAAGAACCTCGTTCCGTCGCTTGATCATTTCATCGAGGAAGAACTCGAATCGGTAAGGCAGCATTTCACGAACGATCGCAAGATACCCGTCAATCCAAACATTGGCTTGTTCGGCAGCGGACGAGTTGAAGATCCACTGACCCTTCTCGTCGTGCAGCTCAGGAAACATGGCTGGATTGCAATGCTTCTGGCAAAACTCGTCCGTCTGTTTGTGCTTGGACTTGAAATGGAAGACGTCTACGGGGAGTATCATTCCAGCTTTGGAGAAAAAAATATCCTTCTGCTTGTGAATGTGCTCCTGAAACTGACAGTTACAGTCGTAGAACGCAACCTCTGGTGTATCCAAAGGGTCGGCTCGATAGACAGACTTGTAAAAATCCTGAGTCAAAGATAAGGGTCAACGTCACTACAAGACAGGTAAGCTGCTACGACGCACCTTCACTCCCGATATCGCCTCAGCACCGAACATGGTCGCCCGGGCGGCGATAACTCCACAGCAGCATACGATGAGTTGCTCGTTATGTGTGCGACGCCTACCAAACCTGGCGCGAAGCTTGCGGTTACCAGTGTCGGACTTCAGTGGACTGTCCGATTGGTCCGAGTTGTCCATGCTCGTCAGAAGTCCCAAGGAAACATCCAGTTCTTCATCGTCGTCGACATTATCGGGAAGTACCTCCATGTCAGAAACTGCAAGGTGAGCGACACCGTTGCGTTTGAGTCGTTGCTGCAGCTGAAAGAACGCCTTGCCACGGGCATCGCGGTACGCTTCGAGAGCCATATGGTCGGGATGGGTGCATGTGCGATAGCCGGAACGAACAGGCTCTTTACATGCAATGACAGCGCAGAGTGACGACTCCGTCACATGATCTTCACAAAAATGGTGGCGGTTGTTGATGAGAGGCTTGGTGCAATTGTGCACAGCGCAGCAGGGATGTCCAATCGACACCCCGTCAGAAACAACAGCTCGGAGAGAGCCTACAACATACAATAGAGTCAGTAAATATATGTGGGAAATCTAACGGCAGCAATGACGTACGGAGACCAAGATACCCCTCACCCGTGTCGCTCGGAATAAATCGCTCACAAGTCATGCACGCGTGCATCTTGTGCGGCTGACCAACCTCGATCATGCGTACATTCCGAGCTTCCATTGCTTCCTGCAGGCGCGGCTCATGCTGTCCCTTGTCGGAGAGAGTGAGGCATATGCCTAGCTCAGCGTGGTCGCGCAACAAGGCATTGAGCGCGAAAACACGCCAGGCTTGCTCGGAGCTGAATGTGAACGTATTTGGCCAGTCATTGGGCTGCGCATGCTTCGGTTTGGAAAGTGCTGCATTGTAAATCTTCGCACAGTTCTGCCCAGAGACCCTGTACAACATATGAGTAAGGAGAGAACGAGAGAGAACTCGATCTGACACACCATGCAAACAGCATACACATAGTGAACAGCTCACAAAGCTCACCCTCGATGAACGCGTGCTTTTCGAAGTGAATCGCGTCGGGTACGCCGCCATAATAGCATCGTAAGCCATCAACGATGTAGTAGTTCGGATGGTAACGTATATTACAACCTAGAAGCTAGATGAGCGTTGAATGAAATGAGGGTCATGAATATAACTCACCGGTACATAGAAGAGAAGTTGTATATGCTGCACGGGCACCGCGATCACGTGTGTAGTACACCACTGGATATCGTGAGCCTCGTTTGAGAAGGGAAGCGCACTTGTCGCAGGTGTAGACGGGGGGGTAAAAGATGTGATCACCTAGTAAACATGAGATCAGATGAGGATATGTATGGTGAGTAGACATGGACGCACTGATAAGATCCATCCCTCGTGTATCGGAACCCATCCTGCCATACTTTTGAAAGTCTTCGGCCTCCTTCGGCGACAGCTCCGTGGGGCCATCCAGCCATACAACATCTTTCAGTGAAACCCAATAGGTAAGCACAGTTTCGATATTGGGTGCAGAGAGCATGTTGCGAAGAAATTCGAGGAGGTGGTGTGGAAGAAGGACAGGAGGGTGATCTGTGCTGATGCCATGGGCATGAAGGACAATCTCACGCTTCAGTCGGCGAGCGTAACGGACGAAGCGCTCGACATTGTGAAACGTGAAGTCACCTCCACCTGCAAGGGAAAGATTCTGACTGAGTGCGTGGAACGTTGCCATTGTAGTCGTTGGATTCTGGAGTCTGGACGGCCTGGACGGCGATCCGACGATAAATAATTGGAGGGGGGGAGGGGACGGAGGGGGGACAACTTAAGACTCATGGCATACTGCCTTTATACCTTCCGACAGTTCTCAACAAACAGTTTTATTGTTGTGGAACATAATGAACTCGGAGACGTGAGTGGCCTCAAGGCAAAACAATACCTTAGATCGGCGTTACAGGGTGTCACACAGAGGGTCTGAACCAGTTCTGAGCCCAGTTCAGAACCAGGTTCAGAACCGAGTTCAGAACCGGTTCAGAACCTGGTTCAGAACTCATGGGCTCCAGTGTCGAAGTCCTCGAAATGTAGATGCATGCAGTATCTTCCGAATGTATTGCCCCTTTCGAAAAAATATTGTGAACTGAGAGCACAGTAGACCTTGCAAGGTTTTTTCCGTATCTAGGTCCCAAACATGTTTTTAATGCTTTCTGAGCCCGGATATGCAACTTTCAAATTTTCGACCCTCGAGATTTGTCCCAAGCGCCCAGGGTTAGGGTTAGGTCACGTGACCGGACCGGCGACTACCCAGCCCCCGAAGTAGGCTCCCTTGCCCATACAGCAGAGCTGTTTTGATAATTACTGTTCTCATATGTATGGAAGGTGTAGATTTATAAAGCTCATGTAGTATCACCATCATGGTATGTATCCTCTGCCTCAGAACACCCCTCTTGAACAAGGTTGGGTCGGCCGGGTCGGGGACCTCCCCAGATTTGGCCAGTCACGTGATCTAAACCCTAGGGTTAGCCGCTTACATAACCCATGCCGGTTCCTAGTGTCCGCTATCTTACTTATGTAGTAAGTCAACCAGTCAGCACAGGACAAAGGCCCACGTTACGAAAGATACATGTGCACATGGCCCATAGGAGATGTCATAAAAGAAACAGAGTATTACAGATAGTACACTAGAAGACAAAATGAACACATCGCGAGCACCATCTAAACCTCCTGAGACTCTTTCTTGCCCTTCTGTGTTTTGCTGGGCAGGAGCTGTCGAACACAAAGCAGTCAGCCAAAGAAGTTCAAAACGCGAGCCAACCACGGAAGACATACCTCGGGGTTGATAAACGGTACAACGCCACCCTGAGAGATGACGACGTCACCAAGGAGCTTGTTCAGCCTAGACAAAGAATGAGCACAGGAGACAGCGGAACGAGCGGGAACAGACGCACTCCTCGTCGTTACGGATGGCAAGTTGGAGGTGACGGGGGACGATACGCTGCTTCTTGTTATCACGGGCAGCGTTACCGGCGAGCTCAAGAATCTCAGCGGCGAGATATTCAAGGACGGCGGCAAGGTAGACTAGAACATGCGATGAGTTTCCAACCCTCGCTGGCCAACGCAAAAAGATAAGACGCACCTGGTGCACCGGCACCAACACGTTGTGCGTAGTTGCCACGCTTGAGGAGACGATGGACACGACCGACGGGGAACTGGAGACCCGCCTTCGCTGAGCGGGACTGGGACTTGCCCTCACCACCTGAGGCGGCTTTGCCAGAACCAGACTTGGCTTTTCCACCTTTGCCGGACATTGTGTTTGAGAGTGTAGAGGGGGTGGGGTGGGTGGTTGAAAGGGCGGGAGGGCGGCGGTGATGGCGGTAGGGGGAAGAGAGAGCGTTGAGTGAACCACATACACGCGCGCGGTATATATACTCGCACGGATGTGGACACACGTGACTGTTTGACGCGCCTGCGTGAGAACGATCAACGAAAAACGCGCCTTTCAACAAAGTCGCGTCTAGCACAGCCACTCCCAAATCCTATAAGAGCAGCCGCGCTTTCTTTCTGTCCTCCAACGCTCTTCTCCCCCCGACCACATCCTTGCTGCTCCTCAGCCTCACTCTTCACCCACCTCAACCCACCTACTCTCATCTCCAATGGCTCCCAAACCCGCTTCCACTGCCGGCAAAGCCCCTGCCTCCACCGCGACGGCCTCCAAGACGCCTGCCAAAACAACAGAGGGCTCTAAGGCTGCGAAGAAGTCGACGGCAAAGCCCACTGGCGAGCCTGGCGAGAAGAAGAAGCGCCGCAAAGTCCGCAAGGAGACCTATTCCTCGTACATCTACAAGGGTGCGTTTTCCACTAGTTGTCTTTTCAAGATCTTCGACAGTCTCCTGACTCTCGCGTTGTAGTCCTTAAGCAGGTCCACCCGGATACTGGTATCTCCAACAAGGCGATGGCCATCCTCAACTCCTTCGTCAATGACATCTTCGAACGCATCGCTTCTGAGGCATCCAGTGCGTCTTTTGCCTGCCCTTGTTTGCTCTCCATTGCTGACGTCGACTCGCAGAGCTCGCATCCTACTCCAAGAAGTCCACCATCTCATCACGAGAAATCCAAACAGCCGTCCGCCTTATTCTCCCCGGTGAACTTTCCAAGCATGCGATCTCGGAAGGCACCAAGTCGGTGACCAAGGTGTGTCCTCTCTTGCCTTGTCTGTCATGGCTCGTTCTGATTTTTCTTTTCAGTTCTCGAGCGCGGGAGCGAAGTAATGTTCTTTTGGGGGACGTGTGTATTATACTACTGTATTTTCCTATTTTATGTGTCTTTATCCATCGACGGTTCCTCGTGCAAACGCCCTTGCCTCCCGGCTGCTCAGCGCGTTTGGCTTTTGGCGCCCACTGAAATGTGAACTGGCCGCGTGCGTGTCCTTGGCCTTGACCCTGACCTCGAGCTCGTTGTCCGCTCGCCTTGGAAACTAGTATACCATTGCCTGCGAGGATGCCCATCGTTCTTTCCTTGGCTGGCTCCGAGTCTGAGAGACCTCTGGCTTTCCAACGCTAGCCTCCAAAGTCCGTTGTTGGTCTGACCGCAGGCCAGCAGACCCGCAACCCTCGACTTCCCCTTGTCAACGTCCCTTCAGCTCCAAACGGCAGAATTCGCGCTGCCCGTCTTCACTGTCACAGTGCACACCCTGGCATGTGCTCTCCCGGTGCCAATTCATTCCGCCTCAACTCTCGTGGGCCGTGGCCTGCAGTGATGAAAAAACCCCAGTTCGGGAACGAAACACGCGGTTCGACCCGGTGGTAAATATAGCATCAGCGACAGCCACCCCTCCGTCTCCTCGACGCCCCCCTGGTTGCCTCAGCCTGCGCTCACTCTCTTTCCCTTCCACCATCGTGTCCCCCCCCCTCCGCGCCCTTCGTGGCCGCCTACCCTCTAGACCGATGCACATCGTCATCTCGTCCCGCAAGCCCTCCCGAACCGCGGGCGGGATGATCAACATCGAGGTGTGGACGTCGGCCAACGCCAAAGGTACGCGCTGCGCCCTTCGCCGTCCTTCGCTTGCCCGACCTGAACACACTGACCGTCGGTTTCCTCCAGGATCCGACGTCGCGTGCGCCGACCTGCGCTATAGGAAGGACACGCCGTCCTGTCTCACCCGCGAGCTCTACGACCCCGCACACGACCCCTATTCCATCCCATACCACCCCCGGGATCTTTACCCCACCTCCCAACCCTATTGCCCTGCTCTTCTCTGCGATGAAGATTCCACCCTCGATAACAACCCGCCCTTCGTTCCCGACGCCGACGGCTGCCTCTACTCCCCGTCCCAGCCCTCCTCCACCCTCCCAAGCATCTTCCTCGTCGTCCCCCCGCTCACGGACCCCTTCATCGACGCCATCCTCCCCCCGAGTTCTCCCTCCCTGGCCTCCCTGGCCGTCCCCCCGATGTCCTACTACAACCGGCTGGACGAGGAGCAAGAACGGTTCTATTTCCCCATGTGCGGGCGGTCGTAGGGCCCCCGTCACACATCCCGACCACATCTCCTTCAAGGCTGGCCCTGTAAAAACTTCCAGGGCCTCGTACGCACGCGAGGGAGCGTACTTAGAGGAACCACATCCAGGGCCGTTTTCCGCATCCTCTATCAGCCTCTGTCCTCCTCACGATCATCGCGCGCTCCTGATCTGTTCATACGTACATATCTCGTTAGATATCGGACCCTATCCCCTCCCACTCCTTCCTATCACTCGGACTACCTCTTCTGGTCACCTTTCGTTTCTTAGACGTAGACCCATATCGGCCGTATCCTTATTCGATCCTCTCGTTCGCCCCCCCTTGTTTTATGTTTATACTTCTCAGGCATTTTAGAAGCACTTCGCAGCTGTGACTGCAACGCAATCTTCTCCCCGTAATTTAGCGAACGACCGAGCTCGATAGCTGTGTGCATTATTCATAGTATGTGTATGCAACGACCCCACACGAGCAATCGTATGCGACCCCATCGAGTAACGTATGTAGTGCCCCCAACCCACTCCAGAGAAAAGAAAACCCAGATATACAAAAAGACAGCCATCCTGGGGGCGTCAGGAGACTCTAGGCCACTCTAACCCCGCAGAACTCCAAAGCGAAAACGCGAAAACGTATGCACAACCGGACAGGACGAATGGTGGCGCGGGGTAGAAATGCGAGGTAGATGCGAGGTATGGAACCGATGGATGGATGGGCCGGATAGGCAGGTATGCAGCGTGATGTGCGTGATAATGTAGATGGAATGCGAACGCGAATGCGGGTAGTATATAATGCGAGGCAGAAGGGGTAGCATGAAGTGGTGCAAAGGGACGGACAGATTCATTACAGGTGGACCGGTATGGCGCGCACGTCACCCGGCCTAGTTGCACCCGTCGAGCAGCCTGTTCTTCGGCCACGTCTGCCCATACTGAGTGACCCCAAAGTAATCCTTGTCCCAATTCGTGAAGTTCGGGTTCGTGTACGCGGGCTTGTACCTGTCGCAGCCCCGCCAACGGTCAGCCTCTCGCCCCATCCAAAGACGACTGAAGCACACGGCACACGCACGCTTCGATGTAAGCCGCAGTAGGGAACTCCGGGGGGTCGCATCCGACGTTGTGCGCGCCCTTTGGCTGGTACACCCGCACGTAATCCACGAGCATCGACGACGGGAACGGCAGCGCGTCGAAGTCGATGAAATGCGAGAACCCGAGCGAGATCGCGAAATTCATGATGATGTACTGTGACCGTCGTCGTTTCAGCCGCATCGCATAAAAATCCAACAATGACCGCGCGTACCATGGGCTCCTGCGGAATCGCGCGAGGGCCGATCTCTGTCAGGCTGTTCGCCGCGAAGCCCTCCGACTTGACGGTCATGACGACTTGGTTGTTGTTAATCCACGAGACGTAACCCTTGTCGAAGCTGGAGTGCATACAGCGATGAGAGTGTGCCCGAATCTGTGGGAGACGGTACATACCCAGGTTTATATTCGAATCCGTAGATCGCGAAACACCCACCGCTGAGTTCGTAGCAGCTTTGATTCGTCAACGACGCAGCACTGATGGTTTGCTGGTAAACACCTGCACACAATCAGTCTGCATTCCTCCAAAGTAATGCGCAGTACTCACCTCCGTGGTATGTATTCAATGTCGCAATCGGGGTCTGCAAATTCTCTGACGTGTTGAACCATGCGTACTCAGCCTGCAAAGTAAATCCAAGTCTCGATCAAAGACAGACACATTCAAGGGGGAGATAAACGCTCACGTCGAAAGGCGCCATCTGTACAGACTGGGAGATCTCACCACCAGCGGTGGTGACCAACGCCTCGAAAACATCGATCTCGGGCGCCGAACGTCCGACGTAGGAGCCATCGGAATGGATGGGTCCCGGATGATTTTCCCCAGGACAGGTGCACGCCGACAGCCGTTGACCAGGAAGCATGGACTGTTTCCAGTACAAAAGCATGAGTACCTGGATGATGGCAATGAGTGAAGTGTGCGCACCAATTGACCGTCGTGGTCGGGATCCCCGTTCTCAAATGCCGCAAGTGGAGTTTTCGTACCGGGGTGCGTCTGGTTGGGGAGCGTGCCGACGTCGCATGAATCATAGTTGTATGGCCACTGAGGTCCGTGAGTTAGACAGTGTCGGGAATGAGGAGTGATGATGAACTTACCAGACCGTCGGTCGTAGCACCAAAGCCGGCACGGCCTAAGGGAAGTCTGTTAACAAGCAGCGACTATAAAATGAGGAGAACCAACCTAGGTTGCCTGACGTCCAGCTGTGATGAGGTGGTAAGGTCAGAGATCAATCCAGCGGCTTATGAAAACATCAGCTTACACGGCCGGCCAGAAACCGCTACATTCGGTTCGAAAGGGTCAGTATAGGCACTGACTCGATCCACGACAACACTGACTTTTGATTGTTCGATCCAGGGAGTTGCACGGCAACTAGACGTCACAGGTGAGCATCACCTTCGTACCCACGGACACTGCGCGCCCACCTTCGAGCAGACCGCCCGTGAAGCAGAACTGATTCCTGCAACAGTCGTCAACGTTTTGCCCATCTAGTGCAGGGATCTTGCGTGAGCAACATACCAAGACTGGATCTGCGCGGGAATCCGGGTAAGCACGGCGCCTGATAAATGCCAGTAGACCACTCACCATACCGGACACCCACGAGTAGTTGTGATTGTTGACAGGGTCAGCCTTATTCATGGTCAGCGCCAGATATCCATCCCTCGTCGTCGCTTGCTTCGGATCATACCACTCCAAATCACCCTTAAAATTGGCGTTACCATCAGATGCACCCTAACCGTGCACAAAAAACAGTGCGACTCACCGTCTGCCAGTAGTGAAGATCGACGGCCTCCCAGTATGGGTCGTCGCCGGGATAGAACGTGCGTCCGGGGGTCTCGAACTCGTCCGAGAACACGAGGTCCCACTCGTCACCGGGGTTCTGCCACGACGCCTTGCTGTACGCGTCTCGAGGAGTCGCGATATCGATCAGACCAGGCGAGTTGGGAAAGGAAGGGATTTGGCCAGTTGCGTTGGTCCCACCCACGTTGAAGGCGCCTAACATTGCAGGTTTCTTCTCCGTAAAATGGCTGTACAACGGGTAGCCTGGAACGAAACACAGTCAGTACCAAAGGGCGCATCACCATGACGCCTTCTCAAATTAAATACCCACCAACACTGCGAGGAACGATTAACGAAATGTGGAAAGCAGGCAGTGTGTGACAAGACGTACAAGAGCATCATGATACCCAGAGCGAGGAAAAGAAGGAACCCAAGGTTGGATATTCCACGCGCAGTGAGAACGCTGCCGCCCTTGTCAACCTTGCAGTCACGCTTTGGATCGGGATTGTGAAGGATGTCATCCGGCTCTGGGACGTTCATCGTCAATGCCGACGAGCCCCATTCGGCGGGGTTTGGCGTGAGGGAGAACTGCGAGAAAGAACATCAGCATCGACAAGGTTAAGCATGGAGTTTGGAGGCGCACTTTGTCGGCAAGGGAAGACTGCGAGTTCAGTGACGAGTAAGTAAAGCACGAGGCAAGGACACTGGGACAAGGGTGGAACCTACCGAAGCTGACTGCCTGTTCTGTGGCGTGCGACCTGACAAAAGGTTGGTTGACGAGGCGGAATCGGTGGGGTTTGAGTACGCGAACATTGGTTGCGACATGGTGACGAGTCAGAGGGGATGAGAGGGGGTATCAAGACGTGTGGCTTGGACCCTAGCAAGCTGCCAGAGGATGGCCAGCCAGCACTAGAGGAAGTTTGAAAAGACAAGAAACGGAAGGGAGGGTGGTGGCTTGCGGCCGTGGAGTCTATAAGCGATAGACGCGAAAGGGATGAGCAGAGGAAGAAGTGTGAACGAAGGCGGTGGGAGGTCAAGCTGCCGCCCTTCAGTGTCGGCGGTCCAATGGGAGACAGCCTGTCGGATCACCGGCCGTCCCACGCGTCCGCCCCTGGCCGTTAGCGACGCGTCACATCCCCGCTTGGCAGCGGTCGGCGCGTTCGCGAAGCTCATCGAGACGTTTGCAGGACGTCGTGGTCGATGGAGGTCTCTGTTGAGAGAGGAACGGGCCCAACCGAAAACTCAGGAGAGAAACGCGATCACGGGAGTTGGAGTCAAATTCTGCTCCACGAGCGGCTGCAGCAGGTGCTGCGCTTGTTGGCCATATCGGGCTTGGGAGGCTTGAGTTCATTAGAGGGTGTCAACCGTTGAAGTCGACTGTAGCTGATAGGTTCGTCACAGTTAGCATGAGCCCCCGAGTTCACACTGGTGGCCAAGTTTGCAGCGACGGTATCAATGCATCGCAACTTCATTCGAATCGTAAGGTAAAAAAGGAATACGCAGTGTGCAGAGTGTACGCCAACAATTCCTCTAGATTTTACCAATCAGGAGGTTGCGGAATATCTCCCTCGCCGTGACGCGTGATGTCTTCCACAATGTCGGAAAGTCCAGCGTAGACGTGAGCCCGTCGGCCATGCCAAACGGAAGCATGAGCGGAATCCAACCTGTCACATAGCAGCATCCTTGTCAGTACACCATCCGTCAGGTCATACGTCCATGCGGCTCACCTCGGGCGTACTCGAGAGCAAAGCAGCCTTCGTGCATCTTGTACTGCTTAGACACCCCCCGCCGCATCAAATGCACATCTCCAGGCCTGTACACCTCCTTCACCAGCGAACCCGGCTGGAACGCCCACTGCTCTCCTTCCAAAATGTGGAAGTAGTCGTCGGCCGTGTGGATACCCGAGTGCCCCTCTGTGCCCAGCGGTGTTCCAAAGATGATGAGGTACTCGGTGATGCTCGCGTGGATGATGTACATCGCCCCCATGGCGCCGCCCGCGTTGTTGAAGACCCACTCCGAATTATCAGGGTTGAGCTTGATGACTGAGCTCAGGTACGTCTCCGTCAAATTGGCAACGATGTGGTCAATCATGCCGGCGGTGTTCCCAGGTGAGGCGGCGATGGCGGACTGGGCCAGCTCGTGAAGGAAGGGCGGGTCAAAAACATACCACCGTTCCTGCGAAACACAGAAAATGTCAGAAAAAAGCCGGATGCATACAGAGCGCACGCCACACACCTTGATGGTATCTAGCCAGCTGCAGGTGGCGAACACACAGAGCGCAATGACAGCACGCGTGATCCACTGCGTCAGTGCGTCGGTTTTCGGTGGTGCTGACGGGTTCGCCGCGCCATTTGCTTTCGTCTTCCCCATACGTTCTGAGAGGTGTGTGGTTAGGGGGAAGACGAGGTCGGGGGTAGAAGTTTTATATGTCGAGGTTGATGACGGGACGAACAGCCAAGTGCGTCGGGCGAAGCGAGTCGTACGACCAAATGAAATGAAATGGTGAGACGCGTCGACGCGTCGACCAATCACAAAGCTGCTCCGCTACACGTGATACGAACCTCTTCCGAGCTACCCGAGCATCCACTGTCCAACTTCCCCTCGGACCACTCCAACCACTAGAAGTGGGGGGGGGGGCATTGCGGCTAGAAAATGTTGCCAGTCAGCCAGTAGCGAGGCCGCAACGCTGCCCTCCTCCGTCTCCCTGCTCAAGGAAAACACCCGTGACGATGAAATGCAGAACGAGTGGCCTACGTGCCGAAAGTATCCGCGAAGTAAGTAGCTTACCAGCATAGGAACATACGCACGTTGTCGGCCAGTCACCGCATGGCGGTACGTTGACTGTTCCGGCACGTTATTGCGTATTGCTCTCATCCGGTAATCCTCTAGCGTCACCTCACCTTGATTGAAGACCCATGCGTACTCGCACCGAGTGGACGTCGACCTGCAAAAATACGCATCCTGGAACGAATTGACCTGGGAGCGGAACGTAGCAGTAGCATGCCTGCATATAAACGCATGGTAACCTCAAGGAGTGTAAGGTCCATCGCATTCATCCCAATCAACCTTGGCCACTTCGACTGCCCCGAGTCAGATATGACGCAGGTATACTACAACGCAACAACTTTAATTTTAGACGACCGCGACCCAGACATCCTTTACGATAGTCACTGGGAAGAGGCTGGGACGTCGAGCGAGTACCTTGGGACAACCACAGGTAGCATCTTGGACGTCCTGAACTGTAGCCTAACTTTCGCTTTCTCCGGTGAGTTCAAAGGACTGCATCTGGCAGGTTGGGTGGCTCATTACGCGTTGTCACGTTGGAAGGTACTGCCGTAGAAGTGTATGGGACCCTCCCACCCGATACCCTTCACGGGGCCCCTGTCGTGCATTTCCAGGTGGACGACCTCCCCCAGGCAATATTTCAAGGCAGTGCAGAAGCCACCCAGCCGATCTATCGTGACTTGTTCTACTCGTTTGTGACGTTGGACGAGGGACAGCACACGTTAAAGGCAACAGTGGTGAACGGGAAGAATTTCTGGCTCGACTACATCCTCTACACACCTTCCTTCCTTGGCGGAAACAAGTCTTCCACGCCATCCACGCTGTCCACATTGTCTGCATCGCCGTCTATGTCCCTTCCATCACAGTCTGCCGTCGTAGCCCCTTCGAAAGCATCCAAAAACAAATCAGTATCTATCGGAGCCATCGTGGAGGGAGTAATCGGAGGCATCGCTGTCCTAGGCGTACTTATCGCTTTCATTTGGTGGTATCGGCGGCGCCGTCGGACAGCGCCAGAAGTACCTGGCAGTAAGCACCTAGCAGTAAGCACCTGTCTCCCTGACAAAATATGCCTGCCTGCTCATAGATCGGACCTCAGGAGCGTACCATCACTCACCCTTCATCCGATGCCGGGGAGCCACTTTCGAAGTCCTTATTTAAATTTAGTGAGACGATTTCAATCGCAGCATAACAAGCGCTTTGCCCGAGGACTTCCCATTATCCGCAGGACAGACGCGAAGTTCCTTTTCCGTGTCCCCCTTCGCCTAACCTTGATGATTTTTGTGTGTGAGGCTAGCATACATAGTACTATATATTGGGTCGACTGCTAGATAAGACCCCGTAGACACTTACCGAACTGCTCTAAATTGAAGAAGTCCAAGTCCATCTTCTCAACTCGTCCTACTCAGGGTATACCGATAGCTGCAAACGCGAGGGCTGGTTCCAAGCCCTACACATTATCGGTTATATGCGGACTAGCTGCCTTGTGGTCGCCCATGTTTTTATCGTCACGTCGCGAACGGCAGAGATGACTATATCCCTGAACTGGTCGCCATGTGTATGAAGATCGGCCAGTGCAAAGGCAACAGGCGAGGTGCTATCGTACCTGTATAGACATCTCTGTTAGAAATCCTAATGAATAGAAAGGGAGGGGCCCTTACATCATAAATACACGAAGAACACTTGCCATTCTCTGGCTCGGCAGCGTAGAGAAAGGAGGATGTCGCGAATACGAAGGCAGTAAGGTCTGGGAGGGGAAGGTAACTTACGCGAAGAGCGCTATCAGTATCAAACTGTTGGATTTCATTCGGTTAGGGTGGTTGAAATGCCACCAAACCCTGGAATCTCAATCAGCACCTAAACCGAGCGGCTGGACTCGGTGTGGACTTCCTGGAAGAGTCAAAGTTTTGTTAAACCTTCATGGTGCCTACGACCTAACACCTGCAAGACCTTTGAGGGAGCTTGAGGTCTAGAGACAACCCACCGAGTTGCAAACGTTCCAAGGCCGGCGACGCGCAACCGCACGCGACTCCAGGCGACGCCGCGTCATCTTGAAAGTTCCGTAAGATGTCAATGAAGCAACCGAGAGCCTAGTAGAAACCAAACCAGAACCGCAACGTCGATGGACATCCTTGCCAGGTATTCTGGCTATGACCTCAGCTGCCGATTGTTTGTATTGATCTGGCTTGCGCTGAACCCTTCATGCCTTCTTGAGGGACAAGTACTACTAGATAAGACCTGTGAGGTAGAGGGTCTTCACGAAATTAGATTGTGCTATGTCACGGAGCACAAGTGCACGTCTACGTTCTCCCGCTGTCCAGCGTTGAAGCGCTGTTGATGAAAAAGGTGTATAGGACACAGACCCTCCCCTTGTCGCTCTAGTGGGGCACCATGCTCGTCAGAACACTCCTATGTTCTTGAGGGTGCAGAGAGAACGGCCACTTGTGCATTTATTGTTGCTTCTCCCTTTCTTACCGATGCAGCGTGTTGATTATTCACAGATTCTTCATGATAGATATCTTCCCTTGGGCTCGTAATACCGTAGACGGGGGCGTTAGCTTACTCTGGTGATAACGGGATAGGTCACGGGCTACTGAACATCCGGGATCAGTTCCAAAGATATGAATCGAAAGCGAAAATGTAGACAGTACTCAGAATCCGTTGGAGTGGGTGATACTGGCAGATCCTATCCCGAGTGTCAGGACGCTGAGCAGGGATTCCGGGAGATGCATCTCACATATCACATTGTCCCGTGGTTGATAGTCGAGCAAGCTCGTTCGATGTGTTAGGTCGTGCGATTTTGTAAGTTGCGGCTTCTATGCAATGGTTGCCATTGGTTGGTACCTGCACCCACACAAGTCAATTCCGAGCCACTGAAAATATAGCTGAACCCACCAAGGAAGAGAACGTGGAGAATGGAAGTCCTGCCTACAAGTATGAGAAGAAGAACTTCGTGAATATTCCTATGTTGAGTAACACCACTGAAACAAGTACGACGCCTTGGAGTTGAACCTTGCCCTTGCGGTGGTAGCATTTCCGGGTTCACACACCAGGCTAAAGCGTCGAGGACACCAACCGTGTACTATACGGTATTCCAAGAAAAAGTAACTTGAGTGATACAAAACGTCGCGAGCGCAACCCTTTCCCCGCATCCACATCTTCCCAAAGTCTTGAAACAAGTCTACCGCAGAAACGAAAACCATTAGCACGAGTGAAACAGAACGCAATGCAACGTCCACCCACCAAAAGTTCTTCCAAAGCCACCGCCTCTCGGCAACGCGCACAGGAACGAACGTCCACCCTTCAGCTTGCAGCTGCATCTCCTCCTGCGTCGGCATCTCCTCCTGCATCGACACCTCCCCCTGTACACGCATCTCCTCCTGTACACGCATCTCCTCCTGCACTCGCATCTCCTCTCGCATCTGCACCCTCTGCGCACCGAACCCAAAATACTTCCACTCGTCTTGGGCCCGCAGGCGCGACTTTGAGTTCCTCTGCGGCACTCGAAGCACCGTATTGTCCTGGGGGTAGGGCAGGGCGTTCTCCTCCGCCGCCTGATCGTAGCCTTGCGCGAACCAGACGCATATCCAGGGAAGCTCGACGGCCGCGCCATGCGGAGGCTCGAACACGCATTCACACTCCCCTTCGCACCGCTCCGGTGCATAGTACGGATCGGAGTAGTCCTCGCCTTCATCCCCGAAGCTCGACGCTGGCGACGACGATCGGGACGACGAAACGCTATCGAACACGGGCGGAACATCTGTCGACGAGTCGCTGTCGCTCGCCTGGAAAGGCGACGCCCTCCCTCCTTCATTGAGGAACGCCTCGAGGAACGCCTGCTCCTCCTCCTCATCGAACGCCGCGAGCTTGACTGGCTGCGCGAGCCTGTCTTCCAAGCTGATTTCGTGGTCGACCGGGAGGATGACGGGGGAAGAGAGGAGGCCCGGCGTCGCCCGTCCGTCGCCTTCGAGGAATGCGCGCTCGTCTTCCTCGAAATCGAGGTCGTCCAACAGCGCGAGTTGCTCTTCGAAGGTTGACGTGCAGCTGCTGGGGGTAGAGACGGACGAAGGAAGAGGGGAATGGTCGTCTTGCACATCTGCTTCATGTTCGAGTTCATATGCGGCAACCCCACAAGCGGCAAAGAGGGCTCACCCTGTTTCTCGTTCTTCTGGCTCTTGTTGTTTTGTACGTCGGCGAGAGACATCGCGTTGGTTATGGCGATTGTCGTTGTTTGTGAGTGTAGAAGGTGCGGGATGTAGAACAGTGTGGGTGTAAGTGTAGTTGTGAGTGTGGAGAGAAAACCAAACCTCCGCGCCGCGGGGTTATAAACATCCCAACACGTGTTGAAAAAGACAATGAGTATACGGGCCGGACCTTCTGACCCGGCACCCTCGTTCCCTCTTGACCAGCTCCAGCCAGTGTGCGCAAACGTACTCTGCCTCAGAAGCGCGCGTTCAAGGACGCAAGACGGAGGGTTTTATCGGTGGCAAAACATGTCTATTCGTCTATCGGTACAGGCCCTATTACAACACCGTTGGTAGTAAGCGATAACAGCACGGGATACAGCCACACACCATATGCATCCTCAATTCCTAGCCGCCGTATGTTCATCCTCCCAGCTTTGATTGCTTCCTTTCATGCTTATTTCGCCGCATCCTGTTCATCAGCTCAGAAGCGCGTTAGATCTCGCCCGAAGATCGCTACATCGTGACGTCAACGTCGATTCCCGTGGCACTCCCAAACAAAAACTCACCCGTCAGCAACCTGCCACCGACCCCAAGTCAGACATCGGTGACGAGAATTTCCAGGGAACGAAGACAGCGTACCAATACATAGGGATCAGTATCCTACGGTAGGATCAAGTCAGCATGACGCGCCCCAGGACAAAGGACAAGGGAAGCAAACGTACTTGTTCCTCATACTGACGGTCCTAGTAACATACGCCGAGCGCCAAAGCAACCACGCGAAGAGCCCCGATCCAGAACGTTTCGGTCCACTGGCCGCCTGGCTACGATCGTACACAGCGCTCCTAACAAGAGCAATCCCCCGTCATCAGGACATGCAGAAACACCACAATCGACACCCCACTGACATGCTGCCCAAATACGCCAATGCACCTTGGTTCTTGAACTCGAACGGGTCCGGCTCCGCATCTTCGTCGACCGCCGACCCTCCCCTCGCCATCTTATTCAACTGCTTCGAGAGGTACTTTGCCTTCTGCATGGCCACTGCACAGAATATCGTCACCACCAATCCCGGTGCTCGCTAAAGCCCTTGGAACACACCTTGGGCGGTGGCAGGGAGCGGAGCGCCGTCGCATTGGGCGGCGTCGCCGATAGCCCATACGTCCGGGTTGGGAATTCCGTCCGGACGAAGCACGTTGAGATAGGCATCGGTGAGGAGGCTAAGAGTCGACGTAAGTGCCCAGTATCAACCCATGTCCGGGAATAACTACTTGCCTCTTCTTACGCTCGTCTTTCATCAGACCGTCGATGGACTGGACGAGAGAATTCGGCGCAAGGCCGGTGGACCACACTAGGAGACCAAAGGGCACTTGTGCACCAAGCGTCAGGCTCCCACGGAGGCAAAAGCCCAAGGCAAGTTTACCCACCTTCTCCCTGTTGCCGAACGAACAGCTTACCCTAACGATGCAGACAGTGGACATTAGTTCTCCAGGGTATCCTTCAGGCCATAATCAAGAGCTTCTTACCGCTTCGACTTTATCTACATGGTGACTCGTCTTGATATGGATGCCTTGCCTCCTAAACTTATGCTCGGCATACCTGCCAAGATATCAAAACCCGACGGGAAAAAGAAGGTAAAGGACCCACCTCGCGAGGCCGGCATCGAAGCTGCCCAGGATTTGTGGGGCGACGTCGTACAACGTGATCCTCGCCTCTCGTGCCAGGTAGGGAAACGCCCGCATGAGGTCGGTGTGGATGAGGTCAAACAGCTCCGCGGAAAACTCGACCCCTGTCGGACCGCCACCTGCGGTAACACATGATCATTGGCCGACATCCTTGTCGATGGAACAAGGAAAGGGCATACCCACGACACAGAAGTGCAGGAGATTGCGTCGCTCCACGGGGGTGATGAAGGGTTGGTTCGCTTGTTCAAAGCCTGTTCACGAGAGAATGAGTCCACGGACTGACACCCCCGCCCAAGGATACTCCTCACACTCCATTATCCGCGCCCGGATGATCCGCGCGTCCTTGACGTCTTTCAAGAAATGCGCATGCTCTTTGACGCCCGGGATCCCAAACGCTATCGTAGCACGCGGCGGCCCGCGTCAGCGCGCATACACCGTGAAAACCCGGCACCAAGAAGACGGGACGCACTCTGAGAATACGCGCCGACCGCAATCACAAGTTTGTCGTATGGGACCGTGAATCTCTGGCCCGGCTTCAGCGGAGCGGCTTTAGCGGCGGAGACGGCGATAGGTGTGGCCCGTTTCTCTTCGATGTGCGGGTCGTCTATGGTCGAGGAGGGCGTGGCTGCACGCTGAAACAAGGAAGGGGAATATGAGTCACAGACCACATAGGGCTCGGCGCACACATACGCATTGCAGCGTCTTCGCGTGGAAGTCGATGGAGTCGCACCAGGCCTGATGGTATGACTGCAGGACGAGATATCAGCGCTGACTGCAATTTGTGACCCCGGGGGTACGCACTGCTTCGGGGCTGTAGCGTCGAATCTGCAGTACGACAGTTTCAGTGCTTTTTTCTTCTCGCGGTGGACGATAGAAGTGTGTACGCACGGATTCGGCGGCACACCTGAATTCGATGGTTCCAACGGATGCGCTCGCGAGGAGAGGGGTGAAGTTGAAGTGGTTGCTTGGGGAGATCACCGTCACGTCTGTGAAAGGCCGACGAATCAGCGCCGTCTAAACCAACACAGGAGAACGATGCTCACCCCAACGTCTCCTGTCCACCCTCCGAAGCGTTTCATACCCGCCCCATCCAGACCCAATAATAACTAGCCGTTGCTTGTCCCCGAAGCGCACGGAGGACGCGCTGAACATGCGAGAGCCGAAGGTGGAGCCCAGGACGGTAGGCCTGAATGCGTGGGCCATCGCGAGGAGCATACCGTATTACGAGCAGTCGGAGGTTCAGAGAAAGCAGCCATGGGATTGCGACGGAAAGATATGTGGACTTGAACGTGAATATGGCGGCCGCGGGTGAAAACAGGCGGGTATAATGGCGGTGAGGAGACAACTCAGACAAGTGTCTAGCTGGAAACCCTAACCCAAGTAGACCCAAACCCACCTTGACGCCCGCTTATTGACGCGTCGCTCGTGTTTTCACCTCCTTTCCTCCCTCCATCGTGACCTGGCTCTATCTCCTCTCTTCCTCCATCGCTCTCCAACACGAAGCGGAGGATTGGCACGCCGTGTCCAAAAGGTTAATATAACGCGACGCGACGCGGTCTCGTGATCTCGTCGAACTTACTTCGGACTGGCAGTCGCCGATTCACCCCGACGGGCTTTTTCCACGACATTTCCAACTTTCTTTACGGCGGTGAAGTCCATCGACGACCATCTGATCGTATCCTTCATGAATAGCCCCGGCTCCCTTGAGAAAGAGCATCAAATCCGCTCCACCTTTGTTTGCAACGCAAGACGATGATGTCGGGACCGTACGACGTCTGCTACGTACTCCTTGCGGTCGCTGGACATCCTATGACCCACTCGATGATCGCGTTGCATGAAGACTTCGTATGGGTCTCACGAGCTCGAGGGAAACACATTTCCGACGACTAATGCCTGGGCAAAAATCTTCCGTCTTGCCGGGCAGCAGGTCCATTAGCATGGGCACGAAGTACGTCTTACACCTGTCTCATGGTATGTATTTCCTCTTCTCTCTCTGCCTATGCTAGTAGGGCTCATGTAATCATCAGTATCGGGCGTACGCTCTTATCACAATACACGCGCAACCCGTACCACACCCTGTTGTTACATTCGTGCCGCCCTACGCCTACCAGCGCGACGGCCTCTCATTCCCGCTAATCAATGAAATGGTATCATGTCGGCGCTCTTGGCAGGCCCATCGATGCCTGTTTAGCTCCTTCCAACCCGGCATTGTATTGCTGTGGCTGTGGTCGTGATCTGGGCGTGTAGTATGGGCGCCATCCGCACTCTCGCCGGCGTGTCTCATGGTCTTCGTAGCACCTAGTGGGGGGTCTTAGCCCTAGACGGACCCCATACATGCGCCGTAGCACCAGGTCAAGTACGCCAATACGGGGCCGTACGCATGTTTGTACCTCGTAAAAACCCCACACGAATTTCCTGAACGGAAAGGTTCGACCGAGCCCATTCAAAGCACGACATAAACTATTGCGTGTGAGAGCGGCCATCGAACGCCTTCACGGCATCGGGCAGCCGCATCCACACCTTGCTGAGGCTTACACCATTTCACTCAACCGACCACGCTCACCACACCGACTTGAAGCCAGATCGACAATACTTATGGCTACAGACGTGAGCGGGCTCGCGGAGGCTCGCGAGCAACGCAGTCCTGCACGTGTCTCAGATCGGGCGTCTTCCAATGTTCGAAGTCCCGGGTCCGATCCCAGATCGCGATTTGGACTTGGCGACATATGACTCACGTCAATTGAACGTCATTACACTTCTCTCTCAATACTACCTCCAGCTTCAATCCTCCCCTGGCCCACCGAATGCAGGAAGGACTACAGGGCATCTTGTAACGAACGGCGACTGGGAAGAATGGGGGTAGGGGGAGAACCGAGGTTGCTGCCGACGACGGGGATCAGGTTGGATCAAGCGGCCATACGTCTCGTTGTGGAGCATCGGCGGGCATGTCATTGTATTTGAACGATGGACCAGCGCTCGGCAACACGCCGACTTATGTACACCGTACACCGCCCTCATCTGGCCCTCATCACGCTTTCTTCTCTCCCCCCAACACACACTCCAGCATTCCTTCACCTTCACCTTCACCCTCGCGGCCTGGGTGCGCGCACATTCTAAGTCCCTAGCCACACCATGACCTACACCGCCCTTCCCCAATCCGACTCCACCCTCGAACTCCCCCAATGGCGCGATCCCCCCCGCCGTCGGTCCAAGTCCCCCTCCCGCTACCCCGCCGCCCTCCTCCACCGCTTCGGAAAAGCAGGCGCCACCGCCGCGTTCTTCGGCACTGCCGTTCTCTCCGGTTGTCTCCTCTACCTCCTCGTCCTCGTCTTCTTCTCCGGTCCGCCACATCCAAATGCTCACCACATGCCCGCACCGCCGCCCCCAGAAGACCCCGCGGCCATCCACACCCTGCCCGACCCGATCCCTACGCCTCCTCCTGAAACGGACGCGCACGCGTTTTCCTTGTACAACGCCTCCGACCCCGTCGCGCCCCCACTAGACTATCACGAACTGACCCTCGATGCCCTGCGGGATCACGTCGCCCAGACGAACGGATATTTCGTGCGAGACTGGTCGCTCGGTCTCGGCTGGAACGTGAGTCCTCCTTTCCTACGCGCCGCGCACCGTCACTGACCGCGCGAACGTGACCCCGTCGCTCTATTTCCGGTCGTTGCACTTGTAGAACGTGAGCTTCGGTGCCTTTCCCCTCGCGAGCATTGCTGACCTGAGTCCAGATGCGGTACATCATCGAAGCCGCCTTCGTCCACGCCCAGCTTCTCAACCGCACCCTCGTCCTGCCCTCCTTCGTCTACGCCCGCGCCTGCGAATACGGCCTGTGAGTCTCCCACCGCCGTCCGTCCTCCCTCGTCCACACCAACCCGTCCTTCCCTCAGCGACGCCTGCGCCGAGTACGCCGAGATGGTGAACAAGGGCGACGCGCTCCACTCGGACGAATGGCGCCAGCTCCCCCACGACAAACAGATGGGCTTCCGCGTTCCGATCCAGCTCATGCTCAACCTCACCCGCATGCGCGAGCTCCACCCCGTCGTCCTCGTCTCGGACTACCTCCGCCTGCACGGCCTCCCCGCCGACGTCGAGGCCTCCGACGGCCGCTGGCAGCGCGAGACCTACCACGCCAGCCCCGCCGTCTTCCCTCCGCACGCTCAGGACGCCGACGCGCTCCCGACCCTGTTCGTCGTCGAGAACCACCACTACGACCCGCTCGGCTCGACCCGCGTCGACCGCATCCCATACGACATGAAGCAGCGCGGCGGGTGGATCCCCGACGGCGGCGACCCCGCCCGCGGCGAGCGCGGGCACTGGCCCGAGGCGCTCATGACCGCCACCAAGCAAAAGCTGCACAACGCGCTCAGCGTGAACAGCGCGACGCTCGGGTGGGAGCGTGCGCGGTACATCGTGCGCGAGGCCGGCTCGACGGAGTACGATCTGGACACGGACGAGGGCGTCGAGATGGCGCTGCGCGTGAACGGGTGGGAGACGCTGTACACCTTCAACGCCGTGTGCGTTCCCTTCGCCCCTCCTGTCCCCTCCCTCGCCCACTCACCCCTCTCGCAGGCTCAACATGGAGTTCACCAAGACCGTCGTGGACCCGATCCGCCAAGCGGTCCCGCGCACCTCCATCCGCGGCTGGGCGGACGAGTACGCGGACGTCGACGCGGACGTGCTCCTGCTCGCGGGCGAAACGCACCTCACGCGCAAATCGGGCGGCGTGCGCTTCACCACGCCCGGCGCGCGCACCGCGTTCCAGGGCATGGTCCTGCACCACATCGTGCCCGTCGACGGCATCCTCGCGCTCGCCGAGCTGCTCGCGGGGCGCATGCGCGCGCGGGTGGACGGCCGGCTGTGGATGGGGGCGCACATGCGGCGGGGAGACTGTGCGTGATCCTCCTTTGGTTTCCTTGGTCGATCCCGTGCTGACGCGAGGGGGGCGTAGTCGTGAGGGAAGGGTGGGTGATGGAGAAGGACCCGCTCGACCACGTGAACCGCGTCCGGAAGCGGCTGGCCAAAGGCCGGGAGATCCTCGAAGACCTGGAGGACATCGAGGCCTACCCCGTCCCCGACGTCGCGCCCAACCCGGAGCAACTGGCCCTTCCCCCACCACAGCCCTCCGACCCGTACGCTTCCCCTCCCTCTTCCCTACGCCTCGACGCCCGCTCACTTGACCTCCCGCAGATTCTACGCCGCGACGGACGAGCGCGACCCGGACGCGCTGGCCACGATCGCGGCCCACGGCGCGATCTTCCTCTCGGACGTGCTCACGATGGCGGACCGGCGCGCGTTCGGGTGGCCGCTGATGCTGACGGACGTGCGCGCGATCCTCGAGCAGGCGCTGCTCGCGCACTCGGCGTACTTTTACGCGCACGCGATGAGCTCCGTCGCGGGCGGGATCGTGAACATGCGCGCGGCGCACGGGGCGGACCCGCGCACGGTGCTCATCGATTGAGTTCTCGCGGCATCGCGGGACTGCGTTTGTTTGATTGCTTGTATCGCGGGCTTCGCCCTCACCACTGTATTTTTATACCCTACGAACTGCGGTAGGCCAGGACCGCTGCCGTCCCACCTTTCACCTTCCCATCCACGTAGAATTCATCCCACCGCGCAGACCGACGTACGGACGCTCCTCCCACCAGTCTTGCTACATACCTAAGTACCCTCATTTCTCAACTCTCGCGCGGAGTGCCAGTGCGGCCGCTCGCGCTTCTCGGTATCTATCTATTCCAAATATATACACACCCCCTCCTTATTTACTGTACACACTCCAAGACCACGCTGTGATAATAGCCATCGTTCTGTTCTGTTGCTTCGCGGGGTTCGTGTGCCAATCGTGTCGGTCGCGTTCAAGGGTTTCGGACGGTGGAGTGGGAGGGCGACTGGTTGTCGGGGAACGGATGACGTGAACGTGTGGGTACGATCCGAGCATTGAATATTGAATATTGAGGGTCTGAACCTGAGATCTGGGGGGTTCGCCCTGTGCAGCTGTGCTTCTTTTTTCATTTATTCGTTATACGTTTCGGTGGGGGACCCCGAGCTTGAGGCTGGCTATTATGTACTGATGTACAGGAGAGCCTCCGGGTCAAGAGGTGCTCAACCGACTGGGATCGACTTCGAGTGTTGGGCTCGAGGACGACGGAGAGCGCTGGGTAGAGACGGGAGGCGAGGAGTCGGAGCCAGTGGAAAGTGCTGCGGTATGGGGCACAACGCCGATGATCTGAATCTACGGCGGTCGTTCCAAAACTCGTACAGCTCTTTCTATACTTATACCCTACGATCATGCCCCACAGCCCTGCCCACAAACCATATCCCCCCCTCTCTCTTCCCTTCCGACCCTAATGTTCGCCTCCTTCCCCGCCAGGCCCTCGCCCGACCTCCTCCCCCACTACGCCGACGACGCCCTCCACGACTTGGCCTCCCCTCCCCCCCGCAAATCCCGCCACCGCCCTCGCTTTCCCTTTCTTCCCCGCCTCGTCCGCCCGGGCTCCTCCTCCGCCTTCTTCGCCTCCGCCGCCCTCTCCGGCTGCCTCCTCTACCTCACCTTCTTCTACCTCTACGGGCGCTCACCCCTCCTCCTCACCTCCACCAGCGACTACCCCTCGTGGCCCGGTCCCCACTCCGCCCCAGAAGCAGGCGACAAGGGATGGATGGCGCTGCCCCCGCCCCCGCCCCCGACGCCGGAGAATAACGCCCAGCGCCCGCAGTCGCACGGTCAGGCGGAGAAAAACGACGTGCTGCGCTTGCAGAACTACGACCGGCTCGAGCTCGACGAGCTCAGGACGCTCGTCGCGGGCACCCGCGGCTTCTTCGCGCGGGACTACAGTGTTGGGCTCGGGTGGAACGTGAGTACTTACTTACCGTCCCTTCCTCCCCATATGGATGGCTCACTAACGGGTCGCGTTTCGGGTTGCAGAACGTAAGCCCGTCGCTCGCCGCTGCTCGCGGGGTGGAACGTGCTAGGTGCTGATCCCAGTTTGGCAGATGCGATACATCATCGACGCGGCCTTCCTCCAAGCCCAACTCCTCAACCGCACCCTCGTCCTCCCCTCCTTCGTCTACGCCCGCGGCTGCGAGTACGAGCTCCAAGCGTGCGCCGACTACGCCCCCATGGTCAACAAAAACGACGCGATCGGCTGGGACCAATGGCGCAACCTCCCCCACGACCAACAGATGGGCTGGCGCCTCCCCCTCGGCCTCATGCTCAACGTCACCCGCATGCGCGCCCTCCACCCCGTCATCCTCGTCTCGGACTACCTCCGCCTCCACGGCCTCCCCGAGTCCGCCGAGGCCAGCACCGCGCAATGGCAGCGCGAGACCTACCACGCCAACGCGACCGCGCGCGTCTTCGGTGCCTCCTCCGACATCGAGGCGTTCATCTCCCCCGCCACCGCCACCGAGCCCTCGCTGTTCGTCATCGAGAACAACTGGTACGACCCCCACGGCGTCGCGCGCGTCGATGCGCTCCCCGACCGCGATGAAGCAGCGCGGCGGCTGGACGCCCGCAGGCTTCGACGCGGACACGGGCCGACGGGGCAGCTGGACGCGCCCGGTCGACACGGACATCGAGAGGCATTTGAGCCGCTACCTCGTCACCGACAACCCGCTCATGAGCCTCGACGCCGCGCGCAGGGCGCTCCGAAGCACGGCCGCGAAGGACGAATACGACATCGAGTCGGACGGGGGGCTCGAGCGCGCGCTGAACGCGCACGGATACGAGATCATCTACACGTATGATTCGGTGTGCGTGCCCCCCTCTCACCCCTCGTTCGTGCTAGCACTGAGACGGGTGTCGGGGCGACAGACGCAACATGGACCCTCGCGAAAACGGTGACGGAGCCCATCCGCCAAGTCGTCCCGCGCGCCTCGATCCGCGCCTTCCGGGACGAATACATCGACCGGGACGAAGACGTCGTGCTGCTCGCGGGCGAGACGCACAACGGGCGCAAAGCGGTGCGTCCCCTTCTCCCCCTGCCCGTCCCCGTCCGGCGTTCAGATCCGCCCCATGCCCGGTGCTGACCGTTTCGTCCGCAGGGTGCCCTTCGGTTCACGTCCGCCGCGGCGCGCGACGACTTCACGCGCATGGTCCTGCATCACATCGTGCCCGTCGACCGCGTCCTCGCCCTCGCCGAGGATCTCGCAAGCCGCATGTCGAACCTGACCGAGGGTCGACTCTGGATGGGCGCGCACATGCGTCGCGGAGATTGTACGTCTCTCCCTCCCTCCCTCCCTCCCTCCCTTCCTCCCTCCCCTCCTTCCCCCCTCCTTCCCCTCTCCCTCCGCTCTTTCGTGATCGACAAACGGACCGACCTGACGCGCGCGACGTGTTTATCTAGTCGTGCTTGAAGGCTGGGTGCTCATGCCCTCGGTCGAGGACCACGTGAATCGCGTGCGGATGCGCCTCGACGGCGGTCGGCGCCAGCTCGAGACGCTGGAGAACCCGCACACGTACGATGTGCCCGACGTCGAGCTCAACCCGGATCTCCGCACGCGGTCCCCGCCCGTGCCCGACGATCCGTACGTCCCCTTCGCATGTACCCACCCCCCATTCCACCCCATCCATCCACCCATGCACCGATGATTCAGTCCATATCGCCTCCTCTTTTACGACCCACCCCCAGCGCCTCACCTCGCCCCACTTTCCCCCTTACTAGCTAACCTCCTCCCCTCAGATTCTACGTCGCGACCGACGAGCGCTCGCCCGCCGGGCTCGCCACGATCCGCGCGCACGGCGCCGTGCTCCTCCCGGACCTGCTCACGACCGACGACCGGCGCGCGTTCGGGTGGCCGCTGATGCTGACGGACGTGCGCTCGGTCCTCGAGCAGGAGCTCCTCGCGCACTCCGCGTACTTCTACGCGCACTCCAAGTCGTCCGTGTCCGGCGGGACGGTCAACATGCGCGCGGCGAGGGGCGCGGATCCGCGGACGGCGTGGATCGAGTAGGGGCGCGGAGACGGTAGAGCGTTTTTTTTTTGGTAAGGAGTGGAAAAGGGGGGGGGACGTCGCGCGTATAGAAGGGAGGGGGCGTTGTCGTTGGGTGGATGGAGGTGACTGCATTACACTATTGCTCGCTGTATTTCTAGCTGCCGGCGGCTGCCCGGGCTGTCCCTACTAATCTCGCCCATTGTTGTAACTTATCCCCTGCTTGTTTCTTCACATGTTCTTGCCCACCGCCCCTATTTATCCGCCACCACCACCTCGTGGACTTGTTTCCATCGCTGCACTCCTTATTATTGCCGTTACCTACTGCGTGCGGACATACTGGATTATGACTTTTTTATACCATACACTTGTGTACGTCGCGTCGCGGTGTGGTCCTACAAGTCACAGTCGGTCCTCCCAGTTAACGCGACATGCCTTCCTCTGGAACGAGGACCTGCAGCATCTGCTCCATATCCCATTTCCAACGCTCGTTCTCCGGACCCGTCCTCAGCCCGTCGGCGACCTCCCTTCGGAGACCAAGCGATAAAAACGCTGTGGGGCCCACGGACGCTGAATCTGGTTCGGAATGAGATTGAAGGCGATGAGCGGAAAGTTCAAACAGTGTACATAACGACTCCACCCCGCCGGATGATAAAAACGTGTTATGGTGTGGTATGCCTTGAAGTGCGACAGCGAGTCCCACAGACATGTAGGCAGATAATCATGGAGACTACTTCATAGATGCGTGCTCGAGGGTTCACGCCACGGCGCGTTCAAACTTCACGACAAACGATCCAAAGGTTATATGATACATTTATATACGGAAAATACAGGTCCTCCAAACAAGGAAGGAAGATAAGCCACGAACAACATACAATGTCCACCAAATACAACGAAGCGACCCAGCGCATTCCAAGAACCCAAGAACCCAAACACCTCCCACAAAGTTCCCCGCCGATTCTCTCTACATCGCGCGCGCATCGAGCCATCTAACGCCTCAACAACCACATGCTCCACGCAATGGCAACCACCGGCACAACAGACACCATCTCCCCAAGTCCCGCATACTCCGGCGCGATCCTCACCTTCACGAACGCACCGGCCGCGAGCAGCACCGCAACCGCGTTGTACACGAAAGACCAGGCGAAGTTGAGCCCGATGCGGCGCACGGCGCCGCGCGAGATGGCGAAGAGCGTGCGGAGGGCGCGAGCGAGGTCGACCGAGGCGGCGGCGGAAGAGGAGGTCAGGACGACGATGTCCGCGGCGCTGAGCGCGATGTCCGTCCCCGAGCCCAGGGACACGCCCACGTCCGCCTGGGCGAGAGCAAGGCTGTCGTTCGTGCCGTCGCCGATGAACATGACTTTCGTCTGCTTGTTCGTCTTGTTCGTGGATGAGCCTTGAAGAGCGCGGACGTGCTCGAGCTTGGTCTGTGGGAGACATCCGCCGAACGCATGCGAGGGCGGGATGTCGAGCTGCATGGCGAGCGCGCTCACGACGGGCTGGGCGTCTCCGCTCACGATGTAGACTGCGCATTCTTGGGCGGTGAGGTATTCGATGGCCGACCGAGCGCTGGGACGGACGGTGTCGGAGAGGCCAAAGGCGGCGACGAGCGACGCGTTGGAGGTCACGGTGAACATCGTCAAGGCTGCGCCCTGCATCTTGGACACGACGGGATGGGCTTCGAGGCCGAGCCAGGTGGGATTTCCGCCTCGGATGATTTGATCGCTGTCGCGGGCCTCCATGCCCTGTCCTGCGACGGACTGAACGTCCTTGAACTGTCTGGGCGAAAGAGTAGGATGGAGGGCGGAAAGGTGCTTGTACACAGCCTGAGCGACTGGATGACGGCTGGCGGATACAAGACCCAGTACGGCGGCAATGGACTCGTCCGAGGGTATGTGAGCCTCCACGACTTCGAGCGTCCCCGTTGTGAGTGTGCCCGTCTTGTCAAATACGGCGACCTTGACATCCTTCGCATATTGCACGGCTTGGGCAGACTGTTCGATGTGAATGAGGACGATGAAGGTGTGTAGAGGAAAGGAAGCTTGCCTTGAAGAGAACACCTGCTTTACCTGCGACGCCGGTCGCGATCACGACGACCATGGGCACACAAAGGACCAATGCACACGGGCAAGAGATAACCATGACGGAGATGGCATACCGCAGAGCGGCGATACCTGCGGTATTCGAGCTCTGGTGGCGAACGGTCATGCCTATGGCCATCCAAATGCCAAATGTAACCAGGGAGGTGACGAGGATGACCGGGGCCAGATAGCTCGCTATCTTGTCCGCCAGATCTTGCACGGGCAGGCGCGCGTCCTGCACCTCGAGCATGAGCTTGCCGATGTCCGAGATGGTATTGTCCGAGGGAAGACGTTCAACTTGCATGTGCAGAACGCCGGAGCCGTTTAAAGTGCCAGCCGTCAGCTTCGACCCGACCAGTTTCTCCACCGGGAGACCTTCGCCTGTGATCGAGGATTCGTCTACATGGCTGTTTCCGAAGCTGACGGTGCCGTCCGTGGGGATCAGTGTGTCAGGGGCGATGAGGAGGATGTCGTTCTTGTGCACGAGCTCGGAGGATATAGTTGTAGGAATCCCTCCTTTGTCCAGAAGCTCCACGGTATCGGCTTGTAAAGAACGCACGTCGTCCAATGCCGAGGTCGCGCGGCGGCGAGCGTACGCTGAAATGAGCCGGCCCAAAGTGATTAGGGTGATGAGGAGAGCGGGCGTTTCAAAGAATGGCTCCGAGAAAGGGTGGCCAGCGACGAGGAGGAAGTATGCAATGGCGGAAAATGAATATGCGATGGTTGAGCTCAGGATAACGAGGAGGTCCATGTCCAAAATGTGTTGAAGGAAAAGTGATCGGAGCGCGGACGAATAAAGGGGGGCGGCGACGTAGGCCTGGATGACAGTAGCCAACCCCAAAGAGGCACCACCATAGGCGTTGGGATTGTCTGGAAGAGGTGCCCAGGAGAACACAAGGACGGGAATACAGAATATGGCAGATATGATGGTGCGTCGAAGTAGGGTTATCAGTTCTTTTCCTGCTTGGTCGCTTGGACGAGCCTTGGGCGTTGGGACGAATGAGCCCTCCCATGGGGAGAACGCCGCGAGGACGGAACGAGGTTGGATGTCGGAAGTGTTGTATTCTATGTCGAGGACGATGTCCTTGGACGAACGTTTGAACGATTTAATAGCAATGGTCGAAGGGAGGTCAACTTTCTCCCAGTTCACATCCAAGGTCGCGGGCACGCTGACGCGCATAGCGCTGTATTCGCCTTGAGGTTGAATCTCCTCGAGAACTCCGCAAGCGAATCCTGTGAGCTCCTGGGCACGTTTGGCGATATGAGCTGGGAAAACCAATCCTTCCGTGTATGCGAGCGAGGCCTGGCCGGCGAAGCTGTTGACCTTGACGTCACGAACGGAGGGTAGGGTGAGAAGCGCCCTTGTAACTTTGGACGCGCAAGAGGGGCAGTCCATGCCCTCGATGGACATGAGCATGATAAGAGAGCGGCCGCCCCCGCATTCCGCCGTTGAAGGGTTCTGGGCTCCGGGGCGAACGGTGGCCTTACTACCGACGTGGCGCTTCTCAACTTGAATATGGTCGTGGCTGTGATCTTGGCTCTCCTGCTTTGCATGCCGATGGGCTTTGCTCGTGTTGGCCCAGTCGATGAGGCAACAACAGGCGACTTCAAAGAAGCGTCCAAACGCGGTCTCGGTGCTGCACCTGTTCGCATCGTGGCGGTGGGTGTGTTTGCGGGAGTGTTTGTGGCGGTGTGAAGGCTTGTGAACATGCTTCTCGTCCTGGTGAGAGTGGCTCTGGCCAGCGTCACGGTCGCCGTCGTAAAAGGGGACGCGGCGGCGGACGCCAGGACCGGGCGTAGGATGGCTTCCACAACAGTTATCTCCGCTGGAATCGCTGTGAAGAGGGAGAAAGGGGAGGAATTGAGCTTCGGAGTCGAGCTCGACCGGTTCGGAGGAGGGCGTTTCGCAGTCTGAGCAGCAAGACTTGGTGGGAACTGGAAACACGCGTTTACGACATGCATTCAACGGACGATTTTGAACTGGCTTACCCTCTACACAGTCGTTGGTCTCTATAATGCCTTCACAGCAACTCTCGTTGCAGACAGGATCGATATCGGGACGGCAGTCGGCATGGGCAGTCTCGGGGGTGTCGCCACAGCAAGACTCTGGCGCATTGTCAGCCTATGGACGTGCTTGCGCGCGCAAGAGACACACCTTGTCCTGTCTTACTCGCCGGCCCACAGCACGCGGATTCGCGTCCACGAGAGCGCTGACAGCCACCTTCACCGTCCGGGATGCAGTCGCCTACAACATACTCCATACACTCCGAGTGTCCTTGGTCCTCATGGCAGTCCAGGTCGTTGCAGCAGGAATCTTGACAGGTAATGGCGCTCTTGTTGTCCGTCTCAAGCTTGTCGGTGGATGACACTGAAGTAGGATCGTTGGCCATGGCAACAAAGCACAGACGATGAAAGTCAGAACCAAGGACACGCCGTCGCCTCTCACTTGCCGCGCACAAGATCTAGACCACGGCGCATCCGGCCCGACTTGCCTCCACGCACAGGCCGTGGGTTCGCCTCCCTTTCATTAGCAACCACCTCTCACTCTCGGCTAAGGTCTTTTTTATTTCGTGTAATAACAACCACATATGAGCTGTGCTCATTTTTGCGTGGCAGGGAATAGACATGGCAGAACCTCTCCCCCCCACCGTCGAAGAGCTCCTCAAGGATCGCCAAAGCGTCCGTAGGAGGTACTCCCCGCGACTCCGTCCCTACTCTGCATGGCGCGTGTCCAAACGTCCCAAATCTCCGCTATCCGCTCTATGCCTCTCACGCGCTGTGGACACGCCGTCTGCATGCTTCTACAGACTCTACGAGCTCTACGTCATCGACGACAACATTGGTTTCCGCAACGAACTGGAGTACTTCTGCATCCAACATCCGTCCTGGGCAGTGTGCGATATCGCGGATCCAGTGGACCCTGTGCCACTGCGCTACGCGATACTTGCATCCCTCACACGATGGATGTGCGAGGCTTTCAACAGGCGCATTGGCCTTGGTCTCTCCAGAGACGCGCCAGCCATCATCGAGGACTTTTCGGAGTGGGAGGATAAGCCAAAGGTGTACGAAGAACTTCCTCCTTGGGTCAAGTGTGCAGCCATTGAAGGAGCGCGTTTATATTCCTGACGTGAAGGGTTGCATCTCCGAGGATAACTGGCAGTATGTTGACAAGGAGCTCCGGAAATTGAATGTTATCGCGGTATATCCACATATGCATTTTATTTGATCATACAAGAGTAAGACCGCTTTCATGTCTGGCAGACATGTCATACACTCAACCTCGTCGTACAATCTCTTTGCTTTTTTCGCCTAACCCTATGTGCTCGTCGCACTTTGGACGTCGTGGCAGGATGCTCTAAGGTAGTAGACCGTGTCCGCGGCCTCCTGAACACAGTAGCAGGTGATACTACGGGAAACGGATGGCGACTTGCAGACGATCACAGGAAAACTGGAACTCGAAAATTCCGAAACGCTGTCCCCCAGTAAACGAGTAATAATATTCTCTTCCTAGTGGCTACAAGAGGTCATAGCATGCTACTTCTTCTTGTTAAAGGCCCATTTGGTGAGTTGAGACGCGGAGGAGAAAACGTGTACCGTGTCCCACACAGTACGCGATATGATATTCTCCTGACGGCCACGAAGACGCCATGACTTACCCAATGCAGATGCGCGCCTGCGCACATCCCGCCACTGAGCTAGTGCTTCAGCCGCCGTAGGTCTCTCGCTCGGAGTGGGTTTCATCATCGAGTTGATGACGGGTTTGAGAAAGTCAACGTTAGAGTAGACCTGGTGTCGATTGAGCCTACGACCAAACGATTACAGCTCGCATGCGTACCTCTTGGAACTCCGTTCGCAGAACGTTACCAATAGTAAATATATCGACCTTGAACGGGTCGTACGGAATGGTGTCAGAAAGTTCCGGAACGTCGCGGTCGCGACCAGGAAGTCCAGTGACCAGCTTCATGGGTTGTTCGGGAGGTATATATGACGATATTCCATAGTCGACGAAATAGTATTTGACACCGGCAACGGAACGGGGGTAACATGGTGCGCGATGCCGGCGTCCTTCCATCAGGCAAGTATCGGTCGTATACGGGATGAAAGCCAAGGGGATACATAGCGCTCGCATCCATCATGAGATTAGGTTCCGAACAGTCTCTGACATCAAGTCGTGAGCTGAGGGATGACGAGGAGGATCTTTATCAGACTCACCGATGAGCGACATGATGCTCATGCATGAAAACCAATCCCTTGGGGACTTATCAGTAATCGCTTTCCATACGGCGACAACGACTTACCTCCAGAACTTGGTCCACGAAGTCAATCACCTCTCCCACAGTAGAGAAAGCCGGCCCGGTTATACGACGCAAGAACGGCATGACCATATAGGAGATCGATGGGTCCTGGTCGTCGCTGAAGGTTTCAAGGATGGGGACGGAGTGATTATTGGGATCATCGCGTAAATCGCTTGCGCTTAGCATTGTGGCTACGGTAGACTCCTGGTTGCCGGTACTAACACGTTTGATATAGACCAGTTTTCCGTCAGAGATGCGTGTAGCATCGACAAGGTTCAACCGGGCCTGTAAAGAGAATCTCAGTCAAAGGAGACCTTGCAATTAAAGAGAGAAACCCGCACAGGCAAAGCGATGTGATCTTCACAGCTCAGATAGAGCTTTCCATTTGCCACCCACGAAGGTTTCCACCCTGGACGAAGACGTGGTCGTAGCATGTAGCCTCTTAAAGCCAGGAACTGTTGCCTATCCCTCCACTCCAGTTCGTTCACGTTGAGTTTCTGATAGGGATCCGGCGCGAGGGTGGTGTTTCGTGAAGGTGGAGAACTGGACATGGTAAGAGGAGCGAAAAGGATGTTGTCACGAAGGCTCAGGTTGTGAATGAGCGATGGCAGTGAAGCAGAATGAAGGACGTGGGTCTCGAAACAAGACAGCTCGTGGCTGCGAGCCCACAGTGAGCGATGGACAAGAGGGTGGAACTTGCAGACGGCAATCAACTTTCTCGGACAAAAAAGGAAATTCAATGGTTTTGCATCACTGGCCGTCGCGGCGACTCGGTGGCGCCTAGTTTCCCGTCGCAGACCTTACCAGAAGACAGTCGTTCTGGTAGGTGGCGCCCGTGTATCTTTCCTATCGTCGAGCAATTTTCGCATAAAATGGACATAGCTTTTGGGCGTGGCGCTCGCTTCAGAACCTAGGCCAGACTTTGGCCAGACTGAGCTTGTTCGGAAAGCGATCGATGAAACAAGACTGGATAGAAACCTGATCAAGGCGGCGACAAGTTGAAGGCCGCGAGCTCCTACGGAGGCCTGCATCCGTAGTCGCGCGACTTGCAATACATCTCGAAAAATCAAACTGTGCACGGGACCTCTACGCTGGAAAGCATTGTATTGAGGCCCATGCTCTTTGGAACGGAAGGGCTGGATATCGCAGTGAGTGTACAGTGTCAATACGGTTGAGCCCTGGGAAGGCTCACAATGACTCTGCGTTCCAGTACCAGACGAGGGCTAAACAGCGACTGTGGTGGAGAAGGGAGTCTCCATGCTTGGGCGAAAAGAAGGTATCTGGGGAGGATAGCTAGACGCGTATGAGCCGGTGATGCTAGATGCCTGTGGTGTGATCGTGTCAAGCGCTTTCCGGGCTTCCGTCGTTGTGGTCTGAAATCTAAAATCAGCCCCGCAGTAGTTTCTCAACGCGCTTGGTGGGGGATAAACGCACCAAAACGTCGTCATGAAGTTCTGCAACACGCGACTCCAGATCATCCAAATCGCCACGAACCTTGGCCAAGGCATTCTTACTTCCGGCTTTCCGACCATCCTGCTTACACTTGCTGAACTCGATTTCAAGGCTGACAGTTACATCAGAGAGTGACAATGTTTAGTGAACAAGAAAGGCATACTGCAGTAAAGTACCTTTGAGGTTACCCATCGTCCTCAGTAGTTCCTCGTCATGCGAGCGGAGGGTGTCGACTTGCTCCTCGCTGAAACTATTGAGAACCTTCTCTGTGTCGTCGAGCCACTCTCTAACTAAGGGAAGTCGCGAGGTCGGTTTGAAGAAATTATATACCCGATCAACGGTCTGGAAAGTACTCATGACGAAGGTGAAAACGACGCCGACGTCATTAGCGGTAGGCCAGCCTGCCATGATAAACTGTAAACAAGAATGTTAGGATGGCTGCCATACGCACGCCGAATCTCGAGAAACCCCTACTGAAGTTGGAGAAAGAGGGAGTGACTACTGGTAGGCTGGCAGTGGAGCTCCAGCGGCGAAGAATGTACGATGGCGAAAAACCGAACGTAGATTAGGACCGACTTTATATGCCAGTGGTGGGCATTTTCGTACCGCATCGAGGACAATCATGATTTGTCGAAGCCTGCATGTGATGAGTACATGGCAAGCCCGGCGCTCGACGTGATATGAGCGGCGCATAGGGGCAGTGCTGCTGCCAGTTCCCGTTCCGTTACCATGCATGCGGCGAATAAGAGGACGGCGTAGCTTCGTATAAGTACGAGACAATAGGGCGTATACAGGATCTAGCAGCGAGAAGCCAGGTCGCCGTGAAAGCAGAACGAGAACAAGGATCACCCCTCCCGCCAGATTCCAGTCATACAATTGTGGTCGGAGCTTCGAATACGCGCGCGCGCCATGTTGACGGTTGCGCACGGTTGCGGGGATCTGATTTAGGAACAATTGGACGGGTTGGCCTGGGAAACCCAGCTTGTCAGTCACTTATGGATCAACAGCCCATGTTCGTTTCTCAGTCGTCTTCCTTCTTTACGCTCACACTCGTCACCCATCGGCTCTAATCATCAAGTTCGTCTACAACTACCCCGCCTCAAGCCGAGTCTTTTCGTCCACAGGCAGTTTGCTTTGCAACATCAGGATATCAACCACGACATGGCTTTACCTGACGCACAGCTCAGATCCCGCGCTCGAGCTGTCCGCCCTGTAGCAAATGTTCAAGAGAACCTGATGGACTTTGAGGAGGATTGGAGAGATCGGTCGCCCTTTTTGGAGCTACATGGGTACATTCTACGTCCTCGCCTCCGACCAGGCTGGACTCCATCGTGGCATGCAACAGGGCAGGATCCCTTCGATGCCGAGGACGCTATATGGTCACATGTGCGTACTTTCCTCAGGCTGTTTCATGGTATGTTGTGCTCACATGCAAGCTAGCTGCGGCCCAGTCTTATGGACGCCACACGTTTGTCTGACGGAAAACTCGTGTACATCAAGAAAGTTCGAACTGGCAATCCAGAAGTGACGATCGCGCGCTACCTCGATTCCGAGGCCCTTCGCACACGTCCCGACAACCATTCAGTTTGCGTTCTCGATGTGTTCCCAGACCCTCGCGATGCATCTGTTTCTTACATGGTTATGCCCTTCCTCCGCCCCTTGACTCGCCCTCGATTTGAGCATGTGGGCGAGGTGCTCGATTGCGGAGAACAGGTTCTAGAGGTGTGGATAATTTTTACCTTCAGTTTCGTTCTAACTTCTTATGTAGGGCTTGGCTTTCCTTCATGAGCAAGGTGTTGCACACCGGTAGGCTTGGTTTTTTTCTGGACATAACCTACGTGTTAACGCTCCGATAGAGATTGTTCTGAGAAAAATATAATGATGGACGGGGATGCGATGTACCCTCGTGGAAACCATCCCATCAAGGAGTCGCGTCTTCCTGACCTCAGCGACTTGGCACCAGTTCTTCCTCGTTTACTTGTTGGTCCAAGATACTATTTTGTGGACTACGGCATTTCGACGCAAGTTGATCCTAGAACCATCTCTCCCACAGTTCTAGGGACTCTTGGACGAGAACAGAGCGTTCCCGAGCTCTCGGTCGAGGTTCCTTATGACCCATTCAAGGTGGATATCTATACTATAGGATGCGTTTTCCGCAAGATCTTCTACAATGTGGGCGGGCACACATTGTGTTTCTACCCATCTCAGACTAACTGTCTCTACAGCCTTTTTCCAACGTGGAATTTATTGCTCCCTTCATCGACCTCATGACACAACAAGATCCCTCTGCGCGTCCGACGGCATCCGAGTGCCTTGCTCGGTGGCGTAGCATGAGACGCAAGTTTAACGCTCTCAACAAGCACTGGCGACTGAAAGCGCGTAAGGAGTCGGCAGTCCACCGCGTGGTACTTGATATCGCTCATGTCGCTCGCGTATTCTCTCATTTTGTGCAATGGCTGAAGGGCCAGCGTTTCCAGGGATCGTAGGAATAGTACACATGTAGATTTATCACTGTAGGTTGAGCAGCATTCTGTTCTCTTTCTTGTACTCTTATCTCAGACTTGATCCTGTCTTTGTCGCAGTGATGTGTTACTCCCGCATCTCGCCAACTAGCTTTCATTCCGACTCAGATGTACTAAACTCTACGCGTCCTAACGGGATCTAACTGAAGCCCCGGGGGCTTCACTGTCAGACGGACTGGCATCGGCATCAAATTCTGAGCCCGCTTCTTCGACGGCCCCTCGTCAGTAAAATTGTGATTGTGCGCCACATTTTGTCTTCCAACTGCGTTCTCTATTAAATGAAGGGGCGTCAAGTCTGCTGTTGTCCCGATAACTGTTTCCTGTTCGGCAATAAGTAACTAGAAACCAGTGCAGTGCGCTTCAGCACTTACATCAGCAAATTAACACACCAAGTTCCTGTCTGTTTTGACAAGTTGTGGAGTTGGGTAACCAATAAAACAAGCAAAACACCAGAACCTCAAAACTCACCTCAAACCTGGGTCTTATTGGTGGGTTGGATAACTTGCTCCCAATTGACCGTTAATATGTCTCAACTCATTCACCAACCTGCATGTACCCACCAACCCACCATTAACTTGCATTCAATGGGGACATGAAGCCGGGTGTCCCCTACCAACTGAAGGACAACAACTCTAATGATTGCTTAACTAGGTTCCAAGTTTGCGAAACACCAGAAGTAATGAATGAAATCATATAATTTGATCCATTCAACGGGTTGTTACAGCTCGTAATGTTCATAATAATAGTACAATATACAGATGCGCCATACAGCCCACCATACATCCCTTCAAATGGCAGGTGAACTGGTCTGAACACACCCAGATCCTGCGAGAGCAGTCAGTTCGTGACTGCAGCCACAAAACAACTATCCACATACATCAGGAAAACTCCCAGTACTTGACAGTGACTTGGGGTCCTTAGGCAAGTCACCCAGAGCCCCAAGTCCCCAGCAATGTGGATATTGGCCAAGCCGGGCCACTTTCTGGCCCAAGTACCCATTTCACTTGAGGCTAGCCTTGGATACACTTGGTAAGTAGATGTCAAGGATGTCAAGGTAGGGAAGGTCATGAGACAGGAGGCTCAAGTACCCAAGTATATGGTCCAGTGGTTTCAGATACTGCAATGAATTGCTCAGGTCATTGTCCAGTCACTCCAAGCACTGAAAGCACACAGTTTAGGGGGCACAAAGCAAATCATAATTCATCTGATCATATAGTACTGAGCACATGTACATTGTTGAAGATAGTAATGCGGACGATCTCTAGCTTCAACTACATTATGTAATATGTGACGGAAAGGAACGGAAGGTTCTGGGAAGAACCGGAACAATATGGAATCGGCTGTGCAAGGCTGTGCGGAGCATGTGATTCTTACTGTACGCTTTCACATGAAAGCTGTGGTGGATGACTGAGTGCACTCTTGGTGCTGATTAATTATGCTACACTATGACACCACTTTCTTACGGCTTTTATGATTGGCTCTTATGGCACAGCGGTTTGGGTATATAAGGCTCTCGTATTTCGTCCTGCCTCCTCACTCGAAGTATCTCTTCGACTGAGGTGAGCAAACCTTTATACCTTCTACTTATTTCTCTCTTGCTTACATACCTTACTGTAGCGTCTCACTGACTTGGATAAGGTATAATACATTACTCGAAGTATCCCTTCGACTGAGTGTCTCACTGACTTGCATAAGTCTGCTCAACAGGTTATGGGCCCTGGCCTATCTATCTAGCCCTGAAGTTGTACAAAGTTCCTCAAAGGCGAGTAACTTTCATTAGTCCCACTCGCTCCCCAATTTGCTTGGCCCCGGGCCTTGCATTGTGTCCTCACCCTGAAGGGGTAACACGAGCATGGCGAGGGAGCCCTGAAGCGGGCAGAAGCCGTTGCGAGTCCTCTTGTCCTCCGTCCCTCTGCGCGCTACGATACAGTTTGGCCTATTAGGGGCATGGACTTTTACTTACCCAGGTTGCGTGCGGGCGTTTCGTTCCCAGCCGCCCTGAAGACGTCTTAGGACGTGTAGTATCGTAGCACCCTGAAACCAAGTGACCTCACTTGAGGAAGCTGGCAGGAAGGGCCTCTGGCGATGCTCGTGTCGTCGCTAAGCTAGTACATAATTACTATACTTAGGTAATTAGGCAAGCGCTAGGGGAGCCTAGCGTGACACTATAGGTGCTTGTGAACGGTTGGCTGGTGCCCTTAAGTGCGGACCGGTTTAGGTGTCCCAATCCAGAGGGAGGTAGTCAATCTACCCTGGAGCTAGGCAGGGACACGGGTCTGCCGACCCATGGCACGTCACGGGTACGGGTCACGCGGGTACGGGTGCGGGTCGGCCTGTCGAAACCCGGGGCCTCCCGCAGGTACCCGCGCTGACCGGTCCGGTTTTCTGGCCCATTTTTGGAGCTTCTTTTCGCTTATTTTGCTTATTCCGACTCTTATATAGTTAATTCAACTCAGTTCAATTGTATTTTGTACAAAAGAAACCCCCAAATGTAAGTAAAAGTTATTTGGTAGGGTTAGGGTTAGCTGGTAAAAAAGCAAAAGCACAGCAATGTAGGTAGCAAAAGGGGTACAAGAAAAAAAAAAGGGGGCACCACATCACGAGCGCCGATCGGCGACTCACGAGTGGCGGCGGTGGTGGGGTTGCAAAGGAAGGCGGAGCATGCACGGCAGGGGGAGTGCACGCGGCGGCGGCGGCGCCGGGGCGGGCGGCAAGGCCGTTGTGAGTGGCAGGGTGTTGCGAGCGGTGGTGGGTGATGAGGGTGGATGGGTGGACGATGGCGGTGGGTGGACCGTGGATGACGGTGGCGGGTGGATAACGGCAGCGGGTGGACGACGATGACGGATGACGGCGGGTGGGCAACGGTGGGTGGACGATGGCGGGTGGGCGACGGTGGCAGGTAGACGGCAGCGGATCGGCTTCCGGGACCCGCGGGAGTACCCGTGTCCCTCCCTACCTGGAGCACCTGTTACAACTGCGTATCACATACTATAACTGTTCATACAAGTACTATAGGCGCGCATGGATGTCGAGGCAGAGCAGGAACCTTTGGGTTTCTGGTTTAGAGTACAGACACAGGGGAGGGTTGCTGCCACTTTGCGACTTTGGGGATCTGGGTCTGACCGCTCCTCAACCCAGATTATTGCCACCAAGACTTATCATGTCTTCAAACTCGTTCCCTTCCAGCTTCGTCAAACTTGATGCGACAAATTGGAAATCCTGGTCGCGCAACATGCAGGACCTGCTGCAGAGCAGGAAACTGTGGCGCGTCGTCAATGGCCAGAAGCCTCGTCCCTCGACGGGCACAGAGATCACTGGCTTCGAAAAGAAGAAGAAGGATGTGGAAGCCAAGGGTGAACTTACCATCAAAATTACATCGGCGCCCAAGTTGGAACTCTCCACTCTCTCTGGCAAAGACTACAATGAAGTCAGAGGAGACTGGGAAGATGATGATGATGCAGCCTTCGGTCTTCTCAAACTCGCTTGCGTCACTGCTGTGCGTAGCAAGATAGAGTACTGCACATCGTCTGTCACGGATCACTCCATTTCTCTCTTCGTTTGCAGACCTTGTACACGTGACACATCACGGCACATGACTTTCCTTTGCATCACATGCTCCAACAATGTCATTGCCCGGACTTCCGAACGGGATTCCGCATTCTTATTTATGACATCGCTGCTCCGGACTTCCGTCCTCCGCCCCATGACTCCTTTCTTATTGTTCCCCCCGCTCGCACCACTATCGCATCACATCACATCATCGTTCCCACTTGTATATAAGGACAGTATCTCTTTTCCCTTTTCCTTAGACTGTCCATCTCATCATACGGTACTGTAGCGTACGTTGCACTACCCTAGGCCTGACACTCTCGAATCCATCTGTTCTCTCTTGCTCCTCTCATCATCGTGACTTAGGCGGCTCCATCGGTCTCATAAACTACGTTTCTGACACCTGGACAGTCTACCCTACGCCTACCTCGCACCCCTCTCCCCTATACCTCCCTCGCCGTCTCTACAACGTTAAAAACCCCCACCCTGGAACCCACCGCCGAACCGATCTTTCTCACCTTCAATCTCCAAGCATTCAACCCCGATCGCAACGCCCCGTTCCCCTGGCCCCGAGCAAACACGGCCACCGTCAATCGCATACGAGCCCTTGAACTCCTCTGTGGGGAACATACCTGGAAGGTCCACGGAGTCAATTGCCGCATATACGAGTGGCGCTGGAATCACGATCACGGCAGGCAGACAATCCTCTGCCTCTACGCTCGTGTCGTTGCGTGCTTTGACGTAGATCGGAACCGGTTCGAGTTCTCGATTCACTTCCCCACCTGGCACACCTGTTCCAACACCCATCTACCTCCATCGATCATCTGACACAACTTCTCCACCGTCTACAATTTCGCAATCCCCACACCGGAATCCACCCCGCCACCAGTCCTCCGTCCCACTATCAAGGGCAAGACCCTCTGCCACCATCGCCTCAAACACAAGATCCGCCAGGCTGTAAAAGCCTGCTACTTCACCCAGAAACTCCTCGGTCGTCGCCCCGTCGCGGCCGACTTCTTCTAGAACCATCGCTTCCCAAATCTTCACCCGTCCCCCCACCCCCGCGTTCCCCCCGGGTATCTTCTGCGACTATTGTCTGTACGAGTACTCCGTCCTCACCTCCCTAGACACCAAGAGACCGGTACATTGGGCCCACAACCCTCCCGAAGAAAGCAGACAAGACTGGTACTTTCAAGGAGGCAACTATCTCACAGACGAAGACTTCGATCTTGCAACCAACATCCTTGCCGCCTTCATCGACCTACCAGCATCCTCTTCCCCACCGCCCCGCCGATCCACCATCCTCCTCCCCCCCAGGGGATTCAAGTTCGACAGCGTCACCAGGAAGTGGTACACGTATCGACGGAACTGGCAAGGAACACCAGGGCGCACAGTAGTTGACTGGCAGCCCTCCAGTGCAAACCCTGTTCAGGATCTCTGGTTTTGGAGACACAACCAGGAACTCGTCACACCCCTCGACTTCCAAGTTGCGCGTGGAGTCCAAATCGAGCTTGACGAAGCTGAAGAACATCGCAAGGAACTCCGACACCAACAAGAAGCAGCCTTCACCCGATCCCTCGACATCGCCCTCCCCGCTGACAAAATGCCCGACGAAGAAACCAAACCCTCGGCCGCCTCCAAGCGTGAGCTCGGCCCCAAGCCGAAGCCCTTCAAGGGCAACAGACACGACACCCTCCGATTTGCCCTAGAGCTGCGCATGTTCCTTTGTGTTAACAAAGATGTTTACACTACAGACGATGCCAAGATGATGCTCCTCCTCAGCCTGATGGAGGGAGACACGGCGAACTCCTGGGCCACGCACCACCGCATGGAGCTCTTTGCCGACGAGGACAAGAAGGAAGAAGCCGAGGACTCCGGTGAAACACCCCCAAAGCTCCACTACAGCACCTACAAGGAGCTTTCAGACAGGTTTGGTCGGGACTTCGTATCCATCGAACCGAAGATGGAGGCCCAGTGTAAGATCAACGAGCTCACGATGACTACTCGGGACGTCACTGACTTCATCACCGAGTTTGAACTGCTGGCAACTATGACGGAATACGGCGAGGAAGCGCTGATCCACTTCTTCAAGAAAGGACTGCAGCGAGAACTCGGCAAGCAGGTGGCCCGGTCGTACCCATTCCCCACTGACCTCGTGGAGTGGAAGGAGCGCGCCCGCCGCATCAACCACCAATGGCTCAAAGAGAACCCGGAGAGGAAGAGCAGTCAGTCCAAGGGGGTGTTAAGGATGGTCATTATCACGTGACAAGCGGCTCAGGCTACAGTACTCTGGAGTGTGAGAAGTGGGATCAGGTGATCCAGACGTCTCGGTTATACGAAGGTTAAGGTCAGTAAGCGAAGCAGTAAGTCTTCACGGAAGACTTAGGCGAGCTTTCGACTTGTTTGCTTTAGATTCTCTTTAGTATTCTCAAGAGGAGGTTCTTATTTAGAACAGTCCTGTATTTACAAAGAGAACGAGCTGGGGAATAGCTCGTTCATTGAGCCTCCTTTTATAAGAAAGGAGATCAAGTAAATATATGTACATTTGGTAACGGTCGTATCAGGTATCTACGGGGACACGACTGGGGCACAGTCATGGCTGCGTCGTCGAGACGGTTATGAGCTGGGGCACAGTCGTAATCCGTTGTTTAGCGACGTCCTTCCTAATAAGGCAACAGGAAATAGAATACCTTGATCGAGTTGTAACACTAGCCCCCTCTCTAGAATCGACGTCCCATTGATTCGCAAACCGGATTGCTTCCATGGGGATTTCTTGAACAAGTTCTTGATTGTTCGTTCGACGCCATCGTTGGAGGAAGATAGATGACGTGAGAAAGGTAAGGACTGTAAGTCCTATGATCACGCTCAGGACGATGATGAGCGAACGTGGGGTGGTTGTAGTGAACATCGTGAGATCAGGCGACTGGGTGGGTTGCATCGTGCTTCTAATTCTCTTTGTTTTGATGTTCACCCCTTTTATCCTTATCCGAAACCGGGCGATAGAATTCGTCATACTATTCTACCGCTTCAACAACGCCTCCACCACTTTTAGATCCTCCTCGTCTATTGTGGGAGATCCTAACCGGTGTCCTATCCTAACCATCGTTGCGTGGTCCGGGCTTCTGAACCGGGGCCTGTGTTTCCGGAAGAGCCCTTTGATGCCGCTTCTTCCCTTCGACTCCTGCATGGCTTCTTCGTCGAGGCTTCTCGACCTCTTCATGGCGCGTGCGACGTCCGGACGGCTTAGGAGTTCTGTAACTCTCTTGAGATGGCGAAGGAGTTCTTCGTCACGTGGGTCGGGCGTGGGAGTGCGTGAAAGGACAGGCGAGGGAGGAGGGGTGGCAGGGGGAGTGTAGTCGGTGGTGGAGAGGTTGCGCGAGGAGGAGGTGAGAGTAGAAGACATATTGGTTGGTTTGGGTGGTGCGAGTTGGTTTTTTAGACGATGTCTGAGGATGCTGTTGTCTTTGTGGCTTTCTCTTTTATCCTTGCGATGCGGGGGGGGGGGGGCAGTGATGTAATCATTGCCGTCAATCGTAAGCAGGAATTCGTACATAATCAGACACTAGTCGTAAGTAAGCGACACGTCCAGCGCGTTGCAGGGAGAATACCAAGCACTTCACCTTCCTCATAGCGATAGGAACCTATACAGTAGAGAAGTCCGAGGAAAATATGCGTGCAAATGAGCGCGCAGTCCGTGATCAGTCCGAGAAGTGTCGTAACGATGAATGAAAAAACGTGATGACGATGATGATGATGATGCTAAAGAGAAAGTCCGAGTGCGTGTGATGGGTGAAAGTTCATCCGTGCGCTTACCAAGGTTCCGGCCATTGATCCTTCGACTCTTCTGCTTCCTGCAGGTCCCAGTCTTCTTCTTTCCAGAAGAGATCGTCGACGCGCCAAGAGTGGTTGAAGCGCAAAGGGGGTTCCTGCTGAGTGCGGAGTACCGCGTCTTCCCAGTACAACCACTGTTTGGTGGTGTGTTGGGCGGCTTCGTGCGTCAGGCTCTCACGTCGCGTGAGGAATCCCAGAAGCTGCCTGTGGGCGCGGGCGATAGCGTCGGTACGTCGGAGGTGGGGGTGGGACATCAGTGTTCCTGGACCGTAACTGATATCCGGACGGCTCGGGCGTGGGCGAGGAAGAGGAGTCCGTGACCGGAGAGGGTAGCAGGACCGTGATTGGGGGAAGTGAGGGGGATCGCTCTTGCGACGGGGACAATCTCGGCGGAGATAGCCTCGCTTGCCGCATTTCCAGCAGTGTTTCCGCGGCTTCACAGGAATCATGTCCCATTTCTCTTGCGTCCATGTGGTTGGCTCGTTGCTCCATTGGTCCGAGGGATTCTTGGCTGCTTCTTCCGCCTTGTTGTTCGTCGAACTGTCCGGCTCGTCCGCCGAACTGTTCGAGTCGTCCGTCGAGTCGTGCTCTTGGTTTCGGCGAGCGCGGTTCTCCATCATTCGATCGACTATCTTCTGGAGTTCTCTGAAGTTCTTCCTCACCCGATGCATCGGGGAGTCCGATGTCTCTGATCCGCTTGAGCGGTCTTCTGTCGGGGTCGACAGAATCATGTTTACGTCGCTGTGGGGTGATTTGGGGATCTTGGGTGATGGGATCTCGAACGTGGTCGGGGTACAAGCGTAGGAATGAGGGATAGGCAGGGGGACCCCCGTGCCATGGCATGGGAGTGTCGTCAGTAGATACCGGAAATGGAGTTCGTGGTCTAGGCACCACTGGCAGCGGAAGAGATGTCCTAGGTACTTGTCGCGGATTTCCGGCCGGTTGTCTGGACTCTGGGGAAACCAGGGGCTGTCCGGTGGTGTGCTTTCCGGGTATGCTGTTTCCAGCGATAGGAGGCTGGATGGGGTTAGTCTGGGGGATTCCGGGGATGGGTAGGGACCATGGGAGTGTGGGAGCAGTGACAGGTCACGGAGGGGCATTAGGAAGAGACGGGGGTCTGGCGAGGGTGGATGTGATGGGATCGGGTCAAATAGTATAGCCCGGGGAGATGTGATATCCATGGAAGATGAGGTCGATGTCGGGGCCGTCGCGTGGTGACATGTGGGGAACTCCGGTAGTTTTCATTCGCCTTCGGAGGATTTCTCCTTCGTAGGCGGCCCGGAAGGTGTGTCTTTCCCAATTGAGCCAGTTGACTCTGTGTCCGACTTCAGTGAGGAATCTTCGGAGTTCTGCGACGTTGAGTATAGCCGCTGCGCTAGCTTCCGGAATCGTCGGAGAAGTTTGACCTCTCGTTCCTCCATCTCTGTCGAGAGCGTTAGGTACCTTGAGTCGAGCTGAAGGAGTTCTCCGTTGAGCATCTTGATGTGATTCTCCAAGATGTTCTGGACGTCGGCCGACTCCCTCTTGAGGTCGTCGATCCGTTCCCTGGCCTGCTTGAGCGCTACTCCGGCTATCATGCGGGCTATCTGGCTTTCTAGTATCAGGGAATCGGGTGTTTGGACTTCCGTCGCTCCGGGCCACGGGGATTGCATTAGCACCTGTGAGGAATCCGGGTGCTTTAGTTAGGGTTCCTCTGTGTGCTTCTAAGCGGCTTACCCCTTGTTCTTCCGTCTGGTCCTGACCTAGACGGAGGAGGTACTGACTTAATTGCGAGGATTGCTGCCAATCGAGCGATGAAGCAGTCTCCGCAGAGGGCTCGTTCCTGTTGAGTGTGGTGTACTTTGTTGCAGACGAGGCGGAGGCGGTCGACATTGCTGGGTGTGACGATTGGATTGGTAGAGGAAGTGTTGGCTGTGTTTGGGGTGGTGGACATTGGTGGTCTGTCTTGTTGAACCCATAGGGTTTTTATCCCCTCTTCGTTGGCAGTGCATTCGCCTGAATGGTGATGAGTCTCACCAGTGTTTTGCTTTCGTCTTGCGTTTCTTTCGTCGTGCTGGCCTTTGCTCTTGCTATGTTACAGCGATCTCGTCAAAATCAGTAGATTCTGTGTTGGTATCCCTGATTGGCGGTGGTAGCGACCTCGGTGCCTTAGGGTTATTCCGGTGGAACTCTGCAATCGCAGTCTTTGATCCTTCGAGATTAGATGCGGGTTCCCATGTGTTACCGGAGTCTGGGTAGCCTTTCCATTTTACGAAGTAATGTAATGGTTCGGAATATCGTTTGTCTAGTTTTAAGGCTATTATTGTTTCTAGTTCATAGAGCTCTTCATCATTTACTAGTTCCGGAGGTGGTTTTTCGTAAGCTTCGCCATATTGCTCTGTCTCTTTGAACGGAATTAACAGTGCCGCGTGAAATACTGGGTGTATTTTCCATTTCGTTGGTAGTTCCAAGCGATAGGTTACTGGTCCTATAACCTTTTCAATTTTGAATGGGCCGAACCGTTTTGGTGCTAGCTTGGTTTTCGGGTATACCGTGTTAAGATTTTTTCCGTCTAACCATACTTGGTCGCCCTGTTTGAGTTGATCTCTTAGTGTGAACGTTTGATCATGCTGCATCTTCATCAATTTAGCAGCTATTTCCAGACTTGCTTCTGCGTTGTCCCACGCATCCTTGAAGTTCTTTATTCTTTCTTCGGCTGTCGGTATTCGCGGATTGGTTGGTATTGTTGGGTTGAAAACCGGTTGGGATCCATGTAGGAGTTCAAATGGGGAAGTTTTCGTAGCTGAATGTTGTCGTATGTTGTGTGCGAATTCTGCTTTTGGTAAAAGTTTTGCCCAATTTGTTTGATCTCCGTTGCAAAATGCTCGAAGATATTGTTCTAATTCTTGATTCACTCTTTCTGTTTCGCCGTCTGTTTGGGGATGGTACACTGTACTGAGCGACGAGACAATTCCAAGGCTTTCGCAAATGGATTGGAATACTTTGGATGCAAATTGAGGACCTCTGTCTGATATCATTCTTTTCCACAGTCTAAATCATCTGTAGACGTTGTCAATCAGAAGATCAGCTGTTCCTTCTGCGTTGATCATCTTTAGGCACGGTGTGAATACTGCGGTTTTGGTGAACCTGTCGACGACTACGTTGATCGAATCAAATCCATTGGAGATCGGAAGATCTGTGATGAAGTCTGATGTGATCGTTTCCCATGGTCGTTCTGGTATTTCCGTAGGTTGTAATGGATGTTTTGCCGGATGTGTGACATTCTTTGTTGACTGGCATACGGGACATCCTTGAACATAGCCTTTTACGAAGGAAATCATCTTTGGCCACCAAAAGTTTCTTTGTACCAGTTCTAGAGTTTTCATTTCGCCTGGATGTCCGATCGTTTGGAGATCATGATGTGATTTTAGGATCATACGTCGAAGTTCGAGGTTCTGTGGTACGTAGATCTTTCCTTTTCTGATGATCAAATCGTTCTCAAAGTTCCAATCTTCGATTCCTTTTGCAAGGGTTCGTGGTCCCGATCTTTTGATCGTATCTAGTGCTGTCCAGACTTCATCATCTAGGTGTGAGAAGTTCCTTAGTTCCTTGAGAAGTTCTTTATCTCTGATCGCTTTGACTGCTCCTCTTCCGGTGGCTCTAGCCTTGAATATCGAAGGATGGAGTAAGATTCGTTCGTCGTTGTCTGGAATGTCTTCTTTATGATCTGATCTTCTAGAAAGTCCGTCTGCTTTATTTGTACTTCCTAGTTTGTGCACCAGGGTGTAGTCAAAGCGGGATAGGTACAAGCTCCATCGTGCTTGCCGTCAATTAAGTTTCTGAGCTGTTGTGAAGTATTCTAGATTTTTATGATCTGTCCAGATTTCAATCTTGTAGTTCGCTCCTTCTAGATAGTGTCGCCAGTGCTCTAGGGCTTTTACTACTCCTAAGAGTTCTTTGTCGTATATCTCGTAATTCTGTTCCGCTGGTGACAGTGATTTGGACAGGTACGCGACCGGGTGCCATCTTTCGATCTCATCTGGTTGTGATAGAATAGCTCCGTACGCGAAATCGGAGGCGTCACTTACTATACGGAATGGTTTGTTTTCGTCAGGCATGATCAAGACTGGGAACGACGTGAATTCGTGTTTCAGTCTTTCGAAGGTATGTTCACATTCGGTCATCCAGTTCCAATCATGGTCCTTCTTTGTGAGCTGGAATAGTGGTCTTGCGATCTTAGAATAGTCTTTGATGAAGCGTCGATAGAAATTTCCAAATCCGAGGAATGATTGAACTTCTTTTACTTTTCTCGGTGTGGGCCATTCGGATAGTCCTTGAACTTTGATCGGGTCCATCTGTACCTTGTTGTGCGTGATTATCACGCCTAGGTATTCGACCAATGATTGTTCAAAGAAGCACTTTTCTGGTTTCAGGAACAGATTGTTCTGTTCCAGAATTTGAAGAGCTTCTTTCATCAGTTTTCTATGTTCGTCGAGTGTTTCTGTGAATATTAATATGTCATCCATGTATACCACTACCTTTCCTGTGTCTATTAATTCTTTGAACAGTGCGTTCATCATTGCTTGGAATGTTGCGGGCAAGTTGGTTAGTCCGAAGAACATTACCATTGGTTCAAACAGGCCCCTGTTTGTTTTGAACACAGCTTTCATTGATCTCCTTCTTTGATCCGAACATTGTTGTATCCCCATCGGAGATCGAGCTTTGAGAAGATCTTAGCGCCTTTTAATTTGTCGATGAGATCTGAGATGAGCGGGATCGGGTATTCATTTTTTACTGTGATGGAGTTGAGATAGCGATAGTCCTGTACTGGTCGAAGAGATCCATCTTTCTTCTTGATAAAAAAGAAGGGCGACGATATCTCTGATTTTGATTCTCGGATGTATCCTTTTCATAGATGTTCGTCTACAAATGTGTCCAGTTCTTTTCGTTCTGGTACCGTCATTGGATACAGTTTACAATTCCGAGGTTTCCATCCTTCGGTCAGGTCTATCGCATGATCCCAAGGTCTACTGATTGGAAAGTGTTCCGACGCCTTCTTTTCGAATACCTTCTGATATTGTTTGTAACTGGGCAGAATCATCTCATCGAGTGTCTTCTTCTTCTCTCCCATGGCCGCTCTTTCTGCGAGTTCTTGTGCCTTAGTTGCTCTTGCCGTTATCCAGGTATTGGTTTCGTTTGTTTCTTCTGCAACTGGTATCGTTTCTATGTTAGCTTTCCCATAGAATGTTCTGATTATCTTGATCTCGACGAGATCGGAATCGAATTCGGGATCTTCTTGTTCTTCTACTGTTGCGTGATGGTTTGCTTTTTGTTCTTCGAATGATTGTAGAAAGGGTTCGTCCTTTCCTTGGACGGTCATTGTTTTACTTGTAGTGGAGCACGTGCCTGGACATGTTTGTAGTGTAATCTGTCTCTTTCTCCAATCGATGTTAGGATTGTGTTTTTTGAGCCAAGGGGTTCCTAAGATCACTTCGTCTCCTCCTAGGGCTGTGACGAATAACCCTAAATTTTTGCGGTGAACTTCTCCGTTGATTCCCTTCATCGTCGTTGGAAGATATACTTTCTGTTTGATCTCTCCCAGAGTGTTTCGAGATCCATCAACGTTGTATATTGGTATCGGCTTCTTGAGCTGGATTAGATTCATCTTGTGTTTTCGTACGAAATCTGGATGGATCAGGGTGCTGCTTGCTCCGCTATCTAGTAGCGCTTTTGCTGCGGCTTTACGGAACTTTCCATGAAACATAACAGGTATATGAATTGATGGAGCATGTGTTGCTCCGTCTTGGTATGACCTTATATACACTGTTCTATTTATGTTATCTTCTGTTTCCTGCACAGGAGATTGACTTGAAAAGTTTATTGTCTGTGTCCTTTCAACAGCCGTGTTTGAAGGATGATTTAAAAACCCTGATTGTCTTTGAACATGTTGGCAGTGCATGCAAACGTTTCGCTGTCCATCTTGTTCACAAGCTTGGTGATCTGATCAATTGGGGATTCTTCTGATGTTAGATTCGCTGTTCGTGCATTGATCGTTGTTTAGGTGCATTTCTCTGGGCAGTTCCTGGAGATGTGTCCTGGCTTCCGGCAGTAGAAGCATGATCCTGATTTCTGGAGTTCTATGTGTTCTTGCGGGGTAAGGCGTCTGAAATTTCGGCCGTTATTTCCTGTTTGAGCGACTCTGGCGGTTGTAGTGTTCCCTTTGTTTCCGTTTCCTCTTCTGAATGGAACGTACGTCTGTGGTTTCTTGTACAGGAGTGTGAGATCGCTCGTCGGGTTCATTGGTCTTGTATAATGTCGTTGGAATGCTTGAGCTTCTCGCCAGTTATTATCAATGCGCAATGCGAGTTCATACCATTCGTCAATATCGTTCGAGATGTGATCTCTCTTGAGAATCTTGACTACGATATCGTTGCGCAGTCCTCTCTTGAATTGGTCGATCAATGCTTTATGATCATAACCAGCTTCCATGGCATAGTCTCTGAAGATCGTGATATAATCTTTGGTTTCCATAGTGCCTTGTTCCAGGCGCTGTATGTTGAATCTAGCGTCCCTTCCGGGGTCTATTTCTCCAAAGGTCTCTAAGAAGTAGTCGCGGAACACCGTCCATGGAAGGTACACTTCTGGATCTAGGCCGTGATCTCGTATCTTATCGATTTTGCTTATTAAAAGGGACGCCCAGTGAAGGGCAGGTCCATCGGTGAGATGTGAGAGCACGAAGGTTATCTTACGCATGTTGGCAGCATATGCGTTGGGGAATGCTATGAAGCGAAGTACGCATTGTTCTACGAACTTTGCTGCTTTTGCCCGATCCCTTCCGTCATATACTCCTAATGCGTTTAGCTTGAATCCTTTATCCTTGTCGTCGGGCTTTGATCCGGTTGTCCCTGTTCCTCTCGGTGGGGAATTCCCTGGTGGGTATCTCGATCCTTTCGGAAGATCCGCGGTCGCTCCTCTTCTGAATACGTAGTCCTGAACTTCTTTTCCTTTCTTATTATCGGCCGATCGGTCGGAAGGCGATGGTGACCACGGTGATGGCATTTTCCATTCTATTGGTTCGCCTAAACCGAATCCTATGGGGAATCGAGTCTCATGTCTCGGTTTTGCGGGATCGGCTGGTGTTGGAGTTGCAGGCGTCTGGCACGGTACATTAGTCTCTCCAGGGGGGACATTGCCAAGTGCGGTGGCGGGGTTGGGTACCGAGGGTGGCGGCGTCTCCCATTGTTGTGAAGTTCTCGGGTCTTCCGAATAGATTTCCTTGTCTTCCTCTTCTGGTTCCGAAGATATCTTCGTCTGATTTAACTGATGGAGATCTTGTTGGTTTCTCTGTATATCCTTCCGCTTCTGCTGTGCTTGATGGGCTGCTTTCTCGACTTCCTCTGGAATCAGACTCTGTTCGGGTGTCTGATACTGCTTTCTCAGGTTCTGGCGCGGTTTCTTCTGGATGCGGTGCGGTTGTTGCGGCTTCTTGAGGATGCTGGAGTTCGGTTTGAGGGTTCTGTGGTTCGGTTGTCGTATCGGCTGTGTCGGTATCGGGATCAAATTCCCAGTAGTCCTTAATATTCCCGGTGTAAGGTTTCTCTTCGACCTTTTGTGCGTCCGGGTGTTTCCAGAGTTCTTCTGATGAGAGGGGCCCGATATGAGGTCTTGAATAATCTGGGCGCTTCCAATGTGAGTTGTCGTAGGTTCCGTCTTCTTTTTCTCTTTTAGATCTATCTCTGTAGTATTCTGCTGCTGGGGGAAGGTTTTATCTGTATATGGGTGGGACCCACTGATATTTGTATGTTCCTTTACTTTCCTTTGCGCTGAAGGCTCCGTCGTAGTAAAAAAGGAGATTGTACGGATCAAATGTCCAGCGATGATCTTCTTTTCCATTGGGGAAGCTTCGACTACAGTTTGATTGGAGATAAGGGACTTCAAAGTCTGATGGTCTTTTTTCAGCGGTTCGTTCCGCTGGTTCCGTGGTGGGTGTTTTCGTTTGACGCTCTGCGCCAAACTGTAGGGTGAGCTAGTGTAGAGGAGAGCTCGTTCTAGTGTTAAGGACGGTCCTTATCACGTGACAAGCGGCTCAGGCTACAGTACTCTTACGCGTGAGAGGTGGGATCAGGTGATCCAGACGTCTCGGTTTATGCGAAGGTTGAAGTCGATAAGCGAAGCAGTAAGTCTTCACGGAAGACTTAGGCAAGCTTATCAACTTAGTTTGCTTGGAATTCTCTTTAGCGTTAGAAGAGGAGGTTCTTATTAGAACAGTCCTGTATTTACAAAGAGAACGAGCTGAAGAATGGCTCGTTCATTGAGCCTCCTTTTATAAGAGAGGAGGTCGAGTAAATATATGTACATTGAGCAACGGTCGCATCGAGTATCTACGGGGACGCGACTGGGGCACAGTCGTGGCTGCATTGTCGAGATGCCGACGAACAGTGGCACTGTCGTAGCTGTGTTGTCGAGATGCCGACGAACTGTGGCACAGTCGTGGCTATGTCGTTGGAACGGTTACGAGCTGGGGCACAGTCGTAACTCATTGTTTAGCGACGTCCTTCCTAATAAGGCAACAGGAAATGAAGTACCTTGAACGAGTTGTAACAGTTTAGCGACGTCTTTCCTAATAAGGCAATAGGAAATGAAATACCTCGATCGAGTTGTAACAGCGAGTATATCCAGATCCGCTGGGTCGTTGTGTTGCGTACCCAGCCCATGATGTTCTCGGTGCCGTCCACATTACGCACGGGGAACGGGTTTTCTAGTCTTCTTGTGGTAAGCTTCTTGCGTTCAACGAAGCTTCGGTTGAGGATAATTCCTTCTGCGCCGCTATCAAGCAATGCGTCTGCGTCGATTTCTCTTTTGGTAACTCGTCCGATCAGCTTGACCTTGAGCGTGATCGATGGTGTTTGCCTGTTCTTGGTGACAGTAGACAGATACAAACACGGGGGATATGATTGCTCACAGGTGTGCATGGATGATAATACAGCGAAACGATTCGACGATGATACCAAAAGTCCTTTGCCTCCACCAGACGACGCGACTGGGGGGCATTTCAAAAATCCTGCGATTCCAGGATGTCCTTCAACAGTGCTACTGCCTGCTCCTTGCCTTCCGCGTCTAGATCCTTCAGCTGGCGAGTGATCGCCGCGATGGTTTTGGACGGGTCGGGAGCTGCTTTCGCAGTGGGTGGAGCCATGCTCGTCAGTGGGGGGGGGGCTTAGATCCAGTCTCCACTGTGCCCACCCGTCACGTGCTCGAGTTGCGGTTGGGGCAGTCGCGGGAGACGTGACTGGCCTGTCGACACATGAAGCACCTGCCCTCACGCATCATCTTTGCGCACTCGTCATCTGTCAGCTTTGCAGGGCGGGTCGAGGTGTTGGTGAAGGCGCCGACTCGGCGTGACGAGGGGTCGTTGGCCGAACCGTTCGAGGTGAGCGCGACAGCCCCCTTGGACTGACTGCTCTTCCTCTCCGGGTTCTCCTCGAGCCATTGGTGGTTAATGCGGCGGGCGCGCTCCTTCCACTCCACGAGGTCAGTGGGGAATGGGTACGACTGGGCCACCTGCTTGCCGAGTTCTTGCTGCAGTCCTTTCTTGAAGAAGTGGATCAGCGCTTCCTCGTCGTATTCCGTCATAGCCGCCAGCAGTTCAAACTCGGTGATGAAGTCAGTGACGTCCCGAGTAGTCATCGTGAGCTCGTTGTGTTGAAGATAGTAATGCGGACGATCTCTAGCTTCAACTACATTATGTAATATGTGACGGAAAGGAACGGAAGGTTCTGGGAAGAACCGGAACAATATGGAATCGGCTGTGCGAGGCTGTGCGGAGCATGTGATTCTTACTGTATGCTTTCACATGAAAGCTGTGGTGGATGACTGAGTGCACTCTTGGCGCTGATTAATTATGCTACACTATGGCACCACCTTCTTACGGCTTTTATGATTGGCTCTTATGGCACAGCGGTTTGGGTATATAATGGGGATGGGCAACGGTCAATTGCGCACCGTGACGCTTACGTCACTTTCCCATACGCCAAATTTCACTGACACCTTGTTTTGCGCCTTGCTCGGCACCCCCTTCATCATGTATAGTGATAATTCACATTTGAAGACATGGAGAGTCTTTAAAATAGTATTATTGCCCTGCATTGTGAGTTCCATACCTATTAGTGGAATGTGGAAGCCACAGCAGCCTCGGCAATACGGAAGCTCAGCGCGACTTCGGGTAAATCAGATGCGTCAAATATTTTGACGTGTCTCCAGGCCTGCGCTCGTCGACGCGCGACTCAAATCCACCCGAGATCAACCCCTTCCGACAGCAGCAACAACTCGTCCCCTCTTCCGATTCTTTGGTGGCCTGGCACACTTATAGATACCGTCTATTTACACCAATCCCACACATGAATAAGGGCTTCATCGCATACTGTTCATATGGGGTCCATTTTGGTAGTATTTTGACCATATCTCCCAGGATAAAGGGATGGAAAAAATTTCATCTGTACAAATGATTTAAAGGTGTCGAAATAAAATTATCACTATTTTTAAAGATTTTTTCGGCCTCTGTGGAAGCTCATGTTGAGTATTGCATGGGGGAGCTGGGTGCGACAAGGTGCTAATGAAGTAAGGTACCGTGGGAACGTCACGCTATTCAATTGGTCGTTGCCCATCCCCATATATAAGGCTCTCATATTTCGTCCTGCCTCCTCACTCGAAGTATCCCTTCGACTGAGGTGAGCAATCCTTTATACCTTCCACTTATTTCTCTCTTACTTACATACCTTACTATAGCGTCTCACTGACTTGGATAAGGTATAATACATTACTCGAAGTATCCCTTCGACTGAGCGTCTCACTGACTTGGATAAGTCTGTTCAACAGGTTATGGGCCCTGGCCTATCTATCTAGCCCTGAAGTTGTACAAAGTTCTTCAAAGGCGAGTAACTTTCATTAGTCCCACTCGCTCCCCAATTTGCTTGGCCCCGGGCCTTGCATTGTGTCCTCACCCTGAAGGGGTAACACGAGCGCGGTGAGGGAGCCCTGAAGCGGGCAGAAGCCGTTGCGAGTCCTCTTGTCCTCCGTCCCTCTGCGCGCTACGATACAGTTTGGCCTATTAGGGGCATGGACTTTTACTTACCCAGGTTGCGTGCGGGCGTTTCGTTCCCAGCCGCCCTGAAGACGTCTTAGGACGTGTAGTATCGTAGCACCCTGAAACCAAGTGACCTCACTTGAGGAAGCTGGCAGGAAGGGCCTCTGGCGACGCTCGTGTCGTCGCTAAGCCAGTACATAATTACTATACTTAGGTAATTAGGCAAGCGCTAGGGGAGCCTAGCGTGATGCTATAGGTGCTTGTGAACGGTTGGCTGGTGCCCTTAAATGCGGACCGGTTTAGGTGTCCCAATCCAGAGGGAGGTAGTCAATCCACCGCTGGAGCACCTGTTACAACTGCGCATCACATACTATAACTGTTCATACAAGTACTATAGGCGCGCATAGACGTCGAGGCAGAGCAGGAACCTTTGGGTTTCTGGTTTAGAGTACAGACATAGGGGAGGGTTGCTGCCTCTTTGCGACTTTGGGGATCTGGGTCTGACCGCTCCTCAACCCAGATTATCGCCACCAAGACTTATCATGTCTTCAAACTCGTTCCCTTCCAGCTTCGTCAAACTCGATGCGACGAACTGGAAATCCTGGTCGCGCAACATGCAGGACCTGCTGCAGAGCAGGAAACTGTGGCACGTCGTCAATGGCCAGAAGCCTCGTCCCTCGACGAGCACAGAGATCACTGGCTTCGAGAAGAAGAAGAAGGATGCGGAAGCCAAGGGTGAACTTACCATCAAAATTACATCGGCGCCCAAGTTGGAACTCTCCACTCTCTCTGGCAAAGACTACAATGAAGTCAGAGGAGACTGGGAAGACGATGATGATGCAGCCTTCGGTCTTCTCAAACTCGCTTGTGTCACTGCTGTGCGCAGCAAGATAGAGTACTGCACATTGTCCTATGGTGCCTGGGAGGTCCTGGAGGGGATCTACTCCAGACCTGGCATCATGACCGCATTCACCAGCTTCGATCTCTACCAACAACATCGCCTCTCCGAGTCGGAGCCCCTTCGTCCTCAAATCGACAAGATGACGGAGGAGTACAATATCCTAGGCGATAATGGTCTCGGACTATCCGACATGTTCCACGCCTTCGTCGTCCTCAAGGCTCTCCCTGACTCCTTCCAGGAGTTAGTTCATGTCATCCTCAACTCCTTCCCTGACATCACCAAGGCGAATTCTGAAGACATCTTCATTCGCATCATCGAGGAGGAGTCTCGTCGCAAGGGTAAAGTCGCTACCCTCGCGTTCTCCAAGGCAGGAGGAAAAGGAAAGGGAGGAGGATTCTCATCGTCGTCATCTGCGCAGAAGAAAAACAACAAGGACCTCAAATGTTACTACTGCGACAAGCCTGGCCACAAAAGGGCTGAATGTCGCAAGCGCAAGAAGGATGAGGAAGAGGCGAAGAAGAAAGGTGGAGGGGGCGGCGGCGGGGGACCTACTGTAAATACCTTGCAGGTGTCTTCGTCTTCGGACGCCAATGACATGAAGGTTTCCTGGTATATCGCCCCTGGGCACACCCGTTGGATGTTGGATTCTGGCTGTTCACAACATGTAACCCCGCACCGAGGCGATTTCGAGTCATACACACCGTTAAAGGACTCGCGTCCAATAACACTCGGAAATGGTGGCCAGATGACCTATATAGGCGTTGGCACAGTGCGCGCGGTCTCTGTTGTTGAAGGGAAATGAATGGAGGTTACCCTGAACAAGGTCCTCCATGCCCCTCTCGCTATGCACCGGTTCATTTTGGTCGGCATGCTTGAGGAACGGGGTTTCATCATTGAACTCCGTGGGTCTGGCAGACGCACCATTTCAAAGGGAGACACTACTGTGGGGCACGTCACAAAGCAGGAGAATGTATACTGGATCACATTACACCCTTGTCACGGATCGCTCCATTTCTTTCTTCGTTTGCAGACCTTGTACACGCGACGCGTCACGGCACATGACTTTCCTTCGCATCACATGCTCCAACGACGTCACTGCCCGGACTTCCGAACGGTGTTCCGCATCCTTATCTATGACATCATTGCTCCGGACTCCCGCCCTCCTCCCCATGACTCCTTTCTTATTGTTCCCCCCGCTCGCACCACTATCGCATCGCATCGCACCATCGTTCCCACTTGTATATAAGGACAGTATCCCTTTTCCCTTTTCCTCAGACTGTCCATCTCGTCATACGGTACTGTAGCGCACGTTGCACTACCCTAGGCCTGACACTCTCGAATCTATCTGTTCTCTCTTGCTCCTCCCATCGTTGCGACTTAGGCGGTTCCATCGGTCTCATAAACTGCGTTTCTGACACCTGGACAGTCTACCCCTACGCCTACCTCGCACCCCTCTCTCCATCTACCTCTGCCGTCTCTACGACGTTAAAAACTCCCACCACGGACCTCCCGAACGCACCGGTTTTCCTCCCGTTCAACGGAAAGCCGATCACCCCCCGCGACGACGCACCACTTCCCTACCCTTGGTCCGACGCCGTCACCGTCAACTGCCTCGTCCCCGTACAGAACCTCTGCAAGAAAGATCCCTGGACCGCGCACAGCCTCAACTTCCGCATCTTCGAGTGGAGGTGGCACAAGGATCACGGTACTGTCGTCCTCGCCCTATACGTCCGGATCACTACGTGCATCAACATAGATCTCGAACGCCTTGAATTCACCCTCCACGCCCCCACCTACCACACATACCTCATCCAGGACGCCCCCAACCCGATCCTCCAAACCAGTTTCACCTCCGTCTCCCAGTTTAACCGCCGGACCCCCGAATCCACCCCGCCACCAGTCCTCCGTCCCACCATCAAGGGTAAGACCCTTCGTCGCCGCCACCACGAACATAAGATCCGCCAGGCAGTAAAAGCCGGCTACCTCACCAAGAAACTCCTCGGCCGTCGCCCCATCGCGGCGGACTTCTTCTAGACCATCATCACGTCCTCCACAGCCCCTCGTCCCCCCACCGTCCCCCTCCCCTTCGACAAGATGTCCGATGCCGAATCCAAACCTGCCGTCTCCAAGCGGGAGATCGGCCCCAAGCCAAAGCCATTCAAAGGCGATAGACGCGACACCCTCCGGTTCTCCCTCGAGCTCCGCATGTTCCTGCGCGTTAACAAAGATGTTTATGCCACAGATGATGCCAAGATGATGCTCCTCCTTAGCCTGATGGAGGACAACACGGCGAAAGCCTGGGCCACGCATCGCCGCATGGAACTCTTCGCCGATGAAGACGAGAAGGAAGACGCCGACACCCTCGACCCCACGCCCCCAACACTCCACTATAGCTCCTACAAAGAGCTCTTCGAGAGGTTTGGCAAAGACTTTGTGCCCGTCGATCCGAAGATAGAGGCTCAGCGTAAGATCAACGAGCTCGCAATGACCACCCGGGACGTCACTGACTTTATCACCGAGTTTGAGATGCTGGCAACCATGTCAGCGTACGACGACGAGGCGCTAATCCACTTTTTCAAGAAGGGACTTCAGCGTGACCTCGGCAAGCAGGTGGCCCGGTCGTACCCGTTCCCCACCAAGCTCGCGGAGTGGAAGGAGCGCGCCCGCCGCATCAACCACCAGTGGCTCGAAGAGAACCCGGAGAGGAAGAGCAGTCAGTCCAAGGGGGCTGTCGCGCTCACCTCGAATGGTTCGACCAACGACTCCTCGTCGCGCCGAGTCGGCGCCTTCACCAACACCTCGACCCGCCCTGCAAAGCTGACGGACGACGAGCGCGCAAAGATGATGCGCGAAGGCAAGTGCTTCATGTGTCGACAAGCCGGTCACGTCTCTCGCGACTGCCCCAACCGCGACTCGAGCGCGCGACGGGTGGGCGTAGTAGAGACTGGGTCCAAGGCCCCTCCCCTGCCGACGAACACGGCTCCGTCCACTGCGAAAGCAGCTCCCGACCCATCCAAAACCATTGCGGCGATCACTCGCCAGCTGAAGGATCTGGACGCGGAAGGCAAGGAGCAGGCAGTAGCGCTGTTGAAGGACATCCTGGAATCGCAGGATTTTTGAAACGCCCCCCAGTCGCGTCGTCTGGTGGAGGCAAAGGACTTTTGGTATCATCGTCGAATCGTTTCGCTATATTATCATCCATGCATACCTGTGAGCAATCGTATCCCCCGTGTTTGTATCTGTCTACTGTCACCAAGAACAGGCAAACACCATCGATCACGCTCAAAGTCAAGCTGATCGGACGAGTTACCAAAAGAGAAATCGACGCAGACGCGCTGCTTGATAGCGGCGCAGAAGGAATTATCCTGAACCGAAGCTTCGTTGAACGCAAGAAGCTTACCACAAGAAAACTAGAAAACCCGTTCCCCGTGCGTAATGTGGACGGCACCGAGAACATCATGGGCTGGGTACGCGACACAACGACCCAGCGGATCCGGATGTACTCGCAAGATTCAAAGGCGTACCATGAGGAAGAAGCTGAGTTCTTCATCACCGACATCGGCGATCATGACATGATCCTTGGAACAGACTGGCTCGATGAGCACAATCCCACCATAGACTGGCAACGAGACCGTGTTGACATGCTCCGCTGCCCCCCCTCATGCACTCTGTCCAAACCTCCTGTGACAAACCTCGCAATCCAAGCCACGGAGACCGTCATCGGTCCAATCACAGCGTAAGGTTGAAGCAGGTAAAACCCCGAGGACACCTCTCGTTTTGGACGATCCCTTCCCAGAGCCGACATATGTGTCCTGGACCCCAGTCCCCACTTATGTTATTCCTGCACGCAGAGTCAAAGGTGTTCGCGTCCGCACGGTCCATCGCTCCCCTCTACCCGCACGACTCTTCACTGAAGACGACGACGAGCGGCCCATGGTATTCCGAGACTGGGAGATCAATGGACTACGCCACGCCGGAATCCTCCCTGAAACCGACGGTCCTAATCCAGATGCAGTACCTATCCGCGCGGGCTTTACAAAAGCGCAGGAGCTTGCAGAGCATTCAAAAGAGAACGCACGCCCGCAAACCTTTGAAGACTTAGTCCCCCCTCCGTACCGCGACTTTGCGCCTGTGTTCGACAAGAAAACCTCCGAGCGACTTCCTGACCGACGGCCATGGGACCATGCTATCGACATGAAAGACGGCTTTGAACCCAAACTGTGCAAGATCTACCCCCTCTCACCTTCCGAGCAGATCGAACTCGACACCTTCCTCGACTGACCACCTGAAGAAGGGCTATATCCGCCCATCGAAGTCACCTCAGGCGAGTCCGTTCTTCTTTGTAAAGAAAAAGGATGGAAAGCTGCGTCCCGTACAGGACTATCGAGAACTAAACAAGGGCACTGTCAAGAACGAATACCCCTTGCCACTGATCTCTGAAATTGTCGACCGTCTCAAAGGTGCAAAGATCTTCTCCAAGATGGATGTCCGCTGGGGCTACAACAATGTCCGCATCAAGGAAGGCGACGAGTGGAAGGCTGCGTTCAAGACGAATCGCGGTCTCTTCGAACCTACGGTGATGTTTTTCGGGCTTATGAACTCCCCTGCGACGTTTCAGGCAATGATGAATGAACTGTTCAAGGATCTCATCGACTCAGGCAAGGTCATCATCTACATGGACGACATCTTGGTGTTCACCCGCACCATGGACGAACACCGTGCCATAGTGCGGCAGGTTCTGCAGCGTTTGCAAGACAACGACCTCTTCCTCAAACCGGAGAAATGCGCCTTTGAGCAAGACTCTGTCGAATACCTCGGACTCATCATCTCGCACGACAAGATCGCTATGGACCCCCGTCAAGGTAGCAGGTATTCAGGACTGGCCGATACCACGAACGGTCAAAGATGTGCAATCCTTCCTCGGCTTTGGCAACTTCTACCGATTGTCAGCAACGACTAGTGCGACAGCACCAAGTTACGACACAGCTGACTAGAAGATGAGGACGACAGAGGGGAGCCGATCAGACACGGCGACAGACGAGGGAAAGCAAGCAAAGTCGGTAGAATTGACTAGCTCGAGATAAGGGATATGCACAGCGAGAGCGAGCCTTATATACACAAGAGGAGGGAGACTTAGGTAAGCAACCGATACACGGCGATCAGTAAGCAGACCTAGTATAAGTAAGCAGTCGTATGTAAAAGAGCACAGCATGAGTCAGTATTGTACAGCATGAGTCAGGGGAAAGGAGTCAGACCCGGGCCGAGATGAGTCACGTGGGCCCAGGTGGGATATAGATGAACCGGGTCCGGGCCGGAGTGGAGCCGGACCGGTGATAAGCCAATAAGTCCTAAAGCGTGTAACCGATGTAAAGTAAAAAAGAAAATTATAGACCGTTCATGACATCACCCCTTCCTTAGATTCGACGTCCTCGTCGCAATCAGATCCAGCTTCCTCTTCCGCCAGGAGTTCCCAACGATTAAGGCGTGCAGGTTTCAGGGCACCTGGGTGCTCGCGGTGGAAGTCGTCAATACGTTTCTTGGCATTCTGGAGATTGGCGAGAGGTTCCCAAGTATTGTCATTGTCTGGGTAGCCTTTCCATTTGACAAGGTACTTGAAGCCGCGACCAACTTTCTTGGAATCTATAATCTTTTCCACCTCATAGACTTCCTCTCCTTGGACTAACTCTGGGGGTGGAGGTGCAGGTGTTTTCTGGTTGTCAAAGGCGGGACCGTTGTGTGGAGATAGGAGGGACTCGTTGAAGACCGGATGTTTTCGTGACCAGGATGTAGGGAGGCGAAGCTTGTAAGCCGATGCTCCGACCTTCTCCAGGATTTCGAAAGGACCAAAGCGCTTGTCATCTAGCTTTTGCATAGGACGTGCCGTTTTGATTACAGTTTGGCCATCTCTAGTCTTGGCTTCCAGCCAGACGAAGTCGCCAATTTTGTAATCTATTGGTTCGTCCTTCTTGCGATCGTAAAAGCGCTTTTGATCGTCCTGTGCTGCCTTTAGCGCAGAGCGGGCTTCCTCATAGATGTCTCGCATGCGTTGTGCAAACTCGTTCGCCGATGGGTTGTCTGTCTCACGTCGAGGGTTTGTCCCCAGGTAGAGTTCCCGACCATAGTTGGCAAAGTTGGGAGACATCCCAATCGAACTATGGACCATGTTGTTGAGCGCAGTCATGGCAAGTGGGAGGTAACGTGTCCAATTGTCCTGTCGTTGATTGACAAAGATGCGAAGGTAGTTTTCCATGGTCATGTTGGAGTGTTCGGTCTGTCCGTCCGTCTGAGGGTGATACGCCGTGGACGGGTTCCCTTCAATGCCTAGCAGTTGGAACAATGCCGTGGTGAACTTGGAGACAAAGACGCTGCCGCGGTCACTGACGATCTTTCTAGGAATTCCATGATGGGGGACCACCTCGCGTAGGTACTCGAAGGCGAGTTCGTCCTCTGTTAGGTCTTTGGTTGTGGCCCAGAATACAACCTGCTTGGTACCCATGCAGTTCACATTGCAGATGGCGTCTTTTCCATCCGAGACCGGGAGTGGCATGACGAAGTCAATGGATACGTGCTCCCAAGGTGCTTGTGGCGGGTCATGTCGGTGGAGTGGAGCGGCAATACGATCGTGTCTAATCTTGGTACGTTGGCAGGTCTCACATCCTTCGACATATTTTCGGACGTCATCTCTAATGGCAGGCCACCAGTAGTTGCGCGTGATGAGCTCGTGGGTCTTGTATCGTCCTGGATGACCGACAAGCGGGCCGTCATGGTGAGCCTGGATGATGTCTGCACGGAGTCCTTTGTCTCTTGGGACATAGAGTCTGTGTTGCCAGGTGATCGTTCCATCTGCATGTTCCAGCCATCCCTTTACTTTGAGTGCTAAGGCGCGTTCTACTGCATGGTCTCGGAGTAAGGTAGCCTCTTGAATCCGCTCAATGAAGGTATTGTCAGGTCCGTTGGTTACGATTCCTGCATGGTTGAGGGCGCGAAAGAGTTCTGGTTTCAGGAGGACGATGTTTTCATTGTCTTTCTCCCCCTTCTCAAGGCCCGCTAGTCGGGAAATAGCATCGGGTTTGCCCATTGTTTTGCCAGGTTTGTGGAGTAGCGTAAAATGATACTCTTGTAGCTCCGTTAACCATCGTGCTTGTCTCCGATTTAGCTTCTGCGCCTTGCGGAAGTACGTGAGATTGCGATGATCCGACCAGATTTCAAACTCCTGTCGTGCCCCCATGAGGTATTGTCTCCATTCCTCTAGTGCCGTCATGATAGCCAGTAATTCCTTGTCATAGATCTCGTAGTTCCTCTCAGCTTCGCTGAGGGACTTTGAGAGGAAGGCGACCGGGTGCCATTTGCCATTGTCCTGTTGTTGCGAAAGTACCGCGCCTGTGGCATAGTCAGAGGAGTCCGCCTCGACACGGAACTGCCCCTCGTCTGTAGGGATTGCTAGAACTGGCTGCGATGTTATATGTCGCTTGAGTTCCTCAAAAGCCTCCTGCTGTGGGGTGTCCCAGACCCATTCCGTCTTCCCAGTGAGTTTAGTCATTGGGTGAGCAATGCCGCTGAAGTCCTTGATAAAGCGTCGGTAGAAGTTGCAAAAGCCCAAAACGATTGAAGTTGTTTCTTCGTTTTGGGGGCTGGCCAATTGGTGATTGCCGCGACCTTTGCTGGATCCATGTGAACCCTTCCTCCGCCGACAATCATGCCCAGGTATTCGATTTCTGCCTTCTCAAATTCGCACTTTTCTGGCTTCAGATAGAGTTTGTTTTCTCGCAGGATCCGAAGGACCTCCTTGACTATTCGACGATGTTCTTCTAGCGTATGTGTGAAGATGAGGATGTCGTCCAAATAGACGACCACGACTCCTTGGTGGATCAAGTCTTTGAACAGGTCATTCATCATGGCTTGGAACGTAGATGGGGAGTTGGTGAGTCCGAAGAACATAACTGTAGGCTCGTAGAGACCTTTGTTCGTGCGGAATGCAGCTTTCCATTCGTCCCCTTCTTTAATCCGAACATTGTTGTACCCCCATCGGACATCGAGCTTGGTAAAGTGCCGTGCTCCCTTAAGCTTGTCAACTAACTCTTGGATGAGCGGGAGAGGGTAACGGTTCTTTATCGTCATCTCATTAAGCTTTCGATAGTCCTGCACAGGACGTAGCGAGCCGTCTTTTTTCTTGATGAAGAAGAATGGGGAGGCCATGGGTGATTTGGACGGTTGGATCCGGCCAGATCTCAGGTTCTCTTCCAAAAAGGCGTCCAGTTGCTTCTGCTCATCCAATGTGAGGGGGTAAACTTTGCAATCGACCGGTTTGAAGTTAGGAGTGAGCTCAATGGCGTGGTCCCATGGGTGTCGCTCAGGGAGCTTGTCGAAGTCATCTTTGTCAAAGATGTCCTTGAATTCGTGGTACACTGTTGGGACTCGCTCAGAGAAGGTCTGTTCCTTTTTCTTAGCGTGCTCTTCAATTGCAATGTCTGATGCATGGGTCCGGGTGTGGTATGTCGCTTTGTAACCATCCCAGTCGAAAACAAACAGCTGCTCGTCCTTTTCCATGTGGACTGGCTCTTCCTCCTCTTCTTCATCATCATCGATATTGAGGAGGGGAGGGGGACGAGAGCAGCTGATAGGGCATCGGTCGAATTCAATTGACCCGGATTTCCAGTCGATGCGAGGGTTGTGCTTCTTTAGCCACTCATGTCCAATAAAAAGGTCCGTATCTCCTAGGTTGGAGACCGCCAGGTCAATGTTTTCTTCATGGTCTTGAATATTTAGACGAAGTGTGACATATTCCGTGATGGGACCTCCTGCGTTGAGAGTGCCGTCTGCATTTCGTACTGGGATTGGGCGAGCAGTCCGTCGCGTGGGGATGTGATTTTCCTGCACGAACTTCGTGTTGATACACGAGCCAGTGCAACCACTGTCCAGGAGGGCGAGAGCTTTGACAATGCGCTTGGAATCTACCACCAGTTGTGTGGGAATGACCGTTTGTTCCTTGGCGCTGGAGGAGCGTATGAACTGCATAGGAGTGGCAAGCTCTAGTAGGGCTTGACATGCTAACTCGTCTCCCATGTCAGTTATCTCTTTGATGGCTTCATAAGTAGCCTCGTCACGGCGTCGGTGATGTGTCCAGATGCGAAGGATTGCAATCGCACTTTCGGGTTTGTCTTCCCTTAAGCGACGAAGCGTCCATTGAGCCGTTCCAGGTGCCATATAACATGATTTGGGCGCCGTGCCCCTTCCATTGCACGGCGTTGTCCCTGACTTCACAGGGTCCATATCCAAAACCGAGTCCGTATCCAAAGCCGTATCCAAAACTGAAGCCGAAACCGAAGCCATATCCAAAGCCGAAGGCTCACAAATCGAAGCCTGAGTATCTAAAATAACAACGGGACGCGTGCCCGTACCGATAGAGTCCGTAAGAGAAGTCATAATGGGGATATCCCCCGTAGTAGTACAGTCCGAATCAACAATGCGCATATGTAAACGAGAATCAGGCCACCGAGGCGCCACAAAACCAGACGGGCGAGAAACAGAAACTTGGGCTTCAGATGCCGTGTACATCGTCAGCCCCCTCAAAAACCCTCCTTCTTCTCCTCCACCTTCGGCTGAGCTTGAAGCGCGTCCATCACGCTTTTCCGATCTTCAGCCGACAGGCTCCTAGCCCAGGCGGTGGGCGTCTCGAACGTCTGTGCTCGAGCCTCCCGCTTTGGCGGTTCCGTGTACCGGTCCCTCCCCCACATGTCTCGGATGTTCTTCACGTCCACCCTGCAGTCCCGCACCTGGTGGCCATTCTGTCCGCAGCGGAAGCATCGCCCCTTGATGTCGACACGGTTGACGTCCATCGGCTGACCTTTGCCACCGTGCACCGTTCCGGTTCCATCGCGGCGCCATGGGACCTGCCCCCCTTGTTGCCCATTGGACGATCCTTGTCCTTTGGGTTTTTGGTTCTGCACGGGTCCACTGCGCTGGGTCTTAAGGTCCTCCCGCTCCTGTCGCAGACCATCGATCAGGATGATGCGCTCTTTGAGGTCCTCATATTTCTGAGGAACGTGGCCGCTGTCGTAGATGGAGTCGATGGTCCGATAGTAGACGTTGTGTTTGAGCAGCTGCATGAGGTGGATAGGGTCCTGCGCCGTGGAGTATCCTGCCTTCCTTGCGAGTTGCTCGAACTTGGCGAAGTATTCATGGGCAGTGGTACCCTTCGTCTGTTTGAACCCGTCCAGTTCGACTGCGGCACGGTGCTGCTCATTGACGTCGGTGAAGGCCCCTTTGAGTGCTTTGTGGAAGTCCACCCAGGCGACCATGGCCCCATTGGCCAAGTGTGCATCCTCATACTCGGCCTTCCAGGTGCGTGCTGCCTCCCCCGTCATGTAGGTGAGAATGAAGAGGACTTTGTCCTTGTCTGTCACGAGGTCATCCTCAGCGGCTCGCATGTATTCCTCGCACGACCGCATCCAGTCATTGAAGTCCTCTCGTTTCCCAGAGAAGCCTTCAGGAGTTTTCGCGTGGACTTTCTTTCGGGGGGGTCTGGCGGCGGCGGCGGCTGGGGCACTAACAGTGACCGCAGGGGGGTTGACGGTGATGGGGGGGGCCGTGACGTTGACGGTGGGGGGTGGTAGGTTGAGGGCGGCAACAAGCACGGCAGGGATGGCGACCCATTGGCCATTTACTTCCATGAGCCAGGCGTCGTCGGTGCCGTTATTCATGTGTTGGATGGGAGAGCCAGTTTGGCCGATGACGATGTTCCATGTTCCACCGAATTCGGTGCAGTTGGCAAGTTCGGCGGGGAGAGGGGGTTGGGGGTCGGTGCGGATCCACTGGGCAGCCATGATTGGTTCGTCGAGGTCGGAGAAGTCTTCGTCGGTGACAGGTGGTAGGGCGGAGGCGGCGATGAGGTTGAAGTCGGCTTCAGTGAGGTCGTCTTGGCTTTCGTTGGCGAAGTACCAACTGATGCCACTTGTTTGGGTTGCTACAAAGGCGACTTCGACAGTGGTGTCTCCGAGTTGGACAAAGAAGTCGTTTCCTCGTTCAGTGAAGCCTAGAGGGAGGGGATATATGTAGCAGTTTTCGTCCTCAACGTCGGTGTCGGAGTCAGAACTGGAGTCGGAGCCGTTGAGTCCGAACGAGGGAATTGTTTATAAGTGGGTGAGGTCGATGACCTCTGGCTGGGTGAGGTCGATGACCTCTGGCTCTGGTGTGGGGCTGGGGGTGTTGCCTGGTGTAAGGAGGCGGTGGGTGTGTCGAGTGTCCACTGGTATTTTCTCGTTGGGTGCGTAGAAGGTTTTTGGGGGTTGCTCGAGTTTGTAGCGGTAGGTGACGTATGGGCAGGAGTAGACGTAGAGGTTTCCGTTTCCTTGTTCGCTTATTTTGAGGCGATAGAAGTGGACGTCTATGATGGAGTCTTCAAGTTCTTCTACGCCGAGGGCGACCTTCCAATTGTGCCAGGCCCAAGGGTCTTTAGATTCGTTGATGAGGGAGATGATAGCGTCGTGGCTGATGGGGATGAATTCTTGTACTTGCGAGTGCCAATCTTCCATGCACGAGCCCCCAGTCGAAATGGTTACTCTGTGCGGCAAGGGAAGATTTTTGTCGAGGGAAGGTGGTTCTGTTATGAGATCGCAAGACGGTCTGCCTCAGTCTTCTCGACCTGTTGGCTGTCTCTTCGTCTAGGGGACACGAGCCCAAAGACTTCCTAAACCGCTTTCCTTTCGCCGCTTTTACTCGTTTCCTACACCAAAGGTGCACCTTCTACTGTCACCTCTGAGCTTTCAACTCCTGGTATTGGAGAGTCTCGAGTAGGTGTAACGTTTCGAGGAAACGTCAAGCCGGCACCGGTATACGTGCGCACGACCACAATGTCAGGGTAACGAGTCGCGTACTCTGGGGGCAACGGTCTAGGGCGGCACGGGGGAAGAACAAGGTCAGTACCAGACGGGTACTACTACTACTACGCTACAGTACGTAGGGACGGTCGTAGGGTGGTGCAAGAGTAAACAGATCTCGAGCTTATGTCAGCAACGACTAGTGCGACAGCACCAAGTTACGACACAGCTGACTAGAAGATGAGGACGACAGAGGGGAGCCGATCAGACACGGCGACAGACGAGGGAAAGCAAGCAAAGTCGGTAGAATTGACTAGCTCGAGATAAGGGATATGCACAGCGAGAGCGAGCCTTATATACACAAGAGGAGGGAGACTTAGGTAAGCAACCGATACACGGTGATCAGTAAGCAGACCTAGTATAAGTAAGCAGTCGTATGTAAAAGAGCACAGCATGAGTCAGTATTGTACAGCATGAGTCAGGGGAAAGGAGTCAGACCCGGGCCGAGATGAGTCACGTGGGCCCAGGTGGGATATAGATGAACCGGGTCCGGGCCGGAGTGGAGCCGGACCGGTGATAAGCCAATAAGTCCTAAAGTGTGTAACCGATGTAAAGTAAAAAAGAAAATTATAGACCGTTCATGACACCGATGTTTCATCAAGGACTTCTCCAAGGTTGCACGACCCCTATTTGACCTGACAAAGAAGGACTGCACATGGGACTGGTCGGCGGACTGCCAAACTGCGTTTGACGCACTGAAAGCTGCGTTTACTTCCTTCCCCGTCTTGGTCATGCCTGACCCAAAGAAGCCTTACCTCGTTGAAGTCGATGCCTCGGACTTTGCTACTGGAGGTATACTCTCGCAGAAAGGCAATGACGGTCACTGGCATCCAGTGGCGTATCTGTCCAAGGCCCTATCAGAACCGGAACGGAACTACGACATCTACGACAAGGAGCTACTTGCGATCATCCGTGCGCTTGAAGCCTGGCGCCACTACCTCGAAGGCGCCCCCGACACCGTCGAAATCTGGACAGATCACAAGAACCTGGAGCACTTCAAGACGGCACAGAAGCTGAGCCGCCGACAGGCACGTTGGGCTCTATTCCTCACTCGATTTGACTTCTCGCTCGTCCATAAACCAGGAATTTCCCACCGCCCGGATCCAATGCCTCGACGACCCGATCACAAGGATGGTGTTGAAAACAACAACAAGGAGCGCGTCTTGCTTGACCCCAAGTACTTCCAAGTACGCGCAACAAGGCCAGGAGCAGTAACCTCCCTCGGCGATGTCGAACTCCGACGACGTATCCGCGACTGCAAGACCAAGGACATCGAGGTCGTTCAAGCCCTGGACGCCATCTTACGAAACGGACCACGTACACTCGTCAAGAACCTTCAAGAGTGGAACTACGAAGAAGGCCTGGTCCTGTTTAGAGGAAAGGTATATGTCCCTGCAGACGACGAGTTGCGACACGACATTGTCAAAATGTACCATGAATCGCCCCTGGCTGGACACCCTGGTCGCTTCAAGACTTACAAACTTGTGAGTCGTGAATATTGGTGGCCTGGCATGTCTGTCTTTGTCCGCGACTTTGTAGCAGGATGCGCAACCTGCCAGTCGACGAAGACACAGAGCAGCCGACCCCACGTCGACATGATCCCAAACGAAGTACCCGATCGACCATTTGGCGTCATCTCCACCGACTTCATCGTCGAACTCCCTGACTGCGAAGGCTATAACGCCGTCAATGTCGTGGTCGATCGCCTCACCAAGATGGTGGTTACCACCCCATGTACAACGAAGATCACCAGTGATGGCACGGCCGACATTCTCTTCGATAAGGTATACCGACACTACGGCTTAGCAGACAAGATCATCTCGGATCGTGGACCCCAATTTGCTGGACAGGTGATGCATACACTCAACGAGAAGCTCGGGATCAAGTCCGCCCTCAGCACAGCGTATCACCCACAGACAGACGGCCAAACCGAACGCGAGAACCAGAACCTCGAGCAGTTCCTGCGAGTATTCTGCAACTACCGTCAAGACGACTGGGTGAAGTGGTTACCCTTCTTCGAGTTTTCTCACAACTCTCGCACCCATGCAGCTACTGGAAAGGCTCCCTTTGAAGTCCTCTACGGCTTCCTCCCGAAAATGTACCCCTCCGTAAACCCGTCCTCAAAGGTCCCTGCAGTTGAAGAACGCCTCCGTCAACTTGAAGAAGTCCGACAGGAGATCAAGGCCAGCCTCGCCCTCGCATCAGACTTGATGAAGCACTACAATGGCGACACGGTCAGGGAATCAACGCAGTTTGCCGTCGGAGACAAAGTATGGCTCGAAGGCAAAAACCTGAAGACGACGAGACCGAAAGCTAAGGGCCTGTTCGGTAAACTTTTGAAGTTGGAGTTGTCGGTACATGTATTAAAATTATCACGTGAGAAGTTGTGGCTCCTCGAAAAGTTACCGCTTCGTTTACTGGAAGTTGACGCTTGATACTGGCATCATGGTGCGCACACGAACCTCGGCACAGACAAGTCTACACACCAACCTCCCCATACAACGTATCCATGATGACCGCCGCCGCCGTGCCGTCACAGCCACGGTCATCGTTGTCACCATCTCCGCTGCTATCACCGCTATTGATGCAGCCTGGAACCGACTCAACCCGGAACCCTACCACACCTCAAAACTATCGGGAATGGAATGGGTTCAGGAGATGTTGGATGGTCATCGGGATTGCATGAAGGACAGTATTGTGGTCCGCCCACCTGTTTTTCGGAGACTTGAGAGGGATCTCATCCTATTGGGTGACCTTCGGCCACGACGATACATATCCACAGCGGAGCAGCTCGCCATTTTTTTGTATCAGGCCGCCTCCAACCAGTCTATTAGAAAGACGGGGGAGCGCTTTCAGAGGAGCAATGAGTCCATCTCTCGGTGCGTGTTTTTCTTGATTGATCTGGCCATGTATTCACACAACCACAACGGGTTCAGGTCCTTTCATGCGGTCCTCTCCGCTATCATCTCTCCCAAATTCCGTTCAACCTATATGTCCCTTCCCGATGGTAACATTGTCCCCCCTCGCATTCGCAATGATCCCAAACTCTGGCCATTCTTCAAAGACTGCCTCGGAGCAATTGATGGGAGTCACTTGGGGGTCTGCCCCCCATTTTGGACGCGTGGCCGCTGGCGGGATCGAGATGGAGGCCTTACTCAGAATATGCTTGCCGTTTGCGATTTTGCCATGTTCTTTGTGTTCGTTATGGTGGGATGGGAGGGTAGTGCTGCCGATAGTGCATTGTACGAGCATGCAGTACGCCGTGGCGGGTTGAAGATTCCCGAAGGGAAGTATTGGGTGGCGGATGCAGGTTTTGCGAGTTGCGCAACCTTGCTGGTTCCATATCGCAACATCCGCTACCACCTCCGAGAATGGGGTATTGGCAACCGAGCGTAAGCCCTTTTGCTCTCTCCGCTTACTGGAAAACTGAACACAGAACAGACCTCAAAACAAGGAGGAGCTCTTCAATCTCCGTCATGCCCAGCTCCGGAATGTCATTGAGCGGATATTTGGTGTTCTCAAGCGGGAGTTCAAGATGGCAAAGGAACCTTGCGAGTACACGATACGGGTACAGTGCCTCATTCCACTTGCACTGTGTCTCCTCCACAACTTCCTCCGCGTCCATGAGCCCGACCGCCACATGGCCGAGCTCAATATCCCTCTCCGCGAAGAGCCTCCTATGGCGGTACACGGTGATTCACAGCCAAATCCAAATGCTGCGACAGGTCAGTCAGAGGGTGATGCGGCGAGTGCGAGACGGGAGGCAATTGCCACAGCAATGTGGGCTCAGTACCAACAGACCTTGGCTGACCGTCGGGCACGTCGCGGAAATGTGTAGCAATGTGTATATGGTTTGTTTAAACAGAATATAAAGGTGTAAACAACTAGGAAAGGGTGGTGGGCAACACGCAATATGAGTGGATGTATATGTGAGTATACGAAGAGCGTAGAAGGATTGTCGAAAGGAAAGGAAGGGTACACAACAAATGATGGAGGCATAAAAGAAACCTACACACGGCGGCTGTTAGCGAAATGAATCTCATCCTGGAGCCAGCTGGAACGAGCGGCACGCTCTTCTTCTATCAGGGCATCAAAGCCGAGATATTCTTTGATATTGACCTCTTCACGGAAAACCCGACGACAACGGCCGAGAGAGATTGGTGATAGACCTTCTTCTGCTTTGACCGTGTCCCAGGCTTTCTTGCGCAAGGGGGACAGAGTGAGTCCAGGCGTAGATGGCTCACCCACGAGACCATGCACCAGTTCATTGACAGACTCGCATAACGAGCTGATGTGGCCGCTGGATGTTCGCTTGACACGCTTTGAAGACGATGAACGAGGCGGAGGTGTAGCGGGGCGCTTGGACCGGGGAGCCGGCTGTAGTGACTTCACATTGAATATATCGTGCCGCATGAAGGTAAGAAGACGTACTGTTACCGGTGTGGGTGGACTCCGAGTCGGAATTTGTGACATGACCTCCTGAGATCCCTCGTCGTCATCCTCTTCCTCCTCAGCCGGAGCAGGGCTCTGGCCAGCATCTTCCTGAGGGTCCGGATGTATCTCTTCATCATCCTGGCTTGCACTGAGCATGGGATCGATAGGAATAGGTGCAGCATCTGGTCCGGATGTGGAGGAGAAGGCGTTGTCGCCAACAGCGGAGGTGTCGCCGATAAGCTCCTGGATGGTGTCGTAGTGCGGGAATGAGTTGGTCTTGAAGTAGTTGTAGTCCGAGAACTTCTTTTTCTTGTTTCCCGCCTTTGTGTTCGACGAGCGTGAGCATACATACCCGTCAAACTGGAAAAGTACAGTACATACCTCGTCGTATAGTAACGCATGCCACACCTCGGCCGTGGCAGTCACGCACTTCTTGCTATCATCCCATCTGAAGCCGGATGCCTCTGTTCGCAACCAGCGCGCGATTGCGAACGATGCCTTGAACTTCAATCCGCAACATCTCCCGAGTCAGTACAAGGTTTGAGTATGAGGTGTAGAACAACGCACCCGAGACCACCTAGACTTGACCTTCTTGTGATCTATGGAGTATCCGGCCTTTTGCAGCTTGGCTGAGATGTTGTGATAGACCTGGGGCTTGAAGTTGTTGTCCCCGGTCTGTGCAGCTTCACGGGCATCTTGTAAGCCTTTCATGAGGATGCCCTCGGACGTTGAGTCCCAAGAAACACGAGTCATGGTGACAGCGGTACGAGATGTAGCCGCTGCCAGAAGGAAAGGAAGGGATGATAGGTGTGTCGCTCGAGAGAGATGTTGCACGATGTAGTTACAGGTAAAGTGCACGACAGGACGCGCGTTGTGCTCCCGAACGCGGTAACTCCGCAAGTACCGGTGAAATTTTAATTTGAGTTATCGCTACCATATATGGGAACCAAGTACCGGTCACTGCAACTTCAAAAGTTTACCGAACAGGCCCTAAGCTTGCTGCCAAACGATTTGGACCCTTCGAAATCATTGACGTCATCAGCCCAGTCAACTACCGCTTGAAGCTGCCGAAGACGTGGTGAATCCATCCAGTCTTCCATGCCTCGCTGCTCACCGCGTACAAGGAGACAGCCGCTCACGGGCCAAATTATGAACAGCCGCCACCAGACCTCATCGACGATGAAGAAGAATACGACGTTGAAGACATTGTCGACTCTAAACCAACTCGTAACAAGAAAGGTATTCAGTACCTCGTCAAGTGGGCCGGCTATCCCGACTCCGAAAACACCTGGCTCCCGCGTTCGTCGCTCTCAAAGGTTACCGACATGATTGATGCTTTCCACAAGCGCCATCCAAATGCGCCCCGCCCCGTGCGTTCCCTCGGCATCTCCTTTGACGATTTTCTCGCATCCACCCTTGCAGATGACATCGCGCTCCAGGCGAAAGCGCGTCTTAAAGGGGGGGTAATGTCACGGATCGCTCCATTTCTTTCTTCGTTTGCAGACCTTGTACACGCGACGCGTCACGGCACATGACTTTCCTTCGCATCACATGCTCCAACGACGTCACTGCCTGGACTTCCGAACGGTGTTCCGCATCCTTATCTATGACATCATTGCTCCGGACTCCCGCCCTCCTCCCCATGACTCCTTTCTTATTGTTCCCCCCGCTCGCACCACTATCGCATCGCATCGCACCATCGTTCCCACTTGTATATAAGGACAGTATCCCTTTTCCCTTTCCCTCAGACTGTCCATCTTGTCATACGGTACTGTAGCGCACGTTGCACTACCCTAGGCCTGACACTCTCGAATCTATCTGTTCTCTCTTGCTCCTCCCATCGTTGCGACTTAGGCGGTTCCATCGGTCTCATAAACTGCGTTTCTGACAATACCACACAAGGCTTTCAGCTATATATGTGAGAGGAGGAGAGGAAATAGATGAGAAAGGGGCCACAATAGAAACAACAGTACATAAGGATCTGCAAGAGAGAATGCTTATATCAATCCAACAGCTATTATCTGTAATTATATCAAGATCAACCCTGCCAAAGTACCTGATTTGACAGGTACTTGCACAGGTAACCTGTGAGCTCAAAAGTCATACCTGTACTCTCACGAGTATCAGGCACACGAGTACTCGTATTCGCGGATGGCAATACCCACGGATGTGCCTTACAGGTACTCATACAGGTACTCACGAGTATAGCCACTCGTGAAGAGCTCTACCGTGAACATCCGGGTGCCCCGAAACCTGCATGCCTTAATCGTTGGGAACTCCTGCCAGAGGAAGAAGCTGGATCTAATTATGACGAGGACATCGAATCTAAGGAAGGGGTGATGTCATGAACGGTCTATAATTTTCTTTTTTACTTTACATCGGTTACACGCTTTAGGACTTATCGGCTTATCACCGGTCCGGCTCCACTTCGGCCCGGACCCGGTTCATCTATATCCCACCCGGGCCCACATGACTCATCTCGGCCCGGGTCTGACTCCTTTCCCCTGACTCATGCTGTACAATACTGACTCATGCTGTGCTCTTTACATATGACTGCTTACTTATACTTGGTCTGCTTACTGATCACCGTGTATTGGTTGCTTGCCTAAATCTCTCTCCCCTCATGTATATAAGGCTCGCTCTCGCTGTACATATTCCCTATCTCGAGCTAGTCAATTCTACCGACTTTGCTTGCTTTCCCTTGTCTGTCGCCGTGTCTGATCGGCTCCCCTCCGTTGTCCTTATCTTCTAGTCAGCTGTGTCGTAACTTGGTGCTGCCGCACTAGTCGTTGCTGACAGCTGCCTTGTTGAGCACCGAGTCGCAACTAGCCAATCAGAGTTTTGGGATGCCCTGTCCCAAAGTCCAACTGCCCGGCTCCAGCTGGTGACGTCTTCGTGGAATCGTACATTTCTCGTCTCTCTTTTTCTCAACTTATTATGGTTTCCAAGTTTTTAGGTCCCTCAGGAAACTCCCACTCTCCCAAGGAGCGTTTGTCACCGCGAGCTACACAATCTGTGCACTTGTTGTGTGACTTCGTTCTTCCCCATTGTGCCCCCTCCTCGCGGACGGGCTCCTGCTGCTCCAGCCGTCCACTCTCCCGAGGAATGCGAGCCTTCGCAAGCTACACAATCTGTGCGCTCGTTGCAAGGTTCCATTCTTTCTCCTCGCATCCTTCCTCGGAAGGGCATCTGGTGTTCTAGCTCCAGCACTTCAATATTAAATCTTCAAGTAGTCACAACAAAGATGGCCTGGTGCTGGTAAGTTCAAATTCTCTGATTTGTCAACGAGGAACGGCCAACGACTTAGGCCGATAGAATTTCTAGTGCGGTTGATCATCGCGGCCAGGCAGCGGTCAAAATGTCTCCCTCGTCTCCACGGGTGCCTCACGTCCTTCAGGACATATAACTGAGGTGCGCGAGCCACCTTTATCCCCATCTTTTTCTCACATCCGCGTCTTACGTTGCCGCCTTCCGTCCCCCTTCTCATTACGCGTGTTCATGCCTCCAGATCCCGACCCTGAGCCTGACTCAGCCGTGAAACGCAAGCCAAGACCGATCAAGCGCAAGCAGGCGGAGGAGGAGCAGGCGGCAAAAGCAACCAAGAAACTACGAGGGGGCATGGTAGCGACAAAGCAAAGTGTTCAACGTGCCGCCGACACTACCGCTAATGCTGCCAAGGCCGCCACTCGCAAAGTCGTGTGAGTTCTCACTCGCAAGCCCTCTGTTGCTTCTGCCTCTGCAGTGTTATCTCGGCCTCCCTCTCCTGCCCCCTCTCGCACCAGCTCATTGACATCCTTCTTCACCTGCCGATCTCGCCGGAGTCCTGAACCCGCATCCCTACCTCCATCTTCTCCAGGCCCTTCCAGTCGCGCGTCTTCTCCTGCACCTGGCCCCTCCAATGTGTCCGTTCCCTCCCAACGTTGTCGACCCGTGGAAATTGAAGAGGTTGAAGATGAAGACTCCGACTTCGCGCATACAGGAATTCAGATTCTCGGCGATGACTCCTCGGCCATTCTCGATGACGACACCTCACCCGAACCCATTACAAAACAGTCTAACAGCGACGATGATGAATTAGGTTTGCCTCCCTGTTCTGCTTCCATCTTCTGCATCGCTGACTGTGCTCTGTACTAGCCGATCTCATGAAGCGCTGGTGTTCCCCAATCTATGTGTTTTACGAGCCCAAGCCAATGCTCAAGTACAACAAGGGCCGCAAGTATCACAGCTTCAAGTGCTCCGCCAATCGATGCAAGTATACAGTCAAGCGATACCTCGATCGGAAGGACGCAAACTCGACCAGCACACTTTGTAAACACGCAACCCGGTGTTGGGGTGAAGACGCTGTGGCGAATATTGATCAAGCAAAGGATGTTGTGGAAGGTCGCAAGGCCTTGAACTTGTACAAGCTCAACAATGGCAATATCAGATGTTCGAACGGAAAGATGGTAGCAAGGTGACTTATTCGCACACGCAACATACCTCCACAGAAGCAAGGTTCGTATCAGTTCTCTTCATTGTGTCCGCTGTAATTCAACTTATTTTTAGGACCAAAATTGTGCGATGGGTATCAGAAAGCATGCGTCCTTTCAACATTGTCAAGGATCACGGCTTCCAATGTTTGATGAAGACCAGACGACCTGGATACAAGATACCTTCACCAAAGACTGTTTCTCAAGATGTCAAGACCGTTTTCGCACATGCGCGGCGAAGGATCGCCACTATGCTACAGGTACGATACCCATGGTTCAGAGAGTCGATATACTAATGTTGGTGAACAGGAATACAAAGGAAAGATTAACTTCTTGATGGATGCTTGGTCGTCCCCAAACCATAGGGCCTTCATTGCAATCACCGTCCACTTTGAGCGCGACGGAGTTCCCATCACCATGCTGCTAGACGTTGTCGAACTCCCAAGGGTACGTGTAACTGTATTATCACCTCTCCGCCATAATCTCTGACCTCACGAAGTCCCATTCCGGTGTCCATCTAGCAGAAGTGTTTGCGGAAATTCTTGAGGAGTTCAAGATTTCAGATAAGGTGTGTACGACTCAGATTGTCTTGTTCCTTCCTATTTGTCTCACACATGTATAGATTTTGAGTATTACATGCGACAACGCAATGAACAATGACAGCATGATTCTCACCCTCACTACCCTCCTTTCCGACTTCCCGGGAGCTGCCAACCAGACGCGCTGCTTCGCGCACATCATCAACCTGGTTTGTAAGACAATCCTTCGTGAATTCGACCTGCCGAAGAAGAAGGGTGAGGAAGCTATGGCCAACTTGGACGAACAACTCAAGAAACTCGGCGAGGACATTGAAGCTGAGGAGATGGCCATGTGTAATGAGATGGATGATGATGCGGAAGATGATGACATCGAGGGCTGGATTGATGAGCTGGCGGAGATGAGCAATATGGAACGTGATGACCATGATCAAGCTGTTCGTCCTCTCCAGCTGGTACTTGTTAAGGCAAGTATTGTGCTCCGTTTCCTGAAGTGTCACCCTAACTCGCTATCGCAGATCCGCAAGTTCGCATATGCCATTGTCCATTCCACCACCATCCTGCTACCCCTTTGGAAGAGTGTCATCGCTGAAGTTGATCTGAACGAGCATATCATGCCTTGCGATGTTTCAACACGCTGGAATTCCACCTTCGACATGCTTGACTTTGCACTTTGGTACCGTCCCGCAATCAACAAGATGTGTGAGAAGACGGAGGGCGGAATGCGTGTATACGAACTCTCGAATGATGAGTGGAAGCTAGTTCGACAACTCCGGGATGTACTCAAGGTACGAAGCCTTCTAATGTTCTCTCCTGTGTCTCTGACATTGTAGCTCAGATCTTCAAGGATGCCACTCTGAAGTTCTAGCGAGATCAACCTCAGCTAGCTGCCGTCATCCCTGTCATGGATTTTATCGACGAGCAACTAGCAACACGAAGTCTTGACACAAAAAAATACATGCCCGCTATTCGCGTCGCTCTTGGCCAAGCCCGCAAAACCCTCAACCGCTATTACGACAAAACCGATCAGTCCGAAGTATACCATGTTGCGATGGGTGTGTGTGTCGGCTTCATCTATCATTCAGAGTTGATAACAGTTTCACCAGTTCTGCATCCTCGATACAAGCTCACGTACTTCAAAGATGCCGGTTGGGAGGCTGAATGGATCCAGGCTGCTCACAATATTGTGCAAGATGAGTACAACCGCTCATACCGAGGACAGTTCGGAGACAGCAATCGTGATGAGGTGGAAGAGGTTCTGGATGTCACAATGGTACATTTGTATTGCATCCAACTCCTTGGTTTGTATATTGATGCGGGACCTGCAGGATATTGACGACGAAAATATAAACATCTTCGACACCCTCCCAGCACTTGCGCCATCAAAGCAACTTCACGATGAGTTGGATGTCTACCTCAGCACAGATCCTGAAGTGGTAGATGACCCCATTCTTTGGTGGCATGAACATCATCGGCAGTACCCCTGTCTCTCGCGCATGGCGCTCAATTACTTGACAATCCCTGGTACGTGACCAAGCAGCAATCGTCATTTTGCTCTACTAATATTAAGGTATATCTAGCCACATCTGTTGCAGTTGAGTGCGTGTTCAGTCAGGGACGACTTCTGCTTGGTCACGTTTGTAGCCAGCTCTCCGCACAGAGCACCCGTGCCTTGCTTTGTCTGGGAACCTGGAGCCGCTTAGGTTTTGTTCATGATGATGATACCAAGGTAGTTGCACGGCTTCCCGAGCTCGACAATGACGGCTCCGATATTGAGATGGAGCAAGGATTTGATGCAATCCTTGGCTATGATACTGACCGCGATGCAACGGATGACAACAACTAGTTTACATGTATTTTCTGTGTTATACTGTACACTACTTCATTATTCTGAATGATAGGCTCTTTAGTGTGCCCTCAATGGGGTACGGGTACGGGATACCCGCGGAATATCCCATACCCGCGTTCGACCCACACCCGCCCTTACGGGTACGGGTTTCCACGGGACAGGTGCGGGTCAGCTCTGGGGACCCGCGGGAGTACCCGTGTCTCTCCCTAGTGAGGACACAATGCAAGGCCCGGGGCCAAGCAAATTGGGGAGCGAGTGGGACAAATGAATGTTACTCGCCTTTGAAGAACTTTGTACGTCTTGAGGGCTAGATAGATAGGCCAGGGCCCGTAACCTGTTGAACAGACTTATCCAAGTCAGTGAGACACTCAGTCGAAGGGATACTTCGAGTGATATATTATACCTTATCCAAGTCAGTGAGACACTATAGTAAGGTATGTAAGCCAGAGAGAAATAAGTAGAAGGTATAAAGGATTGCTCACCTCAGTCGAAGGGATACTTCGAGTGAGGAGGCAGGACGAAATACGAGAGCCTTATATACACAAACAGCTGTGCCATAAGAGCCAATCATAAAAGCTGTAAGAAAGTGGTGCCATAGTGTAGCATAATTAATGTAGCATAATTAATCAGCGCCAAGAGTGCGCTCAGTCATCCACCGCAGCTTTCATGTGAAAGCGTACAGTAAGAATCACATGCTCCGCACAGCCTCGCACAGCTGATTCCATATTGTTCCGTTCCTTTCCATCACATATTACATAATGTAGTTGAAGCTAGAGATTGTCCGCATTACTATCTTCACCAGTTGCAGATGCAGCAGCCTCAAGAGACATCCCCCTTCTTTCTCTTGCATGTTTAGATGTTCCATGGGCAGTTGTAAGCCCGTTCACATTGCTCATGTGTGCATACATCCACCGCACCTTCCTCCACGTACAGTCTCCACACGTCTGAGGTAGGCAGGGACATGGGTCTGCTGACCCGTGGCGGGTCACGGGTATGGGTCACGCGGGTACGGGTGTGGGTCGGCCTGTCGAAACCCGGGGCCTCCCACGGGTACGTGCGCTGACCCGTCTGGTTTTCTGGCCCATTTTTGGAGCTTCTTTTCGCTTATTTTGCTTATTCCGACTCTTATATAGTTAATTCAACTCATTTCAATTGTATTTTGTACAAAGGAAACCCCCAAATGCAAGTAAAAGTTATCTGGTAGGGTTAGGGTTAGCTGGTAGAAAAGCGAAAGCACAGCCATGTAGGCAGTGTTGTCATTGAGGGGGTCCAGCCCGGTCAATCAAGCTGTCAAGTCAACGCTTGACGTCATCAACGGCTGACTTGATGGGCTCAAGGGCGTGGGGTGGGAACCGGGTACTGCGCTTCCCGGGCTCCGGTCACGGTGGTCAATGTTGCCAGCGGAGTGAGACGTGGACTAAGATACCTCTTTCTTCACTTCCTCTGTCTAGCACATAGAGCGAGGTGTATTGCAGACTAGTAATAGTCCAGTAGGATTCGAAAAAATGGTATCTACACGGTACTGATGTCGGAAAATGAAGAGCTAGTCCTAACTCCTGAGCTCATCAAAGGCAGCAACCTCCTGGTCCATTGCCTGAAGGCGTCCTTTCCAGAAGAACTGCAGTTTCGCAGCTGCATCGGGTCGGGAGTAGTCAAAAAGGAGGTTGAGTTCAATAAGTCGGAATCTGGGAAGAAAAATGGGAGCAGACTGTGGAAGCATCACTGCTGGCAGTTCAGACACAGGAAGAGAGGCTGTCATTGTCTCCGGCTCATCCTCCTCGATGATGTTTTGGGACAGTGCTTCTATAAACTCCTCGAAATCGACCGCAGGATCGAGGTCTAAGATGCTGCCATTGTTGACCTCATTGTTGAGTTGGTCAACAGATGCCTCGTCGGCCTGGAATTTGGGAGTGTCGCACCCTAGCTTCCATTTCCGGTGCTCTTGAATGGCTTGACCATCTGTGATTTGCTGTCTTCGAATATCAGCCCAAAGCATTGCGGTCTTGTGAACCATTTGTTCATTGAGTTTGTTGCGAGGCTTCATGTGCTCGCGACCGAAATCGGAAAACTGGTATTCACAGCTGGCCGAGTTTGCAATGACACTGAGCAAACGGATGGCGAGCGCTGCTAAGAGATTGGCACCAACATCAGGTGCATTCTCGTTGTACAGTCGCCTCCAGACCCATGCAATGTCAACATCTTCGCCCTGACAAGAGAATCGGTGAGTTTTCGGACCGAAGCTATGTTATGACACACCTCTGATAGTAGGGATAGCTCATCCAGATGCATCTCTTCATCGCTATACTTGCCTCTCCGGTTGAGATAGTCTTCGAGAGCCTTCACAAAGTCCATGTCATATCTCTTGCCATAGAATTGGTGGATGGCTCGGAGCAATATGTCCCATATAATGCTTGGGTTGATGATGTCATGGTTGAAAGGATCATGGCGAATCCATGGGTTCAGGACCGTGGTGAGTATAAACACATCTTGATTTTCTTTGCAGTTTCTCCAGCGCTTTTTGAGACTCTCCGTGACAGCATGCTGTAACATGCTGTCCAATTCTGGTTCAGTCGTGAACTCGTAGATATAGAAGAGGTTGCCGATAGTGAGGAGGATATGATCTATCCTCGTATACGAGGCCTGTATTATGCATGATGCAATAGCGAGCGGCTCGAGAATGTTTCTCGCTCTAGAGTGAGGACATGCCAGTCAGCAAAAACTTTGATGCGTGAGCAAGCTAACACACCTTTGAAGCTCGTTCCAGAGGTTGTAGTCCCTCACACTCTCCAGGACTGCCTTTGCCTCCGCTTGTGCAGCTGCATTGCGAGTACTGGCACATTGGAGTAGATTGTCATAGTTCCGAGCCTCACAAGTGATGAGAGCTGTCTTGTCAGCAACGACTAGTGCAGCAGCACCAAGTTACGACACAGCTGACTAGAAGATAAGGACAACGGAGGGGAGCCGATCAGACACGGCAACAGACAAGGGAAAGCAAGAAAAGTCGGTAGAATTGACTAGCTTGAGATAGGGAATATGTACAGCGAGAGCGAGCCTTATATATATGAGGGGAGAGAGACTTAGGTAGGCAACCAATACACGGCGATCAGTAAGCAGACCAAGTATAAGTAAGCAGTCATATGTAAAGAGCACAGCATGAGTCAGTATTGTACAGCATGAGTCAGGGGAAAGGAGTCAGACCCGGGCCGAGATGAGTCATGTGGGCCCGGGAGGGATATAGATGAACCGGGTCCAGGCCGAAGTGGAGCCGGACCGGTGATAAGCCGATAAGTCCTAAAGCGTGTAACCGATGTAAAGTAAAAAAGAAAATTATAGACCGTTCATGACATCACCCCTTCCTTAGATTCGACGTCCTCATTGCAATCAGATCCAGCTTCCTCTTCTGCCAGGAGTTCCCAACGATTAAGGTGTGCAGGTTTCAGGGCACCCGGATGTTCATGGTAAGTCGTCGATACATTTCTTGGCATTCTGGAGATTGGCAAGAGGTTCCCAAGTATTGTCATTGTCTGGGTAGCCTTTCCATTTGACAAGGTACTTGAAGCCGCGACCAACTTTCTTGGAGTCTATAATCTTTTCGACCTCATAGACTTCCTCTCCTTGGACTAACTCTGGGGGTGGAGGTTCAGGTGCTTTCTGGTTGTCAAAGGCGGGACCGTTGTGTGGAGATAGGAGGGACTCGTTGAAGACCGGATGATTTCGTGACCAGGATGCAGGGAGGCGAAGCTTGTAGGCCAATGCTCCGACTTTTTCCAGGATTTCGAAAGGACCGAAGCGCTTGTCATCTAGCTTTTGCATAGGACGTGCCGTTTTGATTACGGTTTGGCCATCTCTGGTCTTGGCTTCTAGCCAGACAAAGTCGCCGATTTTATAATCTATTGGTTCGTCCTTCTTGCGATCGTAAAAGCACTTTTGATCATCCTGTGCTGCTTTTAGCGCAGGGCGGGCTTCTTCATAGATGTCTCGCATGCGTTGTGCTAACTTGTTCGCCAATGGGTTGTCTGTCTCGTGTCGAGGATTTGTTCCCAGGTAGAGTTCCCGACCATAGTTGGCAAAGTTGGGAGACATCCCAATCGAACTATGGACCATGTTGTTGAGCGCGGTCATGGCAAGTGGGAGGTAACGTGTCCAATTGTCCTGTCGTTGATTGACAAAGATGCGAAGGTAGTTTTCCATGGTCATGTTGGAGTGTTCGGTCTGTCCGTCCGTCTGAGGGTAATACGCCGTGGACGGGTTCCCTTCAATGCCTAGCAGTTGGAACAATGCCGTGGTGAACTTGGAGACAAACACGCTGCCGCGGTCACTGACGATCTTTCTAGGGATTCCATGATGGGGGACCACTTCGCGTAGGTACTCAAAGGCGAGTTCGTCCTCTGTTAGGTCTTTGGTCGTGGCCCAGAATACAACCTGCTTGGTACCCATGCAGTTCACATTGCAGATGTCGTGGGAGTGGCATGACAAAGTCAATGGATATGTGCTCCCAAGGTGCTTGTGGTGGGTCATGTGGGTGGAGTGGAGCGGCAATACGATCATGTCTAATCTTGGTACGTTGGCAGGTCTCACATCCTTCGACATATTTCCGGGCATCGTCTCTAATGGCAGGCCACCAGTAGTTGCACGTGATGGGCTCATGGGTCTTGTATCGTCCTGGATGACCAACAAGCGGGCCGTCATGATGAGCCTGGATGATGTCCACACGGAGTCCTTTGTCTCTTGGGATATAGAGTCTGTGGTGCCAGGTGACTGTTCCGTCTGCATGTTCCAGCCATCCCTTCACTTTGAGTGCTAAGGCGCGTTCTACTGCATAGTCTCGGAGTAAGGTAGCCTCCTGAATCCGCTCAAGGAAGACATTGTCAGGTCCATTGGTCACAATTCCTGCATGGTTGAGGGCACGAAAGAGTTCTGGTTTCAGGAGGACGATGTTTTCATTGTCTTTCTCCCCCTTCTCAAGGCCCGCTAGTCGGGAAATAGCATCGGGTTTACCCATTGTTTTGCCAGGCTTGTGGAGTAGCGTAAAATGATACTCTTGTAGCTCCGTTAACCATTGTGCTTGTCTCCAATTTAGCTTCTGCGCCTTGCGGAAGTACGTGAGATTACGATGATCTGACCAGATTTCAAACTCCTGTCGTGCGCCCATGAGGTATTGTCTCCATTCCTCTAGCGCCGTCATGATAGCCAGTAATTCCTTGTCATAGATCTCGTAGTTCCTCTCAGCTTCACTGAGGGACTTGGAGAGGAAGGCGACCAGATGCCATTTGCCATTGTCCTATTGTTGCGAAAGTACCGCACCTGTGGCATAGTCAGAGGAGTCCGCCTCGACACGGAACTGCCCATTGTCTGTAGGGATTGCTAGAACTGGCTGTGATGTCATACGTCGCTTGAGTTCCTCAAAAGCCTTCTGCTGCAGGGTGTCCCAGACCCATTCCGTCTTCCCAGTGAGGTTAGTCATTGGGTGAGCAATTCCGCTGAAGTCCTTGATAAAGCGACGGTAGAAGTTGCAAAAGCCCAAAAACGATTGGAGTTGTTTCTTCGTTTTGGGGGCTGGCCAATTGGTGATTGCCGCGACCTTTGCTGGATCCATGCGAACCCTTCCTCCGCCGACAATCATGCCCAGGTATTCGATTTCTGCCTTCTCAAACTCGCACTTTTCCGGCTTCAGATAGAGTTTATTTTCTCGCAGGATCCGGAGGACCTCCTTGACTATTCGACGATGTTCTTCTAGCGTATGCGTGAAGATGAGGATGTCGTCCAAATAGACGACCCCGACTCCTTGGTGGATCAAGTCTTTGAACAGGTCGTTCATCATGGCTTGGAACGTAGACGGGGAGTTGGTGAGTCCGAAGAACATGACTGTAGGCTCGTAGAGACCTTTGTTCGTGCGGAACACAGCTTTCCATTTGTCCCCTTTTTTAATCCGAACATTGTTGTAGCCCCATTGGACATCGAGCTCGGTAAAGTGCCGTGCCCCCTTAAGCTTATCAACCAACTCTTAGATGAGCGGGAGCGGGTAACGGTTCTTTATTGTCATCTCATTGAGCTTTCGATAGTCCTGCACAGGACGTAGCGAGCCGTCTTTTTTCTTGATGAAGAAGAATGGGGAGGCCATGGGTGATTTGGACGGTTGGATCCGGCCAGATCTCAGGTTCTCTTCCAAAAAGGCGTCCAGTTGCTTCTGCTCATCCAATGTGAGGGGGTAAACTTTGCAATCGACCGGTTTGAAGTTAGGAGTGAGCTCAATGGCGTGGTCCCATGGGTGTCGCTCAGGGAGCTTGTCAAAGTCATCTTTGTCAAAGATGTCCTTGAATTCGTGGTACGCCGTTGGGACTCGCTCAGAGAAGGTCTGTTCCTTTTTCTTAGCGTGCTCTTCAATTGCAATGTCCGATGCATGGGTCCAGATGTGGTATGTTGCTTTGTAACCATCCCAGTCAAAAGCAAACAGCTACTCGTCCTTTTCCATGTGGACTGGCTCTTCCTCCTCTTCTTCATCATCATCGATATGGAGAAGGGGAGGGGGACGAGAGCAGCTGATAGGGCATCGGTCGAATTCAATCGATCCCAATTTCCAGTCAATGCGAGGATTGTGCTTTTTCAGCCACTCATGCCCAGTGGGAAGTCCGTCGTTTCGGATCGATTCCCGTAGATTTGGATAAGCTCGAATCGACGTGAATCTACAATTCACGGTATAGCATATTCTATAGATTCTCATACATTTGTAGCGAGTGCGCCGTCGTTAGCGACTGGCTTGGAGTCAATTGTGATACAATGACATGCATTCAGGTTGTTTCACCACGGTTCGCTTCAATTGCATGTTCCTGTCCCCGGGGCAGAAAGGATACATTCAGATGTATTCACTACGAAAGCCGTACATTGCCGTCTATGCACATAGTACTTGGACCCTCCGTGCGCCCCACGCCCGCCACCCACTGCACCCTACAAAACCCCACTCTACTGCTTCCCGTTCTCCAGATCTGTTTAGCCACGTTTGTTGCTGGCTCTTGCCGGTTTGGCAGCAGCTTTGGCCTGCTTCTGAATGACAGTCAGTGTGGATAAATACAATACATAACAAGCCGATACCTTCTCGGTTTTGAGTGCGACGTACCACTAGATTTTCAGTTTGTGAGTGGATCAGTATAGAGAATGAGATGATTGACTTGCCGCTCGCGCATCGCTATCCAGCTTCGACCAAAATGCCTGAAATTCCGACTGCGTACCCTCTGGATTACTGTCTTTCCATTCACGTCCGCAGATAGATCTAGAAGATGGATTGGTTAGAGACAAACATGGGCCCTTCATCATATTTACTCACTTTGCGGTATCTTTGCTGCTGGGCTTGTAAATCTGTCCTTTTGAGCGTGCAGCATGGGCAACTGTGGTACTGGTGCTAGCAGGTTCTGCAAAACATGTCTGAGGGCCTTATTTAATAGGCTGAAGCAGGAGATCATACCAGTCAGTCGTGTTGAATTGGCACCCATGTCATCTGTCGAAGCTGTTGCAGCGCCGTCTGGAGACGGAGTTGAGGCTTGGGTCGCAGTGTTGAGATCTGTTACTAGCTCCATGGTGGAGGTAGGTGTGGGTATGGTGAGAGTGGCCCCAGATGATGGTGCATCGTGCACCTGATGTTCCTCAGGCTGCGGCACATCAACATTGTACTCGATGTCGGCACTATAAACAGGTGAGCTTACGAGGAGTAACAGGGAAAAGAGGATCAATGACTTACAAAACATCATCATAATCCTGTGAAAAAGATCTAGCCTGAGCGTGTATTCCTGCAAGAGAGAACACTCTCACCTGGATAGCTTCGCACGGGGTGGACACAGCAGGTTGGGTTGACGGGGTAATTTCATGCAGAGCTTCCTCGCTGCCAGATGGAGCTGGTACAGCAGTCAGTGACGGGCTGGACAGGGTGTCTGTGGGTTCTGGCATGTCAGTGTCTGCTTCCGCAGGACCTTGCTCGGGTAGACTGCTGCCAGTGGAAAGAGTTGGGGTCGGTGCTAAGGTTGGTGTCGACAGTGGCAGCGAGACCGAGGCCCCGAGTGAGGTCGAGATTGATGGTGGGGTCAGCGTGGGGTCGATGGGGTCGATGGGGTCGATGGGCTCAACGGGGTCGGCAGGCGTCGCAGCGGGGGCAACGGGGGCGGGGGCAACGGCAGCAGGGATGGTGGCAGGGGTGGCAGCAGCAGTCATGGTCGGAGTCGGGACAATCTCACAAGCGGGTGTGGATAGCGTTGAGGGGCCAACAACAGGATCGGAGTCAGATGGTTCAGATGGTGGGTTTTGCGTTTTCTGCTTCTTTCTGGTCTTCTGAGCCCGTTTGCGATGTTTGCCTTGACCAGCTTCGGCATCCGAGCCAGCCTCCGACTCCAATTCCGAGTCAGTGCGTGACTTTTTGCGATTTCGTCAAGCCCACCCAGAGTACATCCTTGTCACGAGAAAGTCAACCTTCCAACTGTCTTCACAGTAGTGCAAAGCCTCAAACTTGCTCTCCAGCTCCCGATACACATGGTCCCACCATATCCGCCGTGCCGCGCCCCACGTCTTCGGTACAAGCTTTGCATCGTCGAGGCCTTGTAAGGTGTCCTGCACCGCATCATTGAGTTTCTTCATGTAGTCACCATCAACGGGGTTCCCGGTCGCATCCTATATGTACTGGGCAGTCTTGTTCACGCCTTGGGAGAGGTTGGTGGGGCCTCACTTGCCTTTTCCGGTGGTCGGGTCGGAGGCACTTCTGAGGGCCGCTTCATATTTGTTCCACTCGTGTCGTGTCCAATGCTGGACGAGAGAGTAGTTCTGCCGATCCAATGTTGGTAGTGGCGGGAACATTGGTAGCGATGGTGATGACCCTAACTCACCTATGAAGGGGGAAAACCACAACAAAGAGGGAGTGAGGAAGAAGGAAGGGTGCGAGGGCGTTGAGCGTGCTGGGGCGGTCGGGAAGTGAGGGAGAAGCCGGAAACGAGCCGACTTTTGGAGGACTTGGGAGGGAACCTAATACGAGAGCCGAGGGTCGAGAGTGAGAAATGAGAACCTAGAGCCGAGGGTGACGATGGGGCAAAACCAATGATATTCCGAGGGTGAAGATGAGGGTGAGGACGTAGGTGGTGGTGGTACGCTCTAGAGTAAGTACGACTTGTACGCGGAATGGACCCGAGTGCTGACTAAGCAAAACTCGGCTCAAAAGTCTAAAACATACTGGGGACGGGCCGGAACAAGGTTGAGAACTAAGTGAAGTATGTAGAAAGTACAGTATAGGGTCGGTGAGGAAGCCTGCATCAAAACCTAAGGGGTCTTTTGAGTAATGAAGCCGGGAGAGAGAACCCGGGGGTAGGTAGGTAGGAGCCGAGGTCACGTGACCCATGGAGCCAAAGCCGAAGCCGAAACTGAAGGAGCCGGGACAGGAGCTGAAGCACCCGAAGAAACCAAAGTGTCCAAAGGAGTCAGACTTGATCTCGGTACGGGCTCAGCGCATGCGGGGCCCTGTCAACGGGAGACAGGGTTCAGATGTGGGATTGAGTATGTCTTGGGGTTGCTGTTTGCCAATGACACCTCTAGATGCAATCTTCTGGTCAGTAATTGAGTGTCGAGGTATCCAGAGAAGGGCTGCATACTGGAGTATTTTTTTTCGGCTTCGAGCACCGCTCGTTGCTTATCCAGCTTGTGGATGGTTGCTTGCATCTCCCAGTAGACCGGGTCAGATCCAGGAACTTGTTGAACGGGCTGTTCCACCTGGGCAAATGACTGTCGACTCGGACATGTGTTAAGGACGGTCCTTATCACGTGACGGGCGGCTCAGGCTACAGTACTCTTACGCGTGAGAAGTGGGATCAGGTGATCCAGACGTCTCGGTTGGTACGAAGGTGAAGGTCGATAGGCGAAGCAGTAAGTCTTCACGGAAGGCTTAGGCGAGCTTATCGACTTAGTTTGCTTAGGATTCTCTTTAGTGTTTTAAGAGGAGGTTCTATTCAGAACAGTCCTGTATTTACAAAGAGAACGAGCTGGGGAATGGCTCGTTCATTGAGCCTCCTTTTATAAGAAAGGAGGTCGAGTAAACATATGTACATTGAGCGACGGTCATATCAGATATGTACGGAGACGGGACTGTGGCACCGTCGTGGCTATGCCATTGAGACGGCGACGATCTACGGCACTGTCGTGGCTATGCCGTCGAGACGGTGACTGTTTGTGGCATCGTCGTGGCTGCGTCGCGGAGACGGTTACGAGCTGGGGCACAGTCGTAACCTGTCGTTTAGCGACGTCTTTCCTAATGGGGAAGTGGAAAATGGGATACCTTGAGCGAGTTGTAATACTAGCCCCTTCTCTAGAATCGACGTCCTGTTGATTTACGAATTGTATTACTGTTAAAGGGATTTCTTGAATCGGTTCTCGATCGCTTGTTCGTCGCCATCTTTGGAGGAAGATGATTGATGCGAGAAGGGTGAAGACCGTGAGTCCGACGATAATGCTCAGGACGACGGCAAGCCAGCGAGGAGTGGTTGCTGTGAGGATCGTAAGGTCAGGTGATTGTGTGGGTTGCATCATGCTTCTGAGTCCTCGTGTTTTGATGTTCACTCCTTTTATCCTTATCCGGAGTTAAGCGATAGAATTCCATTCTACCGCTTCAGCAACGCTTCCACTACTTTGACGTCCTCCCTGTCTATCGTGGGAGACCCTAACCGATGCCCTATCCTGGCCATCGTCGCGTGATCCGGGCTTCTGAACCGGGGTCCGTGTTTCCGGAAAATCCCTCTGATGCCGCATCTTCCCTTCGATTCCCACATGGCTTCTTCGTCAAGGCTTCTCGGCCTCTTCATGGCACGAGCGACGTCCGGACGGTTTAGGAGTTCCGTGACTCGTTTGAGATGACGGAGGAGTTCCTCGTCGCGTGGGTCGGGTGTGGGAGTACACGAAGGGACGGGCGAGGGAGGAGGAGTGGCAGGGGGAGTATAGTCGGTGGTGGAGAGGTTGCGTGAGGAGGAGGTGAGGGTAGAGGACATATTGTTTAGTTTGGGTGGTGTGTGTGAGTTGTTTAGACAATGTCTGAGGATGTGGCCGTCTTAGTGGCTTTCCCTTTTATTCTTACGATGCGGAGAGGGCAGTGATGTAATCATTGCCGTCAATCGTAAGCGGGAATTCGTACATAATCAGACATCAGTCGTAAGTAAGCGACGCGTCCAGCGCGTCGCAGGGGAAATACCAGACGTTTCACCTTCCTCATAGCGATAGGAACCTGTACAGTAAAGAAGTCCGAGGAAAATATGCGTGCGAATGAGGGCGCAGTGCATGATCAGTCCGCGAAGTGTCGTAGTGATGAATGCAGAAGACGTGACGGGGGTGATGAAGAGGAGGGAGAAGGGGGAGTACGAGTGCGTATGATGGATAAAAGTTTGTCTGTGCACCTACCAGGGTTCCGGCCAGTGATCCTTCGACTCTTCCGCTTCTTGCAGGTCCCAATCTTCTTCCTTCCAGAAGAGATCATCGACGCGCCAGGAGTGGTTGAAGCGTGAAGGGGGTTCTTGCTGAGTGCGGAGCATGGCGTCCTCCCAGTACAACCACTGTTCGGTGGCGTGTTGGGCGGCTTCATGCGTCAGACTCTCACGTTGCGTGAGGAATCCCAGAAGCTGCCTGTGGGCGTGGGCGGTAGCGTCGGTACGTCGGAGGTGGGGGTGGGACATCAGTGTTCCTGGACCGTAGCCGATATCAGGACGGCACGGGCGAGGGCGAGGAAGAGGAGTCTGTGGTCGGAGGGGATAGCAAGACCGTGATTGGGGGAAGTGAGGGGGAGCGTTCTTGCGATGGGGACAGTCTCGGCGGAGATGGCCTCGCTCGCCGCATTTCCAGCAGCGTTTCCGCGGCTTCGCGGGAATCGCGTCCCACTTCTCTTGCGTCCATGTGGTCGGCTCGTCGTTCCTTTTGTCTGAGGGATTCTCGGCTTCTTCCTTCGTTTTGTCGTTCGTCGGACTGTCCGGTTCGTCCGCTGAGCTGTCCGATTTGTCCGTTGACTCTTGGTTTCGTTTCCAGCGAGCGCGGGTCTCCATCATTTGCTCGATTATCTCTTGAATCTTGTTGCAGTTCCTCATCGCTCGACTTATCGGGGAGTCCGATGTTTCGGATTCGCTTGAGCGGTCTTCCGTCGGGGTCGACAGAATCATGTTTACGTCGCTGTGGGGTGATTCGGGGATCTTGGGCGATGGGATCTCTAGCGTGGTCGGAGTACGAGCGTAGGAATGAGGGATAAGCAGGGGGACCTCCGTGCCACGGCATGGGAGTGTCGTCAGCAGAAGCTGGGAACGGAGTTGGCGGTCTAGGCATCGCTGGCAGTGAAGGAGATGTCCGAGGTACTTGTCACGGACTTTCCGCTGTGGATCTTCCGGTTGGTTGTCCGGGCTTTGGGCAAACCAGGGGCTGTCCAGTGTACTCTCCGGATATGTCGTTTCTAGCGACGGGAGGCTGGACGGGGTTAATCTGGGTGATTCCGGGGATGGGTAGGGATCCCGGCGGTGTAGGAGCAGTGACGGGTCACGGAGGGGTGTTAGGAAGGAACGGGGGTCTGGTGAGGGTGAACGTGATGGGATCGGGTCGAACAGTATAGCCCGGGGAGATGTGATATCCATGGAAGATGAGGTCGATGTCGGGGCCGTCGCGTGGCGACATATGGGGAACTCCGGTAGTTTCCATTCGCCTTCGGAGGATTTCTCCTTCGTAGGCAGCATGGAAGGTGTGTCTTTCCCAATTGAGCCAGTTGACCCTGTGTCCGACTTCGGTGAGAAATCTTCGGAGCTCTGCGACGTTGAGTATAGCCGCTGCGCTAGTTTCCGGAACCGTCAAAGTAGTTTGACTTCCCGTTCTTCCATCTCGGTCGAGAGCGTTAGGTACCTCGAGTCTAATTGGAGGAGTTCTCCGTTGAGCATCTTGATGTGATCTTGTAAGATGTTCTGGACGTCGGCTGACTCCCTCTTGAGGTCGTTGATCCGCTCTCTGGCCTGTTTGATCGCTACTCCGGCTATCATGCGGGCTATCTGGCTTTCTAGTATCGGGGAATCGGGCGTTTGGGCTTCCGTCGCTCCGGGCCACGGGGATTGCATTAGCACCTGTGAGGAATTCGGGTGCTTTAGTCTGGGTTCCTTTGTGTGCTTCTAATCGGCTTACCCCCTGTTCTTCCGTCTGGTCCTGACCTAGACGGAGGAGGTACTGACTTAATTGCGAGGATTGCTGCCGATCAAGCGATGAAGCAGTCTCTGCAGAGGGCGCGTTCCTGTTGAGTGTGGTGTACTTTGTTGCAGACGAGACGGAGGCGGTCGACATTGCTGGGTGAGACGGTTGGATTGGTAGAGGAAGTGTTGGCTGTGTTTGGGGTGGTGGACATTGGTGACCTGTCTTGTTGAACACGTAGGGTTTTTATCCCCCCTTGTTGGCAGTTGTCAGCAACGGTCTACCTGCGATGCAGGTTCAGGACGTCGCGACGAGGGTACAAGGCGAGGAGAGACGAGGATAGGACGAGGTATGAACTAGGTAAAACGAAGGTGTGGATCTACCCCTGCAGTACTTAGGGAGGATCCCCCAGGTAGCCGGAGAATAGAAAAGGTCGAGATGACCCTCTCCTCATAGATTAGTGAGCCCTTATATACATGAGGATAAGGACCCAAACGAAGACAAACAAAGCCGGAGTAGGAGTGGGTCAGGACGGACTACGAAGTGGGTACCACGGAGTACGAAGTGGGTCACAACACGAGGCGAGGTAAGTATGACTCCATGGTCTAGATCATGACCGAGGAAGCCGAGAAATCCGGTATGCCCGAAGGGCCGGATGCGATGCGAAGCGAGGCGAAGTTCGATGCGAGGTCCGATGGTAAACTACTATAAACTACAATAACTGTAGGTCCGATGTATACAATCTGGAGGCGTTCATGACAGCAGTGCATTCACCTAAATGGCGTTGAGTCTCACTGATGTCTTACTCTCGTCTTGCATTTCTTTCGTCTCGTTGGTCTTCGTTCTTGCTGTGTTGCAGCGGTTTCGTCACGATCAGTAGCTTCTGTGTTGGTATCTCTGATTGGCTGTGGTGGCAACTTCGGTGCCTTGGGGTTATTCCGGTGGAACTCTGCGATCACAGCTTTTGATCCTTCGAGATTAGATGCGGGTTCCCATGTGTTACCGGAGTCTGGGTATCCTTTCCATTTTACGAAGTAATGTAACGGTTCAGAATACCGTTTGTCTAATTTTGAGGCTATTATCGTTTCTAGTTCATAGAGTTCTTCATCGTTTACTAGTTCCGGAGGTGGTTTTTTCGTAAGCTTCACCGTATTGTTCTGTCTCTTTGAACGGAATCAACAGTGCTGCGTGGAATACCGGGTGTATTTTCCACTTCGTTGGTAGTTCTAGACGATAGGTTATCGGTCCTATGACCTTTTCTATTTTGAACGGGCCGAATCGTTTCGGTGCCAACTTGGTTTTCGGGTATACCGTGTTAAGGTTTTTTCCGTCTAACCATACTTGGTCACCCTGTTTGAGTTGATCTCGCAGCGTGAACATTTGATCATGCTGCATTTTCATTAATTTAGCAGCTATTTCCAGACTTGCTTCTGCGTTGTCCCACGCGTCCTTAAAGTTCTTTATTCTTTCTTCGGCTGTCGGTATTCGCGGATCGGTCGATATTGTCGGGTTGAAAATCGGTTGGTATCCGTGTAGGAGTTCAAATGGGGAAGCTTTCGTAGCTGAATGTTGTCGTATATTGTGTGTGAATTCTGCTTTTGGTAAAAGTTTTGCCCAATTTGTTTGATCTCCGTTGCAGAATGCTCGAAGATATTGTTCTAATTCTTGATTCACTCTTTCTGTTTCGCCATCCATTTGGGGATGATACGCTGTACTGAGCGATGAGATAATTCCAAGACTTTCGCAGATGGATTGGAATACTTTGGATGCGAATTGAGGACCTCTGTCTGATATCATTCTTTTCCATAGTCCGAATTGTCTGTAGACATTGTCGATCAGAAGATCAGCTGTTTCTTCTGCGTTGATCGTCTTTAGGCACGGTGTGAATACTGCGGTTTTGGTGAACCTGTTGACGACTACGTTGATCGAATCGAATCCATTGGAGATCGGAAGATCTGTGATGAAATCTGATGTGATTGTTTCCCATGGTTGTTCTGGTATTTCTGTAGGTTGTAATGGATGTTTTGCCGGATGCGTGACATTCTTTGTTGACTGGCATACGGGACATCCTTGGACATAGCCTTTTACGAAGGAAATCATCTTAGGCCACCAAAAGTTTCTTTGTACCAGTTCTAGAGTTTTCATTTCTCCTGGATGTCCAATCGTCTGGAGATCATGATGCAATTTTAGGATCATGCGTCGCAGTTCGAGATTCTGTGGTACGTAGATCTTCCCTTTTCTGATGATCAGATCGTTCTCGAAGTTCCAGTCTTCGATTCCTTTTGCAAGGGTACGTGGTCCCGATCTTTTGATCGTATCTAGTGCTGTCCAAACTTCATCATCTAGGTGTGAGAAGTTTCTTAGTTCTCTGAGAAGTTCCTTATCTCCGATCGCTTCGACTGTTCCCCTTCCGGTGGCTCTAGCCTTGAATATTGAAGGGTGGAGTAGGATTCATTTGTCGTTATCTGGAATGTCTTCTTTATGATCTGATCTTCTAGAAAGTCCGTCCGCTTTATTTGTACTTCCTGGTTTGTGCACTAGGGTGTAGTTGAAGCGGGATAGGTACAAGCTCCATCGTGCTTGTCGTCGATTGAGTTTCTGGGCTGTTGTAAAATATTCTAGATTTTTATGGTCTGTCCAGATTTCGATCTTGTAGTTCGCTCCTTCTAGATAGTGTCGCCAGTGTTCTAGGGCTTTCACCACTCCCAAAAGTTCTTTGTGTATATTTCATAATTCTGTTCCGCTGGTGACAATGATTTGGACAGGTACGCGACCGGATGCCATCTTTCGGTTTCATCCGGTTGCGAGGATAGCTCCGTACGCGAAGTCGGAGGCATCGCTTTCTATACGGAATGGTTTGTTTTTGTCAGGCATGATCAAGACTGGGACGACGTGAATTCGTGTTTCAGTCTGTTGAAGGTATTTTCACATTCAGTCGTCCAGTTCCATTCATGGTCCTTCTTCGTGAGTTGGAATAGTGGTCTTGTGATCTTAGAATAATCTCTGATGAAGCGTCAATAGAAATTTCCAAATCCGAGGAATGATTGAACTTCTTTTACTTTCCTCGGTGTAGGCCATTCGGATAGTCCTTGAACTTTGATCGGGTCCATCTGTACCTTGTTATGCGTGATTATCACGCCTAGGTACTCGATTGATGATTGTTCGAAGAAGCACTTTTCTGGTTTCAGGAATAGATCGTTCCGTTCCAGAATTTGAAGGGCTTCTCTCATCAGTCTTCTATGTTCGTCGAGTGTTTCTGTGAATATCAATATGTCGTCCATGTACACCACTACTTTCCCTGTGTCTATTAATCCCTTGAATAGTGCGTTCATCATTGCTTGGAATGTTGCGGGCGAGTTGGTTAGTCCGAAGAACATTACCATTGGTTCGAACAGGCCTCTGTTTGTTTTGAACACAGCTTTCCATTGATCTCCTTCTTTGATTCAAACGTTGTTGTATCCCCATCGGAGATCGAGCTTTGAGAAGATCTTAGCATCTTTGAGTTTGTCGATGAGATCTGAGATGAGCGGGATCGGGTATTCATTTTTTACCGTGATGGAGTTGAGATAGCGATAGTCCTGTACTGGTTGAAGAGATCCATCTTTCTTCTTGATAAAAAAGAAGGGCGATGATATCTCTGATTTTGATTCTCGGATGTATCCTTTTCGTAGATGTTCGTCCACAAATGTGTCTAGTTCCTTTCTTTCTGGTACTGTCATTGGATACAATTTACAATTTCAAGGTTTCCATCCTTCGGTCAGGTCTATCGCATGATCCCAAGGTCTACTGATTGGGAAGCGTTCCGACGCTTTCTTTTCGAATACCTTCTGATACTGTTTGTAGCTAGGTGGAATCATCTCATCGAGCGTCTTCTTCTTTTCTCTCATGGCCGCTCTTTCTGCGAGTTCTTGTGCCTTAGTTGCTCTTGCTGTTATCCAGGTATTGGCTTCGTTCGTCTCTTCTGCAACTGGTATCGTTTCTATGTTAGTTTTCCCATAGAATGTTCTGATCATCTTGATCTCGATGAAATCGGAATCGATTTCGGAATCTTACTGTTCTTCTATTGTTGCGTGATGGTTTGCCTTCTGTTCTTCGAATGATGGTAGAGAGGGTTCGTCCTTTCCTTGGATGGTCATTGTTTTACTTGTAGTGGAGCACGTACCTGGACATGTCTGTAGTGTAATCTGTCTCTTTCTCCAATCAATGCTGGGGTTGTGTTTTTTGAGCCAAGGGGTTCCTAAGATTACTTCGTCTCCTCCTAGGGCTGTGACGAATAATCCTAGGCTTTCGCGGTGAATTTTCTCCGTTGATCCCTTCCATTGTCATCGGAAGGTATACCTTCTGTTTGATCTCTCCCAGAGTGTTCCGAGATCCGTCGACGTTGTATATCGGTATCGGTTTCTTAAGCTGGATCAGATTCATCTTGTGTTTTCGTACAAAGTCTGGACGGATCAGTGTGCTGCTCGCTCCGCTATCCAATAGCGCTTTTGCTGCGGCTTTACGGAACTTTCCATAAAACATAACAGGTATATGAATTGATGGAGCATGTGTTGCTCCGTCTTGGTATGACCTTATATACACTGTTCTATTTACGTTCATCTTCTGTTTCCTGCACAGGAGATTGATTTGAAAAGTTCATTGTCTTTGTCCTTTCAACAGCCGTGGTTGAAGGACGATTCAAAAACCCTGATCGTTTTTGAACATGTTGGCAGCGCGTGCGAATGTTTCACTGTCCATCTTGTTCACAAGCTTGGTGATCTGATCAATCGGGGAGTCTTCTGATGTCAGATTCGCTGTTCGTGCATTGATTGTTGTTTGGGTACGTTTCTCTGGGCAGTTCCTGGAGATGTGTCCTGGCTTCCGGCAGTAAGAAGCATGATCCTGATTTCTGGAGTTCGGTACGTTCTTGCGGGGTAAGGCGTCTGAAGTTTCGGCTGTTGTTATCCTGTTTTGAGCGACTCTGGCGGTGGTAATGTTTCCTTTATTCCGTTTCCTCTTCGAATGGAGCGACGTCTGTGGTTTCTTGTACAGGAGTGTGAGATCGCTCGTCGGGGTTCATTAGTCTTGTATAATGGCCGTTGGAATGCTTGAGCTTCTCGCCAGTTATTATCAATGCGCAATGGCGAGTTCATACCATTCGTCAATATCGTTCGAGAGGTGATCGCTCTTGAGGATCTCGACTACGATATCGTTGCGCAGTCCTCTCTTGAATTGGTCGATCAATCTTTATTAGTCGTAACCAGCTTCCATGGCATAGTCCTCTGAAGATTGTGATATAATCCTTGGTTTCCATGGTACCACCTTGTTTCTAGGTACTGTATGTTGAACCTAGCGTCCCTTCCTTGGGTCTATTTCTCCAAGGTTCTAAGAAGTAGTCGCGGAATGCCGTGCCATGGAAGGTATACTTCTGGATCTAGACCATGATCTCGTATCTTGTCGATCTTGCTTATTAAAAGGGACGCCCAGTGGAGGGCCGTCCATCGGTGAGATGCGCGGAGTACGAAGGTTATCTTACGCATGTTGGCCTCTACCGTTGGGAAATGCTATGAAGCAAAGTACGCATTGTTCTATGAACTTTGCTGCTTTTGCCCGGTCCTCTTCCGTCGTATACTCCTAGTGCGTTTAGTTTGAATCCTTTGTCCTTGTCTTCGGGTTTTGATCCGATTGTTCCTGTTCCTCTTTGGTGGGGAATTCCCTGGGTGGTTCTTCGATTCTTTCGGAAGATCCACGGTTTGCTCCTCTTCCAAAGACGTAGTCTCAACTCTTTTCCTTTCTTATTGTCGATTGATCGGTGTCGGAAAGTGATGGTGATCGCGGTGATGGCATTTTCCATCCCATCTGTTCGACCATGCCAAGTCCTAGGGAGAATCGAGTCTCATGTCTCGGTTTGCGGGATTGGCTGGTGTTGGAGTTGCAGGCGTCTGGCGCGTACATTAGTCTCTCCAGGGGTGGACATTGCCAGGTGCGGTGGCGGGGTCATGGTTATCGAGGTGGTAGGTGTCTCCCATTGTTTGTGATGTTTTCGGGTTTTCCGAATAGATTTCCTTTCTTCCTCGTGTGGTTCCGAAGAATGTCGTCCGGGTGATGGGAATCTTGTTGGGTTTCTCTGTATGTTCTTCCATTCTGCTGCGTCCGATGGCCTGCGTTCTCGACTTCCTCCGGAATGGACTTAGTTCGGGTGCTTGATACAGCTCTCTTAGGTTCTGGTGCAGTTTCCTCTGGAGGTGGTGTGCAGCTGCTGCGGGTTCTTGAGGATGCTGGAGTTCGGTTTGAGGGTTCTGTGGTTCGGTTGTTGTATCGGCTGTGTCGGTATCGGGATCAAATTCCCAGTAGTCCTTAATATTCCCGGTGTAAGGCTTCTCTTCGACTTTCTGTGCGTCCGGGTGTTTCCAGAGTTCTTCTGATGAGAGGGGCCCGATATGAGGTCTTGAATAATCTGGGCGCTTCCAATGTGAGTTGTCGTAGCTTCCGTCTTCCTTTTCTCTTTTGGATCTATCTTTGTAGTATTCTGCTGCTGGGGGAAGGTTGTATCTGTATATGGGTGGGTTCCACTGATATACGTATGTCCCTTTGCTTTCTTTCGCGATGAAGGCTCCGTTGTAGTAAAAAAGGAGTTATAGGGATCAAATGTCCAGTGATGATCTTCGTTTCCGTTGGGAAGTCTCGATTACAGTTTGATTGGAGCTGAGGGATCTCAAAGTCTGATGGTCTTTTCTCAGCGGGTTGTTCCGCAGGCTCCGTGGTGGGTGTTTTTGTTTGACGCTCTGTGCCAAACTGTAGGGTGACTGGTGTAGAGGAGAGCTCGTTCTAGTGTTAAGGACGGTCCTTATCACGTGACAAGCGGCTCAGGCTACAGTACTCTTACGCGTGAGAAGTGGGATCAGGTGATCCAGACGTCTCGGTTTGTACGAAGGTGAAGGTCGATAGCGAAGCAGTAAGTCTTCACGGAAGACTTAGGCGAGCTATCGACTTAGTTAGTTTGCTTAGGATTCTCTTTAGTGTTTTAAGAGGAGGTTCTATTCAGAACAGTCCTGTATTTACAAAGAGAACAAGCTGGGGAATGGCTCGTTCGTTGAGCCTCCTTTTATAAGAAAGGAGGTCGAGTAAACATATGTACATTGAGCGACGGTCGTATCAGGTATCTACGGAGACGGGACTGTGGCACCGTCGTGGCTATGCTATCGAGACGGTGAGTCTGTGGCATCGTCGTGGCTGCATCGCAGAGACGGTTACGAGCTGGGGCACAGTCGTAACCTGTCGTTTAGCGACGTCTTTCCTAATGGGGAAGTGGAAAAGGGGATACCTTGAGCGAGTTGTAACAGGCGGAGGCGGCGATGAGGTTGAAGTCGGCTTCGGTGAGGTGGGTTGGTCTCCGTCGGTGAAGTACCAGATGCTGCCACTGAGTTCAGTGGTTACAAAGGCGACTTCTTGGGTGCTGTCTCCGAGTCGAGCAGTGAAGATGTCGTCGTCTTCTTGAGTGATGCCTAGTGGGAGGGGGAAGATGCAGCAGTTATCGGGGTTGGTGTCAGAGCCTGTTTCTGAGCTGGAGTCGGAACCGTTGAGTCCGAACGAGGGAATTGTTTATAAGTGGGTGAGGTTGATGACCTCTGGCTCTGGTGTGGGGCTGGGGGTATTGCCTGGTGTAAGGAGGCGGGGGTGTGTGTCGAGTGTCCACTGGTATTTTCTCGTTGGGCGCGTAGAAGGACTTTGGGGGTTGCTCAAATTTGTAGCGGTAGGTGACGTATGGGCAGAAGTAGACGTAGAGGTTTCCGTTTCCTTGTTCACTTATTTTGAGGCGATAGAAGTGGACGTCTATGACGGAGTCTTCAAGTTCTTCTACGCCGAGTGCGACCTTCCAATTGTGCCAGGCCCAAGGGTCTTTAGACTCGTTGATGAGGGAGATGATAGTGTCGTCGCGTGATGGGGATGAATTCTTGTACTTGTGAGCGCCAATCTTCCATGCACGAGCCCCCAGCCGAAATGGTTACTCTGTGCGGCAAGGGAAGATTTTGTCGAGGGAAGGTGGTTCTGTTACAAAATTGCAAGACGGTCTGCCTCAGTCTTCTCGACCTGTTGGCTGTCTCTTCATCTAGGGGACACGAGCCCAAAGACTTCCTAAACCGCTTTCCTTTTGCCACTTTTACTTGTTTCCTACACCAAAGGTGCACCTTCTACTGTCACCTCTCAGCTTTAAACTCCTGGTGTTGGAGAGTCTCGAGCAGATGTAACGTTTCAGGGGAAACGTCAAGCCGGCACGGTATACGTGCGCATGACCACAATGTCAGGGTAACGAGTCGCGTACTCTGGGGGCAACGGTCTAGGGCGGCACGGGGGAAGAGCAAGGTCAGTACCAGACGGGTACTACTACTACTACGCTACAGTACGTAGGGACGGTCGTAGGGTGGTGCAAGAGTAAATAGATCTCGAGCTTATGTTAGCAACAACTAGTGCGACAGCACCAAGTTACGACACAGCTGACTAGAAGATGAGGACGACGGAGGGGAACCGATCAGACACGGCGACAGACAAGGGAAAGCAAGCAAAGTCAGTAGAATTGACTAGCTCGAGATAAGGAATATGTACAGCGAGAGCGAGCCTTATACACAAGAGAGAGAGAGACTTAGGTAAGCAACCGATACGCGGCGATCAGTAAGCAGACCTAGTATAGTTGATTATCTTGTAATGCATAGGCTGATAATGCATAAGTCTGATAATGCATAGAGAACTGCTGGAACCGAGCTCGGCCGCAGGGATTATGCATAAAATCTGGTATCGGATAATGCATACAGTCATGAGGGATTATGCATTATCAAATACCCCAGTCCCTTGTGGTCCTCGTGCTCGGAGCCAGTGTGGAGACTCTGAGATATCCTATTATCTCCTAATAGGGCCTGCAATGCCTTAGGAAGACATAAATTGAGCTCAGTTACTAGAGTACAGACCCTAACTTTTTCTCCCTGCCTTGCTGTCTCTTAAAATGCCTGCCAAAAAGACTCGAAAGCCCATGACAAACCCGCACCATACAAGCGGGTTGCACCTCAAAAAGATCCACATACACCGAAGACCTCAGCAAAGCCCCTCGTGATGCGCAAGGAGAATCTTACTCTACACGACTGGCTGACCGTGGTCCGGTGGTTTGACAGCCAACCTGACGGATGGGTCTCCATTTTGGCCATGCAGACCCAGCTTTGGAAAATGTGTGCGCATCTCTGGGCTGTTGACCAAAAGTCTCAAAATCAGGTTACATTAGAGTATTGTGGGTTAAGAAGTAGCATAAACCTTGCTACACCGTATATCCTACCGCAATCTACACTGTTTCCCCACCCTTGTAGCTCCCTTGTCATGTCGTCTACCGTGTGTGCTGGCAGTGTGACACCATTGTTCGATAAGTCACGCTTGTCACCTCTTGTCACAGGATGTGACTAATCTCGTCATGCATAGATCTTATAATGCATAGAGTGGGAGCGGCCCGAGTGTATGCATTATAAGATAATCAACTGTATAAGTAAGCAGTCGTATGTAAAAGAGCACAGCATCAGTCGGTATCGTATAGCATGAGTCAAGAGAAAGGAGTCAGACCCGGGCCGAGATGAGTCACGTGGGTCCGGGCGGGATATAGATGAACCGGGTCCGGGCCGAAGTGGAGCCGGACCGGTGATAAGCCGATAAGTCTAAAGCGTGTAACCGATGTACAAATGTAAAAAAGAAAATTATAGACCGTTCATGACAGTACACTCAATGAGAAGCTCGGGATCAAGTCCGCTCTCAGCACGGTGTATCACCCCCAGACAGATGGCCAGACTGACTGAACATGAAAACCAGAACCTCAAACAGTTCCTGCGAGTATTCTGCAACTACTGTCAAGACGACTGGGTGAAGTGGTTGCCCTTCTTCGAGTTTTCTCACAACTCCCGCACCCATGCAGCTACTGGAAAAGCTCCCTTTGAAGTCCTCTATGGTTTCCTCCCCAAGATGTACCCGTCTGTAAACCCGTCCTCAAAAGTCCCTACAGTTGAAGAACACCTCCGTCAACTTGAAGAAGTCCGACAGGAGATCAAGGCCAGCCTTGTCCTCGCATCAGACTTGATGCACTACAATGGCGACACGGTCAGCAAATCAACGCAGTTTGCCGTCGGAGACAAAGTATGGCTAGAAGGCAAGAATCTGAAGATGACAAGACCGAAAGCTAAGCTCACCGCCAAACGATTTGGACCCTTCGAGATCATTGACATCATCAGCCCAGTCAACTATCGCTTGAAGCTGCCGAAGACGTGGCGAATCCATTCAGTCTTCCATGCCTCGTTGCTCACCGCGTACAAGGAGACAGCCGCTCATGGGCCAAATTATGAACCCGCCACCAGACCTCATTGACCATGAAGAAGAATACGACGTTGAAGATATTGTCGACTCCAAGCCAACTCGTAACAAGAAAGGTATTCAGTACCTCGTCAAGTGGGCCGGCTATCCCGACTCCGAAAACACCTGGCTCCCGTGTTCATCGCTCTCAAAGGTTACCGACATGATTGACGCCTTCCACAAGCACCATCCAAATGCGCCCTGCCCTGTGCGTTCCCTTGGCATCTCCTTTGACGATTTTCTCGCATCTACCCTTGCAGATGACATCGCGCTCCAGGAGAAAGCGCGTCTTAAAGGGGGGGTAATGTCACGGATTGCTCCATTTCTCTTCATTTGCAGACCTTGTACACGTGACGCGTCACGGCACATGACTTTCCTTCACATCACATACTTCAAGAATGTTATTGCCCGGACTTCTGAACAGGGTTCCGCATCCTTATCTGTGACATCATTGCTCCGGACTTCCGTCCTCCACCCCATACCTCCTTCTTATTGTTCCCCCCGCTCGCACCACTATCACATCATATCACATCATCGTTCTCACTTGTATATAAGGACAGTATCTTTTTCCCTTTTCCTTAGACTGTCCATCTCGTCCTACGGTACTGTAGCTCGCGTTGCACTACCCTAGACTCGACACTCTCGAATCCATTTGTTCTCTCTTGCTCCTCCCATCGTTGCAACTTGGGTGGTTCCATTGGTCTCATAAACTGCATTCTGACACTAGTGATTCCCGTCTTCGCTGTGAGAGC